>JZKD02S2067663.1:3042-17295 GCA_000966675.3 Picea glauca | reverse complement strand
TTTTGAAACCAAGTCCCAACATTTAAGTATCAAATTTTTAATACCACATCCTTGGTGATTGTTTTAAACCATACATGGACTTTTTCAGCTTGCAATATACCAACTCCTTCTTTCCCTTCACAACAAATCCTTATGGCTGCTTCATATAGATTTCTTCTTCTAGATCCCCATGTAGGAATGATTTCTTCACATCCATCTGTTCTACTTCAAAATCAAATGCAAAAACAACAAATAACATAAATCTTATAGAGGTTAACTTGGCAACATGAGAAAAAATATCACCAAAATCAATTCCTTGAACCTGGGAATAACCCTTTGCTACTAACCGAGATTTGTATTTCTCCACTTTTCCTTCTGCATTCAACTTCCTTTTAAACCCATTTGTTGCCAATGGGATTTATTCCAGTCGACAACTCCACTAGATCCTAAGCCTTATTCTTATACAAAGATTCCATTTCTTCGTCCATGGCCATTTTCCAGAGATTTCCATCCTCTGAATCCACTACCTCCTTGACAGATCTAGGATCATCATCAATAATAGACAAATAAAAATTTGAACAAAAATCAGATGGAGTATACCTTTTTGGTATCCTTCTTTCTCGAACCGATCTCCTCAATACTAGAGTATGAGGATCTTCTTCTTTTGATTCCTGTTCTTCTATAGAGTCTGATTCATCATCCTTTAAATCAAACTCTATTTTATCTGGTTCTTCCTTACTTTGTAGGACTTCCTGTTTAATAACATCCTTCATTTCTCTAAATACCACATCTCGACTATACACTACTATTAGATGCAGGATGAATCAGGAAGAAAGGCTATTTATGGAAGAGAAGCATGCAAGAGGAAAAAGAAAGCGGGAAGGAAAAGCAGCACGCGAGCATGCATTGAAGACCTAACGATGCTAGGGTTAGGGTTTTTGTAATTCATTTTAATGGTTGGTGAGCCGAATATATAAATAAGTAGTACTTAGGAGAGATGGAGATAGAAAGACAGACGAAACATAGAGAGGGACATAGAGGAAGACAATTGTAAGGATTGTATAAGTCATTAAGTTGGTGAGCTAGAGAAGGCATGATAGAATCGATCCCAACGGTTAGACCGCAGGATGAGGAGAGTGGTGCGATCTAGTCAAACTAGAAGGGATCGAGGAGCCTGTGGGAGAGAGGAGGAACTAAGACTGTAACCACATGTGGCGTGCTATCTTTCTAAACTATAATAAAATCCCAAGATCCAGATCTTTGTGGACGTAGCCCAAGAGGGGGTGAACCACAATAAAATTGTGTTATATGACTGAATGAATGTGTCTTTGGGTATGATTAGTTGATGAATGTTGAATGAATGAAGTAATTAAGTAGATCTGATATTTTACATGCATACATAGAATGGATATTATAACTGGATGTTAAATGGACTGAATAAAGGTTATGACACACAAGCAAAGATCTCACTCAATCCTAGGTTGCAAACACATGAGTATTGTAGCCACCCATAGAGCTATCTCGGGTGAGACTGTGCAATGCACTCCATGTACTGCATTGCCTTCTGGGTTACCAGAGGGGTCGATAGTCTTTAAGGGATTTTGTTGGGAAGATTCTTAGTTCTAAACCAGGGTCAATCTATAATGGTCAATGAGAATCAACATCAAAATCCCTCAAGACCAATAAGAGTAGATAGATAAAGGGAAAAAACAATAAATGGTTTTGTTGCTAGTTAATTGGAAGGCAATGGGATTGAACATATGATATATGTGGAAGAAGTGTCAAAAGCATACGAGATCAGACGACAAGAAGGTGAAAGAATGCAAACCTAAAAGGGGATGTTGAGACCATGGAATCCCACGAAGGTAGAGATAGAAATATGGTTGAAGACAAAGGAGCTAGAGTTTGCACAGAAAGATAACATAAACTCAAAGCTAACACTGCAAAAATATCTGGACAGGTACGTATTCACCAACTTGCATGAAGTATTTTTCTTTGAGTTCCCACTTATATTGTAGGAGTGGATCAAAAGATTGAAAGAAAACCATCCTATGAATTAGATTAGACAACTATAATGGAATCCTGAAGAGATCGTACAACTACAACGAGTTGGTAATAAGTTTACGCGCGTTGTATATTTCTGGTTAGACAAAATTGTTGCCGGATTTATCGTAGAGTTTGCAGTAGACACAAAAAAATCATATAGCCAGCTGAACAAGAATTCTTGAAGGGACCTTGAGGTAGGTACACCAGATCATTATATACTTCCATTAAAATATTTCTATATAACAAAGGTGTAATGACAATGGAGTCAGACAACTAAACTTCCCTGCGTGCATGGGGGAAGGGGGGAATCACTGACAGGAAAAGGATAAATGGAAGGAGAAGGGGATAAAGGAAAGAAGGAGGAGGCCTTGGACCCAATTATGATGGACGATGACCAAATCAAGCAGATCATGGCGACATCTAGAAGGACGTAGAATGGAGTACCCTACGAATATAAGGTGAACACCAAGAAGAGAGCTGTATCTGCGAGGGAAGGCTTGGCAAGTGATGAAGAGGAGGTAGAGGATCTCCAGGATGTGGAGCAGATTGAGGAAATCCTACCGCGACATATGAGAGGAATATGATAGGTCCAAGAGAGGAATTATAAGGCAACACTCCTATCCATATCAGTGTCAGTGTGGAACCCATAAACCCATGTGTGACTAATACACCAAGAATAACACCACCGTTTAGAAAACCAGATTTTGGGAGAAGGAAGACAACAAGAATTACATCTACACAAGGAACAACAACTGGGGGAGCTAGTTTAGGCAACAGTAGTCAAGCATCTACACCGTGCAGAGGTAGTAGTTCAACATTTAAGATGGCAGGACATGATCCAACCGTCAAGTTACCAAAATTCAAAGGCGAAGTGTCGGAGGACCCGAAGAAGCACCTGTTTATCTGTAAAAATATTTGGGAAGAAAAACAGTTCACATACGAGGACACTAAACTTGCATAGTTAGCTATCACATTAAGAGATCGCGCACTAGATTGGTATACGAATTTAGCTGCAAACAATCCTCCATGGACAACCAGAATGATTAGAGATATCAAGAAGCTTCTGATAAACGAGTTCCAGAAGCCGAGTTCAAAGAACTAATACATGAACGAGATGATAGAGATCAAACATAAACTAGGAGAATCTGTATGGGAGATTGACCAGAGACTCAAATGACTAAATGGAAAGCTAAAATATGTCATGACATATATGCAACATAGGCACCTGTTCGTCAATTCACTATTACCACACTTGAAATATCCACTGTGACAACAAAAGTTTCAGACACAGGAAGAATCTCTGCAGGCATCCCTGCAAATGGAAGAGAACCAATATCATAATACATATCCAACCATTGATGAGCTGAAGGAGGATCTAAAGAACTTAACATTATGGCTAAAACAGAACAAGAAAAAGGAAAAAAGAGAAATCGTTTGGCGTTCCACATGTAGGATAGAAGGACACCATAAGAAGGAATGTCCAACATTCACGCAGTACATGGAAACAGGAATTACAAATCCATTACCAACAGGAGGACTATGGTGCAATATCTGTAAGAAATAGGGTCATGATCCATATCACTTCCCAATGATGCAGAAGTACCAGGCAGTGTCGAAGAGATCGTATTGCAACTTTTGCAAGTCAGTAGGCCATGATGACAAAGATTACAGAACCATTTAGTTGATGAGGGAAAGAACATCAGATGCATATAGGGTGTAGGAAAAAATCATGACTGGGCAAGACACACCCCAATTTAATCAAGTACCAACCCTGTACAACACTACGCAACAACAATATAACACCATGCAACAACCATACAACATTGCACAGCCGCAGTATAATACCATGTAGTCACACTATAATACCACATAGTATAACTAGAAGCCTCAGTATAACGCACCTCAAGGGGATCGAGATGGATACAGAGGCGGAGGAAGAGAAAGAGGAGGATTTGGAAGTGGTAGAGTACCAATGTTATGTCACAATTTTCAACAACCAGGACACTATGCAAGAGAATTTCCACTTCCACCAGTGACCTGTATTTATTGTCGCCCATCAGATCATGACATGGAAGAATGCTCGACACTATTAGGGAAGATATTGGATAAGAGAAATCAAAACAATTAGAATATTCAGTGGATTTCAGTAGAAATGAGGGATGAAGGAAGAAACATCAACATAGTTACACGAGGCAGAGCTAAAACAGGAAATGACGTTGTACGACAATAACCAACACAACACCAATGGGTGAAGAAGAATGTCGAACCAAGGAAGTAGTTTGACGTGAAGAATGAGAAGGATACATTCAAGAAATCCAGAAAATAATTTCTGAATCCAAACATTGCGTTGACATCAACCGCGCATCATAGTAAGGAAGTACTTGAGTACCAGATTCCTTCATTGTTGGATCACACCAAATAAACACAACCCATGGGACAAGTAAGTACAATTAAAGGATTTTTGCGATCATGTGTAAAACGACTAAATGATCCATCCTTTGTTAAAGTATTACAAAACATGCTAGAAAGATGTAGTGTAGAAGCAAAAGGAAAGTTAGATCAGAAAATAGTCAATCACCTACATACAAGGAGGATAACAAGTAGGGAGTTCAGGATGAATGCCAACATTGGAGATTTCAACATGGGATATATTATACTGAATTTAGGATCCGAAGTAAATGATATTACCCAATAAGACATGAGAATGTATGGGAGAACCCACATTAGGATATTCACCTATTCAGCTGAAACTAGAAAATCATCATAGATTTCTACTAATTGGAAGACTAAAAGGAGTGACAGTAGCCCTGGATGGAGTGCAGACTAAAGCCGATTTCAAAGTAATTGATATAGTGGATGACACAACACCTTATCTAACATTTCTTGTCTTAGACTGGGCGTTTGATAACCAGACCATAATCAACTGAAATACGTGGAATATGACCTTCGAGTAAGGAGAATATAGAGTCATTGCACCATTGGATCCATTAGAATGGGAAAGGTTTATAGAGCCTACTTGCTTGGACCTAGAGGAAATTAACTAGTTATATAGAACAACTACATGAGATGAGGATTACATAAACCCAAATGCATATGGGGTACTCAGTTGGTGAAGTATCACCTCATGTGCGTTAGACTCAGATATGGGCTTAGAGAATTGGAAACAGAGTTTACACGAGGTCTCCACAAGGAGATGCATAAGAATACACTGCACAGTAAGATGGGTAGGTACGGAGGTAAGGGAACCTCCCAGCTTCCACGAGGTGAATGAACTAGAAACATTCTTAACACAGTACACAGATGAAGTGTTAGAAAATCATAGGCTCTTATCCCTAGATATAGCACTCAAGGCGACACCTGGGAGATGGTGAGGTGCACACAAAGAAAAAATCAAGGACTGGTACCAATGTAAGCAGTTACTACGCATTAGGTTTGGCGTAGAACAAGGAAAAAACCAATGACATAAATATGATCGACAGGGGGTACCAACAGAACACTTGGAGAAGTGCAGAGCGCTGTGGAAAATGACACCACCAGAGGAATGGCCTCACCATTTTGTACACACATTAGAGGGCATCCCAACAAACAGGTGTACATACCAATAACTGCACAGAGGAACTACAAGATGGATAGTATTACAACAAAACTTTATAGTCACTTTCTCATTTGAGCATGAGAACCCCAACACAGACACAACACTTAAACAAATCCGAGGGGTGATATTCATTAAGGAATCAAAAGTTGAACTCATAACATAAGAACAACAACAAAGAAGACAAACAATGAAATAATTACTGTCATGATACTATGTGCAAGAAGAGGCACCAGATGAATATGACCCGCGTGATATTTAGATTGAGGAATTTGAAGGCGAGAGAGAAGTGGAAGTTCCACCTATGGAATCAGAAGTGATTGTTGTGCCGATCAAGGTGAAGAAAGTCAACATCGAGACAATTGAGAATCCAAAAATGGCCAGCCTTGGAGATTATTGGGATGAACAAACAATGGAAAGTATAACAGAGTTACTATGCAAGTGCAATGACATGTTCCCAACAACGTTCACAGAAATGAAAGGCATAGAGAGAGAGCTAGGCGAAATGAAAATACCGCTCAGAGCTGAGGAAAGACCGATCATACAATGACCATACAGACTAAACCCGATATATAAGAAAAAAATCAAACCTAAGATCGATAGGATGTTGGAGGCTGGAATCATATAACATGTAGAAGAATCAGAATGGTTAAGCCCGATGGTAGTTCAGGAGAAGAAAAAAGGGGGGGATAATAATATGCGTCGAATTGAGGAAGTTGAACGATGCGTGCCTACATGAACCGTTCGCTATCCCGTTCACAGATAAAGTATTGGAGAATGTAGGAGGACAGGAATCTTATTCATTCACCAATGGGTTCTCAGGATACCATTAGATAAAGATAGCACCAGAACACAGATACAAGACCACTTTTTCCACGGAATGGGGATCCTACCAGTATATAGTCATGCCGTTTGGATTGAAGAATGCACCATCAATATTTTCCAGAGTAGTCATAGATGCATTTAAAGAATGTATCCACTAATTTCTAGAGGTATATTTGGATGATTGGACAATCTATAGTCTCTTGAAAGACCATGTAGAGGTCTTGCGGCTGATGTTAGAAAGATGCAGGCAATGCCATATTTCGTTAAATATCAAGAAGTGCATATTCAAAAAAAAAATTGGGATACTATTGGGCCACATAGTATGCAAACAAGGTTTACTAGTAGATCCTGCCAAGATTGCAGTAACTGTTAACCTTCCACCACCAAAAACAGTCTGTCAATTAAGAACAACATTGGGACACAGAAGATACTAAAGGAAATTTATAAAGGGGTATGCGCAAATCACTGCACCAATGGATAAATTGCTAAGGAAAGACATAAAGTTCAAGTGGAATGAGGACTATCAGCACAGTCTGGATACCCTAAAATAGAAGATGGTAACTGCACCAATACTAGTATTCCCGGATTGGGAAAAGACATTCCACGTACATGTAGATGCATCGGCCATAGAACTTGGAGCTATTCTAGCGCAACCATGAGCATGAGAACTGGACCATCCTATAACATTTTCTAGCAGAAAACTGTTAGAATCAAAGAAGAACTACAACACCACAGAGAGGGAAGGATTAACTATGGTCTACGTGATTCATAAATTCAACCATTATTTATTGGGGAAACATTTCAATATGTTGACAGACCATTCAATGCTCAAATACCTCATCAAAAAGCTAGTGTTGGGAGGGGGGGAGAATTTGTAGATGGTTATTACTATTTCAAGAATTTGACTTTGAAGTGATAGTCAAACCAAGAAAGTTGAACACAAGACCTGATCATCTGTCACATATTACTAGCGGAGAGGAACCCATGAATCTATAGGACAATTTCCTGACACACAATTATTTTTAGTCTAGATAGCTGATGAATACTTCGCAAACATCATCCAGTAATTGAGTACAAGGATTGAGCCACAGGAATACAACACCACGTAGAAGAAAAATATGGTAGTCAAGGTTGCATATTACCAGCTAATTGCAGGACACCTATACAAAATGGGTGCAGATAACATCTTGAGAAGATGCATGCTAGAACACAAAATACCAAGGATATTAGCAGAAGCCCATGAGGGAATAGAAGGAGCAAATTATACAGGAAAATCTACCGCATAGAAGGTATTGCGCGTAAGATTATGGTGGTCGACTATTCACAGAGACTCAAAGGACTACTGCCAGAAATGTGATGTATGTCAAAGGGTTGGTAAACTGAATAGAAGTGACGAGATGCCCCTGCGACCATAGGTAACTTTGCAGGTATTTGACAATTGGGCAATAGATTTTGTGGGACCAATTAACCCACTAGCAAAAAGATCGGGAGCGAGGTACATTATCACTGTGATGGAATACCTGAGAAGATGGGTGAAAGCAACACCAATAAAATATTGTAGCGTAGAGACAACAACACACTTCCTTTTTGAGCAAGTGATCACTAGATTTGGTTTCCCAGGGATTTTGATGAGTGACCAAGGCACTCACTTTATTAACAGTACTATTAAGGCTATGATTGAGGAATTTGAAGTTAATCATCAAAAGAGTACACCATATCATTCTCAAGCAAATGGAATAGTGGACGCCTTGAACAAAATCCTTGAAAATGCACTAATGAATATCTGCACCGTAAATAGGGATGATTGGGACTTGAAGATACTAGCAGTATTGTGGGAATATAGGACCGCATGCAATAAATTGACCGGACAAACGCCATTCATATTGGTGTATGGAAAAGAAGTTGTGGTTCCATTAGAATTTTTGGTACCTAGTCTGTGCGTAGCAACAATTACAAACATGAAAAAATGAGGTGTAGTATAGGAAAGGCTAAATCATCTGATGATCATGGAGGAAGATAGGATTCTAGAAGGGTTTTGCCAAGAAGTACAGAAAGAAAGGGACAAATCTTGGCATGACAGACATATCAAGCGATTTGTTTTAAGGAAGGAGACTTAGTCTTGGTGTATGACAACAAATCCCTTCAGCACCTAGGAAAACTCATAATGCATTGGTTAGGAACATATCTGTCACAGACGAGGGATATTTACAACTGAAGGATTTAGGAGGAACATAACTCATAGGTATGATCAATGTGAGTCGACTGAAGTTGTACAGGGACAATCGACCTCCTAACACTTGAAAAACAATAAAATAGAGGTGATACCGTGCCAAAAAGATGAACATTTAACAAAGGTATAGGGCACTAAGAAGAGAATGAGCATGCACACTCGGAAATGCCGACATGACAGAGGAAAAGGCCAATGGTCACTACAAAGAAGGAAACAATGGGAAAGCAGAAGAAACGAGAAAGATGGATACAAAAAATAATTGCCAACGGACGATGACCATCAAAATTAAATAACAAAAATGACTGACAGGATGCCGCATTAATTGTGCCAACTGGAAACGAGAAGGGAATTCAATAGAAAGTATGCGGGAAGCACCAGTTCAATTAAACGCAAATTGGGTAACATATCCGACAAGCTTCACACGATTCATGTATAAGCTAGTATGCGGGATTGGGGAGGTTATTGAGGAATTAAGAAAAGTAGAGAGAAATAGAGTATACAGAGATGAGAGTGAAGTTTGCAGAGGTTATAGAGGCCACTACATTCAGTGGAAAACAACCTTAACACCATGGCACCACCCAAATAGGGAGAACCGAACCAGACTGGCAGACAACCTCGAAGCAATTCCAGAGCATCACCACAAGCACCGAGAAGTGAACGCCAACCACTTTAGCCTCCAGAAGTCGTCAATGTGGAAAAAATTCCATCGCCCGATATGACACCAAGAAGCCCCACACCTATTGTGGAGGAAAACCAGGAGACAACACTAGTGGGCATGGACATGGATGTACCAGAAGGGGGACATGAACAACAAGCTGAGGACACATGCAATCATTCATACTTTGGAAACCCCAAACAAGGCTCGAGAGTTAATGGGACGGTCCTAAACCAAGAGGAAACAACCATGCCAAAAGGGTCACACACAACCACGTTGGAACAATCACTAGAGGGCACAGTGGAAGATGTCACCAGAAGACCAAATGAGTATGCAGAAGAGAAAACAATGGAGGTTGGAACCTTGAATCGGCCAACACAGCGGAAGGGAAAACAGGTGGTACCAAGGTCACCATGGATACAGGATGCCACAACCATTGTCTTGTCGTGCATTCTAGAAGGGGTACGTATAGCAAGAAATATGTTAGGCCACGTGGAGAAATTGAGGTACTCAGACCATGATGTGACGGACATGGAGAAGTTCCCAGAGTTCACCAAGAAATGTTACCTACAGACTATGGGTATAGGACCCTTTGGAGAACCAGTTAATCAACTAGTCTAGTGGGCAACCAGAATGGCCAAAAACATGATTCTGGGCTTGTTGGACATCCTGCACTTTGGGAGGGGCCAATATGCAAACAACTACGTCAAGAAACTGATGGTAGTCACCCATGGAGGATACATGTGGTTGGAACAACTCATCTCGATAGACATTGAACTTATTGCATACATCACAGGGATGCCATCATGGGGGGACGACCCCGCGTAGTTCCTTGAGGAAAATACAAAGGAGAAGGCACTAGCCAAGGAAATGAAAAATAAATATGGTATCGAAAGGGGGTCGCATGGAATCATAATCAAGCGTGTTAATGACACATCGACAAGAATGGACAAAAAAGATATGGCATGCAAATTACTTAGGAAATGTCACAAGCAGGAAGTCCTGACCAGGGTTCTTGCAACTGCAGCACAATGTGTAGAGGGCACCACACTCAGATGGGCCTTGTATTTGCTGAATCTATTCTTGGATGACTGCAAGGAAGCATAGGACCCGGGGATAAAATTTCATTATTCATGGCTACTCATCCTGATAGCCTTTCTTGGATGGAAGGAGCTGAAGTATTCATTCTTTTCCACTAGACCCAATCCTTTCCACATAGCGCAATACCTATCGTTGGGGTCTACTTCGGACCCCAAGAACATAAAGGAGAATGCAACCATATTCGAAGGATATCAAAATGATATACAGGAGAGCATCGCCAACACTTGGAGAGTGATGCCGGAAGTGGTCGCACAGTATCGGGGCATAGCCAACCGCAAAGAAACTAGACATGAAATGTGGATCCAGGAACAGAAGGATCCCAACAATCAATGGCTACAATTATGCTACTGGATCATGGAGGTAGACATAGAGATGGCCATTAAGGATTGGGATGATGACTAGAGGATTCTAGTCCTCAATCAAGAAATTCGCATAGAAATGGAGGAGGAGGTAGGACAGGGACATAAACCTATTGAAGAGATAACAATTCCCAAGAAGCCAAGGATAGGTAAGAACAAGGTGCAACAAAAAAAAGGGGGGGCGTCCAAGAAAGGAACCTAGGCAGGGAAAAAGAACAACACACATACACCATAGGTACATGAGAAATAGACTGAGACAACATAGGGAACCACATCAAGTGATAATCAGCAGAAGCAAGGCCAGACTAAGAGGCCAGTCATCCAAATGGGGCATGCGCGCAAGAAAGGGAAGGCACACAGAATGCCCCTAGAATACACGATAATCGAGGATGATGCGGACATGGTGGCCCAAATATTCCAAGATCACATAGTGGAGGATTTTGACAATGCTCAGTGCCAAAGGGATAGGATTGAGGAGGAACTGACATACATGCGACAACTCCTCTAGTATCTCAGAGAAGCACATGCGGCCGAAAACAATGTAGGAACAATCCCATCAACATCACAGATAGGAGGCGAGGTTGGATCAAGTGAGCAGGACAAGATCCAGACRAAAACACAACCGAGATYGAAATTTCACGTCATACCCAACATGATGCACATGGATGAAATCATGGGGAAGACACCCCTAAAGGACTTGGACCAAATACAGTTGGTATTGATGCAGATACCAACTAAGGCCTTGTATAAAATACAAGTCAACATTGCACAGGAGGTACAGTCATGCACATGCACAAACGCAGTGGAATTGCAATAGACAAGGGATAATCGAGATGAGTTGGAATTGGTACTCGAGCAGGCTAAGCTCGAGACCAAATATGAAAAAGAAAACATAGATAGGCTGGAGAAAAAATTATTCTTAGACTATGAGAAAACCCCAAAGAGCGCACATATGGCAGAACTCAAGGTGAGATAGAATATTGTTCAGATTGTGCAGACAATTATTAAATACAGACATGATATCGAGCATCTCCGGGAGCATCTAATACCTACCACTCCACTAGAGGTGAAGGAGAAGAGGAAGAAGGAGGCAACAACGCATATAAAGGAGATAGAGAGACAAGTCCAAACAGTGACCAACTTGTTCGAGAAGGCAACACAACTTTGGATGAGGCTGGAAGAGGATCAATAGGTCCAATAGTGGGACTAGAAAGATGAAAGGAAAAGTGCATCTATCCAATACCTCAAGCAGAGGCATGAGACAATGCGGATCACAAAGAGCATCAAAGGAGCATAGGATATGAAGAAACTCTAGGAAGAACTCATAGCCACATAGACACAGAAAAAGGAGCTCCAAGCTCAAATGGAACCGCACAAGGAGAGGGAAACAGGGGTCATTGCACAAGTGGAAGACGCAAATAAGAACATGGCACAAACTTAGGCAGAGTGCACAGGGATGGTCAACGCCGATATTGCAATGCAGGAATTGAATGCACTCAAGGAGAAGACTGTGCAGGACCAAACGCAAGAAAAAGAGCTCATTGAGAAGTTCTAGGTGATCGCAAAAGATATTGACTAAGCGCACAAGATTTAGGTGGCTCAGGACGAGCTACATATCAGTGTTGGGGGCTTGTTGGATGCAGGACGAATCAGGAAGAAAGGTTATTTTTGGAAGAGAAGCATGCAAGAGGAAAAAAACAAATGGAAGGAAAAGGAACACACGCGCATGCATGGAAGACCTAACAATGCTAGGGTTAGGGTTTTTTAAATGCATTGTAATGGCTGGCGAGCCAAAGATATAAATAAGTAGTACTTAGGAGAGATGGAGATAGAAATACATACGAGACACAAAGAGGGACAGAGAGGAAGAGAATTGTAAGGAATGTATAATTCATTAACCTGGCGAGCTAGAGAAGGCATGAGTGACTCTATCCCGAGGGTTAGATCATAGGCTAAGGAGCCTGGTGCAATCTTTTCAGCCTTGCATGGATCAAGGATCCTGTGGGAGAGAGGAGGAACTAAGACTGTAACCACGCATGACGTGATATATTTCTAAACTATAAAAAAATCATGAGAGCCAGATCTTTGTGGACATAGCCCAGGAGGGGATGAACCATGGTAACACTATGTTATGTGACTGAATGAATGTGTATTTGGGTCGATTAGTTGATGAATTTTGAATGAATGAAGTAATTAAGTAGATATGGTATTTTACATGCATGCATAGAATGGATATTATAACTAGATGTTAAATTGACTGAATAAAGGTTACGACGAACAAGAACATATCTCTCTCAATCCTAGGTTGCAAACACCTGAGTATTGCAGCCACCCATAGAGCTATCTTGAGTGATATTTTCCAGTGCACTCTGTGTATTGCGTTGCCTTCTGGGTTACCAGAGGGGCCGATATTATTTAAGGACTTTTGTTGGGAAGCTTCTTAGTTTTGAACCAAGGTCAATTTGTAATGGTCAATGAGAACTTAGAATCATAATTCCTCAAGACCAATAAGAGTAGATATATAAAGGGAAAAACCAACAACTACCTTCTTAGTTTTTGGGTTCCAAAGCTTCTAATCTTTGAGACCATCTTTATATCCAATAAAGATACACTTTTCAGCCTTCTTATCTAGCTTACTCTTGTTTTCCTTTGGAACATGAACATATGCATCACAACCAAATACCTTGAGATGTGTGAGAGAAGGTTTCTTACCATTCCATACCTTTTGTGGAATCTTGTCATCCAACGCTGATGAGGGTGATTTGTTGACCAGGTAACATGCAATACCCACTTCCTCTACCTAGAATTATTACCCTAACCCGACCACTGAACATGCACCTTGATTTTTCGATTAGTGTCATGTTCATCCTTTCTACAACTCCATTTTGCTGAGGTGTATATGGAGTAGTATTATTCCCTTCTATACCACACTTCTTACATAATTCTTCAAATTCATTCCCACAAAACTCTCCGCCATTATCTGTCTTCAACACCTTAATTCTTTTCTCTGTTTGATTCTCAACAAGAGCCTTAAACTCTTTAAAACCGTCAAATAATTCAGATTTATTCCCGAGGAAATATATCCAAGTATTCCTTGAGAAGTCATCTATAAATGAGACATAGTACACAGATTTTCCCAATGATGGGACCGCCACAGGTCGAGAAACATCATTGTGAACTAGCTGTAAAATTCCTTCTTCCCTTGTTGCACCAGAGGGGAATCTTACCCGATTCTTCTTCCCATATACACAATGTTCAGAGAAATCAAAATCCAGAGAGAAGTTAGACATACCTTCAACCATACCTTTACTGTGTAGTAGTCGAACACCCTTCTCTCCGATATGCCCCAGTCTTTGATGCCACAACCTAACCTTTTCTCCAGAGACTGTAGGAGTTATTTCTTCTTCAAATCCAATATAAGGAACAATGGAACTATTACACCCATCACTAATAATGCTTCCTTGGA
>JZKD02S2067652.1:30770-51792 GCA_000966675.3 Picea glauca | reverse complement strand
CGCTTCTCTTATGTATATGAGAAAGAAAGAAGAATTACCAATAGAAGTTTTCGGTGTCACCCTATCAGCTCATATTGCATTAGAAAGTGCATTGTGCCAGTTTTTGTGGTTTTCAGAAACTGTCCTCTTGATGATTTTGATGAGGTTTTTGTTTCTTGATTCTGCTAAGTTGTTTCCTTGGGGGTAATAGCTGGCAGAACATTTTAGTTTTATCCCCTTTTCCAAATAAAAACACTCATATCGAGGGATGAAAAGTATGAAGCATTATCGAAGACCAAACACTAGGGAATACTGAATCGAGTAATGATGTTTGAGTTAAGGAAAGAAATTACCTGACTAGTGTTTACCATTTTTAGTGGTGTAGCCTCGGACCATCTGGTAAAATAATTTGTTACTGTAATGATGTATTTATGTTTTTGCAAGGAAGTGGGGTTAATCGACCCTATAATGTCAATACCCCACTACTGAAAAGAAGAATCTACTGAAACATGCTGCAAAGGGAATGCTTCTTTTTGTACTCGTCCAACAACCTTTTGGCAAATTATGCATTTACGATGCATGGGCATCTTTGAACAACGTGGGCCAATAGTACCCATCTCTTAATACTTTGTGAGTAGTGGTGTCTCTATCGAAGTGCCCACTAGATTCACCTGCATGCAGTTCATATAATATTTTCTCTGCTTCATCTCTTTCCAAACAACGCATGAGGACGTTATCAAAATTTTTATAGAATAATACGCCATTTACCAACTGGAAAGGTGCAGATTTTAGTCTTAATGATCTTATCTTTTTTGGATCAAGATGGAAAGGAGCAGAACCATGTGTTAGATAAAACTTAATATCATCAAACCAAGAATTAGCAACAAATTGTGTACAACATATTTGATTTTGACTATGCTGATTTACAGTTAAGACATTAATTTGACTCTATTGCTCTTCAACTGAATCAACCACTAGTTTGCACAGACCTTGACCTCTGACAATTTGTGCAGTGGTAATTTCGAGGTCATACTCTTTTAATGATGTCATCCAGTTTGTCCATTTTTCACCCAATTCCTTTTGTACTAACAAGTTTCTGAACACAGGATAAGGCACAATGACTTTAGTTCTGGATTTCAACAAATATGATCGAAAATGTTTTACTGCTTTGAAAACTGCATAAGCCTACTAATCTACAGTCGGGTAGTTAAGATCTGCTCCTTTAAAGGATGAGATCATAAAGGCAATGGGGATTTAATTTCTTTCAGCGTTCTTTTGGGTCAACACAACGGCACAAGATTGATCGAAGGCGAAATTATAAAGAGTGAAATCTTGTGAAAAATCAGGACTCATTAAGGAAGGGGCCTCCACTATGTCTTTATTGATGGAATCAAAAGCTTGATTTTCCTGTGGTCCCCAATGATACTGAACATCATTTTTAATTAATTTTTGCAATGGACTTACCATTTTTGAGAAACTCGGGACAAATCTTCTGACAAAATTGATCTGGCCTAAAAACAATTGCATAGACTTTTTGGAGGAGGGGGGAGGAAGTTTGCCAATGGCTTGAGTTCTTTCGGGATCAATGATCATCCCATCACTGGATACTATGAATTCGAGACTTTTTCCTTGTTCCACTGCAAAGATAAATTTCTTAGGGTTGAGAGATATGTCGTACTTGGGACATATTTCTAGGATAGACCTAAGGTGAGACAAGTGATCTTTCTTGTTTTTGGAGAAAACAGTAACGTCATCAAGATAGACCACTACAAATTGATTGATGAGACCACGCAAAGCAATATCCATTTCTCTCTAAAAAGTGGCCCCGACATTTATAAGCCCAAAAGGAATTTTCCTGTAGGCGTAAGTACCCCATGGGGTATGGAAAGTGGTTTTTAACTGGTCTGGGGGAGACATGAGGACCTGGTTGTATCCCAAAAAACCGTCTAGTAGTGACAGTCTTTTGGAACCAGATACCTGCTGCAGAATTTGTTCCATTGGAGGAACATGATAATTGTCTTTGTTAGACGCTCGGTTCAAGTTCCTGAAATTGACACAAAGTCGAATTTCACCACTTTTCTTCCTTACAGGAACCAGATTAGACACCAATTGTGTGTGTCTTACTAGGAAGATTATCTTTGCATTCAATAATTTGTTTAGTTCTTTCTTGACTGTTGGTTCCATCTTAGGGTGCATTTTTCTTAGCTTCTGCTGAAAAGGTTGAGTCTAGGGTTTCATAGGGATGGTACGGTGTATTATGTTAGGGTCAAAATTTTTTAAGTCATCGTATGTCTAAGAAAAGACATCCTTGAATTCTCTAAACAATTTTATAAAAGCAGACAGCTCTTGCTCGGAACATCTCGTTCCCAGATTGATATATTGTGGATTATATTTAGTCCCTAGATTTACCTTTTCATGAGTCAAGGAAGAAATGTTTGTTTTACAATTTACCGACTTTCTGAATTTATTATGCAAATCATAAAATTTTCTAGTCTTACCATGGATTTGGGGATAGAATTTTCCAAACCAGATGTTGATTCGAGAGACCTCGGCTCTGATATTTCCGTAAAATTTCAGAGATCTTCATCATGGGTGCCTTCATCAATAACCTCACCTTGGAAGGTGTCCTCCATGTGTAAAAAATTGACGATCTGTTGATCATCATCAAACACTCTCCAATTAGTGACGCTGTTTGGGATTGATGGTATGAACAATAACTCAATTGAAAATGCATTTGGAGAAAGACCTTCTGCGGGAAAAAGTTTGGAAGCGACGTTAGCTAATAAATCAACCTCATAATTGTTTAATCTAGGAATGAAAATGATGTTAAATGTGGAAAACTTGTGCATTAGATTCCATACCTCAAATTGATAACTTTTGAGGTGTCGTGATAGGAAATGTATGGAATTTATTACCTGTCTAACCACAATTTCTAAATTACCGAATACCATTAAGTTCTGTACGTTCATATCTACCGCTTTCCTAAGTCCTTGCAAAAGTGCCTTATATTTGATGGTGTTGTTTGTACATTCAAACTCTAAACGACAAGCGATAAAAGTTTTATTACCTGCTGGGTCGATGAGTACACATCCTGCACCAGATCCTTCTTTGGATTTGGATCCATCGAAGTAAAGTGACCATATCTGAGCTTTGTCGGCAGTATTTGGTACATTTGGAAAAGCTGCTAATTGAGTGTATGTCATGAGCTCCGACTGTTGTTCTGGATCGGTAATGGGGGAGGTTTCAGCCATGAAGTTACCGAAGAAGGTGTCCATTCCCTGCATTTCGAGTGAATTGGTGGAAGCAGTAAATGGTTCATTAGTGTCGTTCAAATCCGTCATGGTGTGCTTGAGGTAACGTTCACGATTAATCCTAATTTTGTTTGGCTTTCCATTTTCTGGTAGCCACAGGTGAGACTAATCTATTGCAAAGTATCCATGTAGTTGTTTAGATCAATCCCTGCTTAAGAATAAACCATAAACTTCAGGGATTTCAACAACAATGATATCAATGATTTGGTGAACCTTAGGATTAGAGGATAGCCTAATGAACACATTCTTTAGTTCACCAATTACTTTAACATTCGTCCAATCGAGATGAACGATTTTAAGACTAGAAGGTTGAACTTCAGCATTGATTTTTTGGCAAACAGACAAGGGCATCACATTTGATGATGCACCAGAATCCACCATGCAATTACATACATTTCTATTGAAATTTTCAAAAGTTAATGGGAAAGGTGGTACATTTTTGCGAGTATTAACAACAACATTATGATGATTTTTAGCCGTTGTCCCTGAAATTACTTTATCTACATTTGATACAGTTTTTTTAGTCAGGTCCCTTTTATCTAGGGGTTCAAGTGTTGTTTTAGCAGGGACCTTTTGAGCTGTTTTAGAACTGATTTTTGCAATTTTCTTGCTATTCAGATTGTTGTTTTTACTGTTTTCTGCAATGTTCTGAAGCATTTTCTGCAGAAGAAGAGGAAACTTCAAAAATTCGTAAACATAAATATTAGCTCTAAGTTTCTTTAGATCTTCAATCAAATCATATTCTAAACTTGGGGTTGCTAAATTCTGTTTTGTTTCAGTTTGTTTAAATTGTTTCAGAGGCACATTAGTACTTATTTCAGAAGAGGGTTTACTCTAAGTTTTTCTCTTGATGTTGTAAGGATGGACAATTTCAAATTTGTCTTGAAAAATACTGTCGGAAAAATGTTCGAAGACATTGGGAGATGATTCCTCTTCTTCGACTGCTTCCTCTTCGACCACGTCTTCAAAATTCTTAGGGGGGACTAAGTTATCATGTGCTTCAAGGATAGTCTGTAGAGCGTATTATAAGATTTCAAGATTCAGACCCTCAACTGAATACTACATCAACTGAATACTAAATTGAAAATTCTACATACTACATCTTCATGTTCTATGCTTCGGAGTCTAATGGCTAGCATGAATTTCTTTATGTGATATTCGACGATTTACTAAATAGACTTTTCAATCTTATCTTTCAACTGAATACTAGATTTGAATCATAGAATTTCAGAGTTAATCACTGCTTTGACACACTCAACCTTTTTTATTATGACATTGCCAGTCCTTTTGAAACGTTTTCCTTTCCTTTGTGCATTGATCTTGAGCTTGCGGTTTTCAATTGTTAATAATTCATTATGAGTTGTAAGGGTCTTATATTCGCTTAAAGAACTAGGACATCTGTGTAATATTGACCTATCCAATGTAAACATACCTCACACTGTGGAGCTGGGACATTTGGTTGAGGAAACACATGACTGTGCATCAAAACACTACCACTATCCACTGTGGGTTTCTGACTGAGTTTGATTCCTGGAAAATCTTTGTTATGTTTTAGGCATGGTGGCAGGTTATCTACAAAATTGTAAGTCTGACTGAGATCTGGTTTAGGGTAATTTGGGTCTTCCCTTGCCAAGAACTTTTCGATCTCAGAATCAGAGCTTTCATGGACCTCGATTGATTCGATCGAGCTCACATGAGCTTTTGATCTATTTCGTAGGCTCCTCAAGATTAATATCCCATCCCTTTTGTTATTAAACCCTATGTCTGTATTCTTCTTCGATAGTTTGTGTGAGTGTTTATTGATGGTCTTTGCAATGGTATTAGGGAAAACATACTTCTCATGCTCAGGAGATTTAATGACCCTAGGGTCAGCATATTGTTGCTCGAACATAGGCTTATCAAGCGTAGCCCTATCACAAGTTTCTTCACATAAGAAAACTGGTCTATCACTGGAAGGAACATGAGGCCTTTCCAACATAGGCTTATCAACCATAGGCATCTCTACAGGGTTTAATGTAACAAATCCGTTGCGAGTTAGGAAAGCATCCCTATCGTCATGCTGTAGTTTCAAATGATGGACTAACACCAACCTAATTAACCCATGGTGGAATAAACTAGAATTCAAAATCTACCTTTTACATCTCTTAGCCATTTTATATAAACTCCTTAATAAGTAAAATGGCATGTTTAATTGAAAACCGATGAAATGCATTAACAATCTTATGTGGTAAAGGAAAATGATCCCGTAGCTACCTTCACATGTAATGAATTGCCTCAACACTGCTAATAAACCATGCCACCTAATCTTCAACAAAGATATTGGCATACCTTTGTCACAACACTAGATTTTTCGAGAGGTAAAGAACAAACTCCATGGAACTTCTTCCATCTTTGAATTTTTAAACCATTTCTGGCCGGTGAGGGGAAGGCCTGTTGCCTCACTCAGAAATTCCTTGGTGATTTGCAGTTGAACATCACCCACTTTGGCTCAACATCCATCAAAAGTGAGGGTGAACTCTTGGGCTGCTTGCAAGTTGTAACCTTGGAATTTCTTGAGAAACTCAACCCAACCCTGACTCTTAAGGTCTTCACTCGCATTGTCATACATAAGCAAGGTTTGGGATCCATTTGGTTCGACACAGATGACAGGGGCCATAAGGGTTCGGAAAGGCAGGCACAAAGGCAACAAGAATTCACTATGAGCCTGAAGGGTTTCAAAAATAGAGGAAACCAGAGAAAATACCAAAGGAATAAAACTCACCATTACCCTAGCGCGACCAAAATGAGAGCATAAGGGGTTTCATTCCATGAAAATTTGGGTGTTTCGAGTAATGAATTCCATGAGTACAGAGTGAAACCCAAGACTTTGGTTTGTGATGATGGATCTATTGATTCTAACTGACACCTCAAACAGAGTACAGGATACGACCGGGTGTGTTTGAGTCTCATAATTGTGCAAGGGGTGAAGTTGATTTGCTAAGGTTAGGAGAAGAGGTGTTTCAAAAACCAAAGAATACGATAATTTAAAATGAAAAATAATTTACCAAGAATTATAAATGAAACAAACCTATAGTCCATTTCCAATCGATTCTTGGTGTATTCTCCAAGTACTCAAGATATAACTTATAATCCATGAGCAACTTAAAAAAACTGTTTTATTGATATATGATAAGCTTCAAAGCAGAACAACATTCATTAAAAGATTTGTAAGAACATTCACCCTTCTAGAGACATAAGCCTTAGATACAATTGCGATACAATTATAAGTTTCAATGCTTCATTCATGCTTTCATTCATGAATGAAGCATGAAAACGAAAATAAAATAGGCACAATCAAAACATCCTTTTAAAAAGTCACCTTCAAATATCAATATTTACATGACAAAGCGTAGGTAGCTACATGAATTATTATTTGTCGCTTTAAAAGACAAAAATCATGTGGGGATGCCAACACATACGCAATCCCGCAATTGTGTAGGATCATGGCCCTAGGTCACATTAAAGATGGAGTGATGGAAAGGAGTTGTGCCAAAGGTCGAAAGCAGTCGTATTTGGTCACAAAAGAAGATCTTCTTAGCCTCGAGGCATCAGGATTGACTCGAAGAAGTCGTGGGCACTGCCTGGAACATTCATGGGTGTTAGGCCTCATCTTGATCCCGATGAAGGTAGTTAATGGAAATGGGGTTGTTGGTTGAGACCTCATCTCACCCCATAAATGGAATGCATGGAGAGAAGGGTCATGGGGGGCGATTGTCGGTCCAAAGCTCTCCGGTGGACAGATTTTGTCATAGAGCCTGCACTGAGCCGGGCTCATGTCTGACGTAAGAAAGCCTGCATAGTCTGATAGAGAAGGCGTCGACTGAAAAATTTGAATGCAATGGTCTGATCACACTCCTGGTGGTTGTAGTAGTTCTGAGTATAAGTAGTTAGTTCTTATATTTTGTTAAAGGTCAAATGGTTGATCTAGGCTCCTTTCTATTGTAATATTTTGATGAAGAACGTAGGTTCTTTGGTTATGTATTGATTTGAGACTTCTTGATTAATCTAAGTAATATTTCTTACTACATCTTATTTGCCTCTGATACTGAGAGAGGTCATGATTGACTGATTCACATGGATTGTTGTGACTGTATTATGATGAATGTTTGATTATAATGTTATGATTTCTTTTAGTTTCCTTGGAATTTGAATCCAAGAGGATCTTGTGTTTAAGTTTTTCTTCCTTAGGCTGCTGGAAGGCCTGATGTTCACGATAGAACTCTACACTTTTCTCACCAAAGTCTTCCTCTTACTCACATTTACTCCAAATTACTGACTGAAGTTGATCCAAGACCTCAATTTCTTGCACATACCAGTCCAGATTTTTGAGTTAGAACGTTATTTTCATTGAGACTTCTCCATTTGGCCTCTTAAAATTTATTTACATTTACTGTATAAACTGATGGGTACTGGGCTTACCTTCTATGCAATCTGAGGGTGACTTATAGTGCTAACATTTCTGGCATCATTTATGTGGAAGGAATTGAAGACATTTCCCTGGGATAGAATGACAAAGAAGCTCTGATTCTGAAGGTGCATCATATATTAGTACCATTGAAGATTGCATCTTGCACTTGGTGACTCCACTGTTTTAGTTGTGGCTCTGAAAGGTAGAAACACAACATCTACTCCATAGCTACCTCTAGCTACACCTAAAGCTGACCCAGAGAGGATTATTAAGAAATAAAATCTTTCTCAAGAAGGATTTTTGTTGTTATCCCACATTGAAAAGCTCCCTGGGAAGAATGACATTGCAGAGAGTCAGTTTTTGATGGTGAACTAAAGATGGACACATAATTTTGACTGATTCTTTTTCACCATGGAAAATCCACTGTGTAGAATCTGTTGGTGACTCCATTGAAGGGAGATACATCAAAAGGCTATGGAGGCTATCCTGGACAAGATATTTGTCCCCTTCAATTTATCACCGATTGTTGGTTATCCACATCCAATGCTAGCTATAAATGAATGGGATGATTATCTTCTGAGATTCATAGGAAGCAAGCATGACCATCCCGGTGAGCACTTATTAAAATTTCATATATGCATTCTTGAACATGGCTTCTTTCACGAGGATGTCTTGATCAAGATGTTCAAATTTTCTTTAGACGAAGATGATTGTGAATGGTGTCATTCTCTCCCTACTACTAGTGTCCATTATTTGAAGGATTTTCATGATGATTTTAATTCATATTACGAGAAGACTTAACTGTCTCATCTTATTTTGGATGACTGTTGTAACAAGTTTGCATTCCACATACAAAAAATGATAGTCTTCCTCGTTTGATGAGTCTGGTGAAGATCTGATTGAAAGAGAAAGTGAGGATAGAAGCAAGTATTTTGCAAATGTGGATGAAATCTTTTCTCTTTCTCTTTCCCAAGAAGAAGGCCTTCTAGATATGAGCATTTATAGTGTTGATGATTTCATAGACATAGATGTATTGTATTCTTCCCCTGATGCACCTGTTGTCTCAGTTGTAAAAGAAGAGATAGTTGCGGAGGAGGATTCTTCTCTTTTCCTTCAAGAGGTTTCCCATGATGTATTTTCACCTAGGATTGAAGAAACGAATCAAGAGGTCGCTCATTTTTCTTTGCAAGATAAAAGAGTTATGTTCTCACCCATCTTTGATGAGTACTCAGATGAAGAAGAGCAGATCCATACCTTACATTTTTTTGACTTGGGGAGAAACCATCATGTGTATGACAACTATGAATCCGATTCCGATGTGGATATGAAGGATTTTCAAGACCATAATATAGATCCTTTTCCTTTATTCAGTAAGGAAAATCATTGGGTGGAAATCAACCATCCTAGGCCCGCAGAAGACACTGAACAACATGTTAGGGAGAAGCACCCATTCATTGATATACATGAAGAGATTTATTGCCTTCAGCTGGCTGACATTATCAAAGTAGAAAAAGAGGAAGTGGATAATCATCATGTATCAACCTTTCACTCACCTATGCTTTCCACATACATTCCGCTGGATGTGAGCAACTATAAGACATCGCATGTTTTATATTACCAACCGAGTAAGATTCATCCCCTATTTTATGACTATGTAGGGGAGTACATGGAGTTGATTGTTTTCCAGGTATTGAAGCCTCCAAATTTTATCTTGCCTTCAACACTAGGAGGAGAGATAAAAAATGTAATCATTTTTCTGTCAAAGTTTCATTATCTTTATTTGATCAGTGATAGAGTAAGTAATTTTTCAGTTAGGAGGTTACCTGATTGGCTTTGGTGGAAGTCCACTTTCACCTAACACTTTGTAAAAATCGGTTATTCTAGGAGTGCACATAAATAATCTCCTTCTAGAGCCCATGTGTTTGTTTTCATTTTTAGTAGAGTAGTGTATATATCTCCCCATTTTATTTAGTGAAAATTTTGAGCTAGACTCTATAGGCCAACAACTAAGGCACTATAACTGCATGTTCTTGGCAGCTCACAGGGAGCATGCCATCCCTTGTGGAGCCAAATGTTTTCAGATAGGGTTTTCAAGGGCCATAGGTGTGTGTCGATATACTTGAGTCTATAGTCTTGCCCCATCTCTATCCTTTTCGTAGACCAAATCTTAAGTTTTTCCCCCTTCGACTTGTAAATCATTCTCTATTTTCCCTTGTCTATTTGTGTGCCCTGATTTTCCTTAAATATCTTACCCGAGTAAAATCTTGGCCCCAAGCCCCTCTATTTTCTCCAAGGGCGAGCACTCACATCCTGTGTTTTAGTCACTGGTCTCCCTATTTTCTCAGCTCACATCCAGTCGTCCAAATCCTTGATCGTGCAGGGCGCATCCATGAACACAAAGCACAACTTTCTTAGAAGTTTGTTTTAGGATTGAAGCATAAGCATAAGGTAGTTTTAATATTTCAATGATGAATAGTCCTAGAACAGTCCAAATCAGTGACTTAAGGGCATTTGAGAGTGCCAACTTGCGTGAAGTATAGCGCCAGAGAAAAAGGTCCCGAAGTGAGTATGAACTGTTGATCTTAAAGGGGTCACGTGGAAAACGATCCAAGCCTTCGGGTAAATGAGCTTTGGGATATTTGAAATGAGAAATTCTTAGAAGTCCCGAAGAGCCGAAGAGTCGAAGTCGCTAAAGCATAGAATTTGGAAAAGCTATCGACGTGGACAAAGGCACGAAATAGATCTGAGTCATTGATCAGCAAAAGACACGCGTCATCAAATATGTCACTCTAGGAGTTTTACTTCAGGATTTTTAAAATGAGAAACATTGAAAAATCCTGAAGGGTCGAAGCCTGAAGCGCCCGAAGAGAATCTGAGTCATCGATCAGTAGGAGCCACACATTGCTAGATATTTCTCTCCGGATAAAAGAAGCATAAGACAAATGGAGTTTGAGAATTGAAATTCTCATAGGTTGATCCACGAAGTAAATCTTGGTTGTTGTTTTGAAGGGGAAGATCTGATCCGTCAATCTAAAAAGAACCAGAGCTAAGTCATTGATCAGAGGGCCTAATCTTAGATCAAAATATCAACGGTCACGCCAAATTGCAGGGTCAGAAAGTGCACACGTTTTAAAATCTAAGGGGCAGGCCGCAATTGGAACCGTGGTTTTTAGAAAAGGACGCGTGGTGGTTCATGGTGAATTGCGGGGACAAAAGAGATTTTCTTTCAGACCACCCTTGGTAGTGCCTGCAATCGCACAATTGCATAGGTTCATGGCCCTAGGTCACATTGAAGATGGAGCGATGGAGAGGAGTTGTGCCAAAGGCCGAAAGCACTCGTATTTGGTCACATAAGAAGATCTTCTTGGCCTCGAGGCATCAGGATTGACTCGAAGAAGCCATGGGAACTGCTTGGAACATTCATGGGTGTCAGGCCTCATCCTGATCCTAATGAAGGTAGTTAATGGAAATGGGGGTGGCGGTTGAGACCTCGTCTCATGCCATAAATGGAATGCATGGAGAGAAGGGTCATGGGGGCCGATTAGCAGTCGAAATCTCCCTAGTGGAAGGATTTTCTCGTAGAAATTGGAATCAAATCAACAGAAATTGAAGCATTCAGAGTGTCCTTCCTCTGGGTTAAGTGTCTTGGATAGCTTAATGATCTTGGGATCTTCTTGAGTCCCAATGTTGCAATCTCGAACATCTCCTTCATTTGCAGTAATTTTAGGACTTTTGGCCACATCATTATTGTCAAAGAGTTTCTGCAATGGGACCAAGCCTTTGGGAATGATGTTATCTTTTAGTTTCATTATATCTTTACCAACAATCTGATTCTTGAAATAACCATCATTTGCAAACATGGGTGCATATTCTTCTTCACCACAATATTCCTCATCAATATTCAAATTTTCAAATTCATCCTCCATTTGAGGAAACTTTCTATTTGCTTATCATTTTCAAAAACCTGCCAGTACTTTATATTATCAGGCACTGTTGGTATGTGCTTGACCTGAATCTCATACCCCCCGCTAGGAAATATTGGAATTTTGAAAACTGAGGATGAAGTAGCTAGAGCATAAACAATCTGATTCTAACCCCTTGGAATCATTGAGAGACTATATTATGAAAATTCTTCAAGAAGGTCAAGCACTATATTCATATATTCTCTTAATCTGGGGTGCTTCGCTTGATATATTCCCTTCACTCGATTTATGACCAACTCAGAATCTCCATGAATAACTATCCTCCTAGAACCCATTTCTTTCAAAGTCTTCAGTCCCAATACTAATGCCTCGTATTTAGCCATATTATTTGTGCACTCAAAAGAAAGCTTATAAGAACAAAGTTGTGTGGCCAATCTAAGGGGGTTAATCCACACAACAACTCTCGCTCCTTCTCTGCCGACAGCTCCATCAAATCTCATGTTACACATCTCATTCTTTGCATTGTCTTGTTGTTCTAAATTTTTCTCAGTCTGCTGATAAGATTTGTCTTTGACAGTCATATCAATCTCTGGCCCTTTCTCTTCAGAACACAAATCATTGAAGAAAATGGAAGAACCCATCTCAGTCTCCACAGAGTAAATGAGATGGTTATTTGGCTGGGCCTTGTTACTGACCATGTATTTGAGAAAAACTTACTTGTACAATATCCTATATTGACTAAATACAGGGATAGTGGCATATGACTTATCCATTTGTAGATTCCCTTTCAAATTTATAACCCAATACCTAGACAACAACATGCCAAACTTAGGAGGGATATCAACAACCACTACATCCATGACCATGTTTTTTTTGGAATTTGAGACAAATATACCACCAAATATTTGATTAGGCCCATGCACTTCACCTTCCTTGAATCAAAGGAGAAAAGATCTTTGTAAGGCATTGTAATTTCCATGACCACCTTGGGCATCAGGTTATGGGATGCTCCTGAATCCAACATGGCATTGTGCATAATCAGATCATGAATCTTCAGACTGACATAGAAAGGGGGAACCTTATCAACATCACTGCTCTCCTCTACATGTGGGCCAAACAGGATGGAAGGATGATCATCTTGTATGTTCAAAGTATCAGAAGTTTCTTCCATCTTGAGAATCTTGATGATCTGATTTATATATTCATTGTTCTTTATCAACTCATTGAATGGTACAGATATTTTAATCTTGGCCATATCACTTTCAAAATTAAAGGAAGATGAGGTTTTCTCTACCTCTTTGATGATTGTCTCCTTTCTTGTTTCAACCACTTTCTTATGAGGTTCTTCCTTCTGCTTTCCTTTCTCCACAACATCCTTTGCAACATAGTCCTTTCTAGGCTGAATTGAAGAAGGTATATTATTTTGAGATTCTTTGGTAGGATTTCCCTTTGGAGGATTTGCAGGCACCTTTTTGTTTCGAATATTATATTGTTTTTGGAATTGCATGATGGAATTCTGTAACTCTATTTGGTAATATTCTTTTTCCACTGACAAACTCTCATCATTATCCTGCATGAATATTTCATTTTCATCCATGAACTAGTCATGTTCTTCTTTAGTTACAAATACCTCTATTTCACGACCATCACAACAATGCATATTGTCTTCAAAGTTTTCATGAAAATTTTCATTTACATATTTTTTTTGAAAAGGAGGTCTTATTTGTTGATCACCTTGGTTCCTCTGCTATCCTTGTATGATTTGTGGAACTATTGATCTCCTCTGTTTCCTGGGTGGAACATCAATATGTTCTTTGGTGTTAGGCTTATTGTCTAAAGACATCCTCTCCATCAATTTTTCCATGGTCTTCATCATCATTTCAAACCTCTCTTCCGATGACTGTGAATTTGAATGTTGTGCCTTATCTTGAACCTTGTTCGTGTTCCTGTCAGAGTTAGATTTGATCTTTCTTGAAGCCATTAGATTTACTTCAAATTCTATTACATCATTCATCATATAATCTAATGAAGTAGATCTTCTTTCCCTCAACAACAAAGAAAAATCACTTTCAAAGGAATCAACATATCTAAGTTGAGAAACTCTAGGAGAGGTTTTACTTCAGTAGTAATTGAATTATAGACCTTTATAAATATGGATGAAAACTCATGCACTGTTTCATCAGGTGACCTTCTTATGTTGTTATACTGGGTTAACAAATGAAGGGGGTTTTTCTTGTCACCCCACTTTGCAAGAAAATTTGTTTCAAATGCTTCAAAATCTCAGATACTTGCTACTGGGAGAGCTCTGAACCAATTTCTGACTTCTCCTGCAAGACTTTGTGCAAACAACCTCATTTTCCCATCTTCAAAATATACTTATTCTAGGTCTATAAAATCATTGAACTAGTCTAAGTGTTTTTGGGCTGACACATTGCCTTCAACGTCATACAAGTTAATCCTCAGAATACACTCTTGGGGAAAATCATGTAATTGAGCAGGTAGAACAAGAAGGGAAAACCTAGATTCCATGGCTACAGTAAGGAATCAAAGTGGCTGTTGGTTCTGAGTATGAATCACATGAGGTTTAGTAGAGGCAGCTAAAATTAAATCTTAGAACCTTTTCTCGTCAAAGATGATCTCATTCAAACAAGACTCAAATTTAGTTCTGAACAATTTTTTCTCAAATTTCAAATCGAAATCAAGGTCTTCAATGCTTGTTACTCCATCTTTGGGAAAGGATAGATATCTATCTAGACACAAAACTAGGCTTATTGGATTTTCTTTTATTTTGTGTACAATCTTCTCAGGATCAGACACATGGATCACTGCTTTTGGGTTTGGATTTCTCTTGGGATCTAGGATTTCTAGCTCAAACTACTTTATACTACTGGTATTTTTATAATGGAGTCACCAGGGTAAATTCAGTCTCAGCCAATAAGGTGTTTGATTCATTGTCACCCTCAGGAATCAAATCTGAATCTTTAAGTCATTCTTTTCC
Organism: Picea glauca; assembly: GCA_000966675.3. NCBI lineage: Eukaryota > Viridiplantae > Streptophyta > Pinopsida > Pinales > Pinaceae > Picea > Picea glauca. Next base: position 37,134 of record JZKD02S2067652.1, on the reverse strand, counting down.
CAAGGAATATTTCACTTTTGATCCCCGACAGTGGCACCAGAATGTTAGCACTCTGTAAATTTGTTCGGATAATAAAAAAAATGATAGAGGTAACCTACAAACCAACTTTAGATCTGGGTACTAACCTGCTCAGCTCAGAGAGGGATCTCTCATGTCACTTGGTGTTTATTTGACAATCAATGGCTAGGTTTTATTGTTTTGGGTTTTTTTATAAATTTGTTAGCAAGGAAAGGGAAGGACACTTAGGGCTACGAAGTTAAGGTTCTAAAAATGAACGGAAAAAATGATTGGCCAATAGAAATATCCATAGGATAAAGGCTAAATGAGGTGATGAATCTGAGTTATAAATTGAACTTTGTAGAGTGTAAGAAGAAATGAGAAAACAAGTAACTGCATCAGAGCATTAATGAAATGAATTCTAAATTAGTTAGGAAGAACTTAACACAATTTAAATTTCTTAAGCCAAGAGCATCACAAGATTAATTATGGGCCTTTAAACTATCCAATTTAAATAGAAGACAATGTAAATGGAATTAGGAATACAAGAAATACATACAAAGAGAGAAAACAAAACTCAGATCACCACCATTAGAATCTTTTCATGGAGACTTCAAGACTTATGCATGTGTATTCAATTCAGCTTTAGAAAATTACAAATTAAGTTCTGAAAAACTAAAATCCTGCCCTTGCACTTCTGCCAATCCTTAATACATTTGGAACTCCTAATATTTATACAAGTTCGAGTTCCTTCGATTTGAAACCGATTACAATGCTTGAAATGAAATGTTTCAGTTTCTGAAACTGATTACAATAATTACAAATAACAGTTTCGGTATTGGAATCGATTTCAATGATTAATAAGAAAAATGTTTTATGATCCAATTGTTGATTCCTATGACTCTTTAGCTCCTTCCTTTTTCACTTGTTCTGTTCTGGTCTTCTACCCGATCTTCCATCTTCAATGACACCTATACATCATCTACTGGTCCTTGGAAAATTGCACTTTGTCTTACCCATCCGTACTATCTCCTTCCATTGCAAGTCAGAAGGGATATCATAATCCATAATTTCTTTGATCAAGATCTCCAGGTCAATGCACGAGGCATATGTCATGATTAGTAGTCCAATTTTCATTGTTTTGAACTGATTCAGAATCTCAAAATCTATAATCAAATGTTCAACCATGGTTTCTCCTTTCATGTTTTCTTCTAGGTTTTCAAACTTGGAGTGATCCATTCTGCACTAAGTGAGGCAAGTGTTGTATTCTTCCTGATCATGTAATTTTCCTTTACCATCCCAAAATTGTGGGAGGCCTTTAATAAACAATTCTTCAAACAGGTCCTTGAATTATTGCACACTTTGATCCATCTATGTTGCCTTGGTTTGGACTGATTTCAACAGGTTATGTTTAGCAATGACTATCTTGGCCTAGATGATCAATGCAGTTATATCTTTGACTCCAATGGTCTGAAGTTCTGCAGTAGGGATGGAGTTTAGCAGTTTTATGGAATTTTGGGCCCACTTTGATGGTTTCTTTTCCAAAGTTTCATTTCAACAATGCACTTGCTTCTGGCTATGATGGTCATAATTTCTTTATCATTGATGAAGTTTAAATATACCCTGAACTTGGTATCTTCAACAGTAATAGAATCCTAGATGATATGCTTGGCTCCCTGCAACAATCCTTTTCCTATTAATCTTATTTTCATCTTGTCTATCCTTTCCTGCAAGGCTTGATTCTCCTTTTGAAATTGAGCCATTTTTTCATCCTTTGCTTTCATTTCCTACTTCAGTTTCTCTATGTCCCCTTTTAACCCCTTGATTTATCCTAACTTTGGGCTAACTCGTGACATAGCCTAGACAAGTCCTTCAGTGTTTTTCCCAGCTTCTATAGTGGGAGGTACAACCAAAACCATGTTCAACAATTATGTTTTCTCTTGTGACCATTTCATCTTTTCTTGCTCTAGATGCAACACCTTAGCCTTGTAGTCCAATGCCTCTTATCAAAATGTTTCCTTTTCCTGTTCCAGAGCAACCAATTATGTTGTTTTTGGATGCTCTATGGCAGGCATTTTCATTTTCTTCTTCAATCTCTGAATCAATTTGTCCTTCTCATCCAATGAGAATTTCACCCCTCGGGGGCCTTCAAATTCCAGCCTATTGACTTGAGTCTTCCAAGATCTGTTGGATGCCTTTTCTTGCCTCAATTGCCCTTCCAATTTTATTGCATAAGATGACATCTTAGAAATATTCAAGCTTATAGTCAAGTAATCATAATACGACATATCACTGGTATTCCTATGGAATTTGATTTTGTCTAGAGCACTGATGTTGTCATACTTTATCTTGATCTTAGATACTTTTTCTTCATCTACAAATACTATATTAAAGGTCCTCTTCTCAATATCCCTTACTGTGAACAGAGAATATTTGTGCTGAGAAATATTTTCCACTTCAGGGACTAAATCTCTCATCTCACCCATAGCCATTTTCCCTTTCTCAACATATTGTTTTGCCAAATCTTCTTTAGATTGATAAGCTACCCCAAATGTCTTATCAACGATGTGTTTTTTGTTGCTAAAGGTTCTTGATATACCTTCACTTTGGAGCTTGCTTCCCTTTTCAATCTCTACAGTACTAGTACCACTCTCCACATATCCATATTCACTGGTTATTTAGGCTCTTCCTCCTCTAAATCTACTATCTGTGGAGATTGTGTAATCTTCATATTCTTAGGGGAAGTATGTTGATCACTAGTGCCCATGGCCTATAAACTACTTCTCTTGCTGTAAACACTTACTTTGGGGACTCTGAATATCATTTTATGAGGAGTTTGTTGTGTTTGAATATATTGCAAGGTTGCCTCCACTTGTTGTGTTTGAGCTGGTTGTAAGATTTCTTTCATATTGGCACAGACTTATAAATTTTCCAACTTATCAAAACCCTCAACATGTTCATTCTCATAAGGGGTCTATTTTTCCATCAGTATTCTCTTGGATATGATCTGATGTGGATCATATCCTCCCTCCTGTAGTTGTGCAAAACCAAAATATTTGATCTTTGCTTGAATCTGAGATGACCATGATCTAGCTTTGATAATGAAGGGTCCAATGATAAAAGGGAATTTGAGGTTGGAGGCTTTGTGAAATTTCAAGAAATGCTTTGTCTCATATATGATTCTTTGCCTGATGAATTCAAGCGAAAATACTTTGGGGGTTAGAAAAATAGGCAATAGGTAAGGGGATTCATGACAACCATAAACCCAGATTACTGTTGAATGCATGAATAGTACCCAGTCCCCCACTCTATTTTCTGGATTTGGTTGTAGATATCTCCTCATGTCATCCATAAATATAGGTAGGTTGGTGTGGAAAACCAAACTGTAAACCCTGGACATGACTTTTTTGATGAAGATGAGCAATGTAAGTCTCTTACATTTGGTTGATATGAATGTTGCCTCAGGAAATTCCCTCTTATTTGTTTCCAAGAAAATCTTCAACAAATGGGTATAATATCTAAAATTCCTTAGAGAGAGAAAATTCATTAGATGTTTATGGATATTATCATCTATGAATTGATCGAAACTGATACAGACTGACATACCAAACTCTGACTAAAAAAATATCAACAAGAAACCCATCATGACCTCGACCACATGTGTATCGTTATCTAGACCTAGAATTTGACTCAACAAGGAAAATACCCATTGGACCTCAATAATCATTATACTCACACTCATTGGCAAAGACAGACTCTCTAGAAGGTGTTCTGGTTTGACAATGATATGTAAAAACATATCTCTGAATTCTGACGAACACTCTCTGTAGACCCTAATTAGATTTTCTTCATCGAAAGGTTCAAATGTTGCAGAGAAATACTCTGGTATACTGAGGGAACCTCAAATTGACATGCTCTCTACCCTACACAGGACCTTAGACCCCTGTTTATTTATGACGACTTTCTCTTCCTGTGAATACTTCTCTGCGCACCATCCAATGAATTCCAAAAAAGGGAAAGCGACTTCAACATCATAAGGGACTATGGTGGCCTGGATTGCTTCAAGGAATAGTATATGATTTCCTACATTATCAAACATATTGCTTCTGGACACAAAGATCGGTGAAATGGTGATTTCAGTGTCGAAAATGTCTAAATCTCGGTCAATTAGGGCTTCTTCATTTGACATAGGGTGTTTCTCTATTACCAATTTTATTATAGGGTCCATGGCGACAATGAAAAATACTCGGAAATAAGAGGAAATCGTGTGTAATGGAACACTGTGAAGTTGCACTCGAACGAAGGTGGTCACACCAACTTTCAAACTTTTCAGTATTTTGAAAAATAATAAAATAAACAACAAATTCCCTTTATATACTTTTCCAATTTCGGGAGCATGAGGAAGTGGTTTGGGGAAACCCGCTTCTCTCCATGAAATGCACCTTGTGGCACCACGTGGTCCTGACCGAAAACCATGGTTTATTTTTCGGCCTGCTTTTGGGAATTATCCTCTACGCAACTCCTCCCCCTAAAATGATCCTTGACCATCGATATGGGGAGCTCGTGATCTATGACCTATCGAGTCCCATCACCTTAGCGCCCTTCCAGATTTAGTCTCCTCCTGCCATATTTATCCCCATCTCTAGTTTGTCGGGCTTCCAAACTGGTTTAACACTTCACTAAGTCCTGAAATCTTGATTTCACACCAAAATTTTTAATGGTGATAACACACAACAATCAAAAGAAAACAAAATTGTACAATACATGAAATATTTATAGAGTGTCCTATCTTATTTGATTAAGAAAATAATTTTTGAGGGCCTGCCCATTCACTGGAAAAGTATCTAGTTCCCTTTTAAATTTTGCAGACGAAAGGAGCTAAGACCCAATTTTTCTGCAATAACGAACAATCCCAACCATAGATTTTGAAACTTGGTGTTTTCCACTTTATCCTCATGTGCCTTATCCCACCTGAGAACCATATATCTTATGTTGAAGTTTCTATTAGAGGATGAGATTGCATCAAACCAGTGTTTAACACTCTGTTGATGCTGATATAAATTTTTTTAATCTTGTATTCTAGTTTCTTCAAGTTTAAGTAAAGCGTTTATTCGATTTTCCAAGGAAGGACATTCTTCCTCTTGAACCTTCTGGGATAACTGAAGTGACGGTAATAGGACATTGGGAGGAAGGATAAATTCTCTTCCATACACAAGGAAGAAATGGGAGTTACCAATGGATGCTTTTGGGGTGACCTTATCAACCCATACTGCATTATTCAAGGTAGTGTGCCAATTTTTATGATTATTTGACACTGTTCTTTTCAAAATTTTAGTTCATTTATTCAGCCAGGCCATTGCCTTGGGGGTAATAGTTGGAATATTATTTTAACTTGATTCCTTTTTCTAAATCATAAACATTAATGTCCAATGAGTAAAAATAAGAAGCATTGTCGAAAACTAGACATTATGGTATCCCAAAACGTGTGATGATATGAGAGTTTAGGAACGAAATCACTTGATTAGTGTTGACTATTCTTAAATGCATGGATTCAGACCACCTGATAAAGTAATTTGTTGTCGTGAGAATGTACTTGTGCTGATAGGAAGAGGTTGGGTTAATTGGTCCTATGATATCTAGACCCCATTGTTGGAATGACGTATCAATTGTAATGGGCTGCAAAGGGAATGCGACTTTCTTGACTCGTCCTGCAACCTTTTGACATATTGTGCATTTGTGGGCCATAGCATGAGCATCTTTAAACAACGTGGGAGAATATTACCCACCTCTAAGGACTTTGTGAGCATTGTTTTCACTGCCAAAGTGACCACCCGCATCACCTGCATGTAATTCAATCAATAAATTTTCAGATTCTTCTCTTTCTAGGAAACATAGAAATACACCATATATATATATATATATATATTGAAAAGAACATCATTAATTAATTGAAAATGTGCATATCTGAGTCTTAATGCTCTTCTATTTTTGGGATTGAGATTTTGAGGGGTGGTTCCATGTGTAAAATAAAACTTAATATCCTTATACCAGGAATTCGACATGGTTTGTATACAACATATTTGTGTTTCATGAGGCGATGTCTCATTTGGTAGTACTAGTTCATTTTCAGGAAAATTAACTGAATCAACCACTAATTTGGAAAGACCTCAACCTCTGACAATTTGTGCTGGTTTGATCTCGAGATCATATTCTTGAAGAGAGTTCATCCAATGAGCCCTCTTTTCCCCAAGATCTTTTTGAACCAATAAGTTTCTCACTTCAGGGTAAGGAACAATGACTTTAGTTCTAGATTTCAAAAGATAAGGTCTAAAGTGTTTCACTGCTTTAAAGACAACAAAGGATTGTT
>JZKD02S2067641.1:35706-47760 GCA_000966675.3 Picea glauca | reverse complement strand
AGAGAGAGAGAGAGAAACAAAAGCAATCATATGTACAAGTGTGAAAGCAAACTACTCTAGCATGCAATGCAATGGTATATACAATGAATGCAAATGCCTACCTACTTACATGTACTTACCTGTGAATTCAGGTCCCCCCTCCTTGGTGGGGTTTGAGGAGGCACCCACTGACTGGTAATGGGTGCCTTCGTCCTTCCAATGTAGATAGGTAATTAGAGTCATTAACTGACTTTCTTCCAGCTTTGAAAGGTCCAAGCCAAAACTGAGTACTTCCTTTGACATTAGTAGAATTTCCTTTGTTGGTATCCCACATCCATACTACGTCCCCCTCCATGTACTCTCTGATTTTGAATTTTTTTGTTCCTTGAACCACCTCGGTGTATTGTGCAGAGACAGGAGGGTGGGATTCTGCTATAAAGAATTCCTGCTAGGAAGGCTAAACCAGTATGTCACTTTCTCTTGTTTTTAGTAACTTTATGGTCCCAACTTCCTTGTCTTTATATTTGTCTAGGAGTTGATGGTATTCTTCTTTCTTGGGCCATTGAATTTGATTGAAGTCTTCCTCTGTTGCAAAATTCAAATCACTCAGAGAAAACTCAGGAAGACTTTCCATAATTTGCTCAGGTGCTTTGTTATTTTTGATAGGATCACTAGCTTCTTGGACATGGGTTCTGGTCACTGGCACATTTGGGAGATGGCCTATTGTTCCATTGTTCAAAGCTATATTCACATAAGTGAGGTCCATCTCAAGAGTACTACCCATCATTGAGGCAAACTTCCTAGACAAAAACATCCCCCACACATCTGGGACGTCTACTATCACTATGTCAATGTGGATTACTTTCTCAGGGTATTATTTAAGGTAGACTTCCACATTTTCAACTACTCCATGTGTGGGTATGGATTTAGACTCGAAGCCACACACATCTATGTAAGGTCATGTGACTTTCAGGCCCAATTGTTGCATGACCTTGAGAGACATCATGTTAGCACCAGCCCCTGAATCCAACATGCAATTGTTGAGGCTTTTATTATTCATTATCAAGGTCATGAAAAAGGGTAGGTGTTCATCATACTGGACCCTAAAGTGATCATCTTGTAACATAATAGGAGGGTCCATAGGTCCATCTGATCCTTTGAATAAATTATCAAATCTTTCTTTAACAAATGGTACCTTAATGACTTCTCTCAGAGGGATGGTCACATGCATCTTGGATAGTGCCCCTTCGAAGTCAAAGTTCAAGTCCACCCTTTTGGTTTTGGGTGCTTTAGGAGGAAGGATGCTCGAAGGTGAAGGCTTTTTTTGAGTTATTGTAGGAATGGTAAGGGTAGGTTGGTTTAGCTTCTTTTGCCTATATACCTAAAATTCTCATTTCGCTAACTTTTCCTTTGATTCAGGGTCCAAGTTGTTTATTATTTCCATTATAGACTTCCTAGTTAGCTGTTTTATCTCTTCTTGGTGTTCCGTAGGAGTGATATTGAGGAAAATCTTGGGGGCTTCTATAATATGGCCTATGTTGTTTACTTGGTCATGGGCTTTAATAGTTCCAAAAACCTTTCCTTCCCACTTGACGAAGCCAACTCCTCTTCTTATCAAATGGTCATCTTCCCATGTAGGGCAATAATCATCCCAGTCTTCGAAGATGTCAGAGGCATCATCAGGAAAATCATCCCCATCTCTTTCTTGCTCCAGAATGATCGGGGGAGATTCTGTCAAATCACTATCCCTCATGCATGTTTCTTGAAAAAGTAACACCTCTTCATCACCTAGTGCAATATTCTCGTGGTTACTAGGAATACTTTGGTCACCCTTTCCCTTAGTTCATGTTATTTCACTAATAATATCTTCTTCCGTCAAGGGAAGAGTGGGACAAACTTGAAACAAGAACAAATCTACTGGGTTATAGTCACTAGGTCCATGATCATTTGTTAACAAGGAAAAGGGTGTTTGCTCATCTTGCTCAAAATAACTAGTTTGTAATAGTGTGGAAGTTCCTTCGAACGATAGTTGGTCATCCAGGTTTTGCTTTGTGAGAGAAGGGATTTCCAACATTTCATGAATCCTTTTAACTTTTTGCAAGATATAGGACATACTATCGCTCAGGTTGGTGCTATCAATGCTAGGTTTTGGGAAACGTTGGGGTTGATTGCTTGTATACACCTGGGGTTCTTCAGACTTCATCCCTGAGTCCTCATTTGTTTGGCCAAAGTATTCACACCTGGGCTTACTCATATCTTGAATTTCTTAGATTTGACTTGACGTGGTCAAGGTGAATATGGAATCTTCAAAATTAGGTCTCTCATGAGTAGCCATACTTAAACCCCTAGAAGGTTCATGTTGTCTTGAAAAATTTAAGGCATCTTTCATGTTTGAGAAACCTGTGCTCCATTTCCTATGGAAATCATTGTTTTCTAACTCTAGAGTCTTTAGGAGGTCATGCCCTGGCCCTTCCATGCTTCCTTATTTACTCTCCAGATGTCATCATTGTTCAAAAGGTTTACTTGATGGGTGAGGCTGCTAAAATTGAGATTCTCTTCAATTTGGCAGGCAACATCTTGAGCTTCTTCTAGGTTTGTAGGGAAATGATTCTTGAGGGTGAGATGTAAAGTCCCTTCAAAAGAGTTGAGGTAACGTTGGAGAATCATGCTCTTGGGGAGGAAATTGGGCTCAAGTTTGTTAATGAGATTATTGAACCTATCATTGAATCCCCTAACGTCTTCGTTTGTTTGTTTGCAAGCTTCGAGGAATTGCAAGTAAAGGGAATCCATGCTTTCCTTTTCACACCAATTGTTCTTAAAGGTTTGTTCAAGATCTTCAGGGGTTTTGATGCTCCCTTTCGGGAGACTATTAATCCAGTCTCTGGCACTTCTGGTGAGTGAGCTCACAAATAGCCTTGTAAAGACATCATGGTGTTCTTGTCTAGATTGGTGAAACTAAAACCCTTCTCAAAACTTGGTCCAATGAGAGTTACCACGAGATCCCTTTTCTCCTGAAAATATAGGTATCCAGGAGTCAACCTTATTGGGTAGATCATGTAATCCCCCTTGGGTGTTCGCTAAGTACAAAGAGCCAAAGAGTTCTTTGTGAGAACTCATGGGGATGACAAGATTTATAGAGGCCATAGTAGTAGATGGAGGTATGTATTGATGGCCACTACAGGTCGTCATTTGTGGAGTCGCCAGATAATTTTCTTGAAATTACCAAAGAGATAAGGGAAATCACCCTTAGTGGAGTCGCCAGATAAGCTTGTAAGATAAAGACTCTTGAGGAAAGCCTTACTGAAAAGTGTCGTCTTGAGGAGAATTGACTCGGTGTTCCCCAGAAACGGTGCCAAAATTTTATCGCACAGTTTGTAGTTAAGATAATAGATGGATGAAAGTAGGTCAAACTGGCATAACTGAACCAATCCCATCACTACCACCTCAATGGGAAGGTTCTTTCTACTTAGGGAGGTAAGGCCTAGGGGAGACATCCCTAGTGACTTGGGGTTTTGAGAAGGAAAAAAGGTTTAGAAAGGCTAAGTGATAATATTCCCCCTCACAAGTCACCACCTGATCAAAAAGTCTAGTTTAATAGCCAATAAAGATAAAATATAACTGGAAGTAGTAACCAAGAAGTGTACCTACCCGAGACAAAGCAACAAAGAAACTGTACATGTGCAAGCTTGCTTGTTGGTTAGAACTTCATATAATCAATGACTTTTATGATAATAAGTGATTTAGCAATAATATTGACGAAGTAAATAAATGTTTGTACAATAGCAATGATTACAATATCACTTCTCAATAAACGCTAAAGAGACTTTGGCATTCAATGTAACAATATCAACACTTTATAAACAATGCCTCAACCAATCATTCAATTTCTTTAGAAGTAAAACGAATGTTGCACAAAGGTATTTATAGAATAAGAAGGTGACAACAACAATAGGGTTAGTAGGATTAGTCTAGGCTAGGGTTAGTAATAGTTAGAATTTGTTCAAAGTTTAGAAGTTTGTTTGTGATCAAGTTACTCAATGCAAGAGGTCTTAGACCAGTGTGCTACTAGGGGAAATGGAGTCAAAAGAGGCCGCAAAGGTTGACGGACTAAAATATAATGAAATACCAAATACAAGAGGGTTAAATGTTGAGGTGTTGCTAAGGCAAGGCCTCAACAATTAAACCCTAGGGGAGAAAGGCTCACTAAGGTGTAGAATCCCTAGGCCTTAGTGCTTTCTCATCCTTCTTTAGCTTGTTGGAAAGATGAAATCGAATAGCTTAAGCAAGGATTTATAAGGCTAAAGACAAGAAAGTTAGAAGGTGAAGTGTTGCTAAGGCAAGGCTTCATCAAACAAACCCTAGGGGAAAACGACTCATCAAGGTGTAGAAACCCTAGGCCTTGATGTGTCTTCCTCCTTCTTATCTCAATAACAAGAAAAACGACTAGCTTAGTAGAGTAGAGATAGAGTGTTGCTATGGCAAGGCTCTATCTTACTCCAGCAAAATCAAAATAGCTCTTAACTTGGTAGGGGCATGAGACAAGGACATTAACTAGTGCTTTTCACCTAGGGTTTGATGCAACAAATTATAATAACAAATGCAAGTAAACAAAACTATAAACATTCAATTAAGAAGTGTTACAGAAATTCACTTACATAACCATGCATTCAAGTAGCAAAACCCTAGTTGTAATACCTTCCACCAAGAGAGATGCCAAAAATGATAAGAAAAGTCTTCCTTCAGCAAGTTCGCCTCAAAATTTCAGCCAAAAACCCTAAGAAGGGCCCAAATTTCAGACCTCACTAATGTGTAAGTGAAAGATGATGAAAAAATGAGAGTAAAAACCTTGAATTTATAGGTAGCAATGACCTTAATTACTTTTTAGGTCATCAAAAGGCCGACAAGGCCAAAATACATAATAATATTGTTTTACATTAAATGTCATAAATGAACCCTAATCAAGAAAAATCAAGACGTCATGCCCCTTATAGTGTGATGTTATCCCTTTCTAGAGAAAATGCAGCCTCCTGGAGAAAAACGTTAGCCCTCCTTAGGCTTCTCCAACCTGCCACACGTGCCAAACTGCCATGGTTGTCTCCCAAAACGTCCATGAATCTGTATGACATCATGAGCCTCCTAGGTGACATCCAGGGCCTTCGAAGGCCAATGTTCCAATGAAGATGGCACAACCCCCCTAGGTCAGGCTCTGCCAGGGTGCCTTTGTGGAATGTCCTCCTCTTCTCTGGTGCAAACCCCTCTGTCCTATCTTTTCCCCTTGCTGGGGTCTCAACATTCATTTAGTGGGATCTTCAACCCCATGAAGGTCTGAACTAATAATCTCCCCATGTGTACATGTTCAATGTGGTACCTTCCCAATGGGCATGATCCTGCACATCAGCAGCTATGCCCTCCATGGCCTCATAAGTCACAGGGATCATAGCAATGTCAATCACATCTCATCATCAATATTATTAAACATGTGCATACAACCCCTTTTACCCCAGTCAAGTGCTCAAAGACATTATACAAATCTGTAATACAAGTTTGGGGAAAGTGAAAGGGCGTCCTATTGGACTAGTGTTCACTGGAAAAGGGATGCTTTCAGAAGAGATTAAATCCAAGTCATGTAAATGGGTGAGGTGGATAAGGGATGTCTTGACAAGGGGTGCAGTGAAAGCAGGGAAATGCAGAGCTTACCTATGGGTGCCTTTGTAGAAGGTGAGTTTCACCTATCTTGGATGCAAATGTTTTCAAGCCCATTCATGCCTTTTATTCTTTATTCTTTATTTATTTTTCTTCAAGAAGCTAATCAGGGGACATTGCCCTAGCGTGGTGACCAATGATGGCAGTGTTACCCACAAGTACTTTCACATAAATGATAAGGTTGGCTCGTAATGAGACCCCTTTTCTCTTGGCCATGCAACAAATAGCCACTACCCTGGCATGGTAGCCAGCTACTAATAGTGTCATACTACTAGGTACCCATGGACCTAATAGGCTGGCTCGTGATGAGACCCCTTATCCTTCGACTAGGTCTTGTTTTATTATTTTTATGGGTCCCTCTTGTTTCTTGTTGAGAAGCCTTTTACTACTTTCTTGAGAATCCCTAGGCGAAGCATCTCGAGGTTTTATTTTAGGCTTTTATCTCTTGCCAGCTTGCTTTTACCTTCTAGGCCTTTAGCCCCTTCTTCCCACAAGGTAAGGTGCAACCCTTAAATAATCGGCCAACCCAATGCCTGAACCAATGAAATGGGGTGGATGAGCGGGAAGTAAGATGGAAAGTGATAAGTATGATGGGAGCAGACGATGAATTTTCAGAAATCCCCCCAATGGCAACTTAAAAACTATGGGCAGAAGCTTGCTAGGGCATCTTGTCATTCCCCCTAGACATGGTCAAGTGGATAAGTATAAGATCCAAGCACCCGTTAGAAACCAAATGATTTAAATGCACATATTCAAAGGTTTTTGAGGATCAGAGTGACACATACCATGATACCCAGACTCATTACCTCATGGAGCAAGAATCATCTATGATACAGAACCAAGATGAAGGTGATGGATGTTGTTGTTGCTGACAAAGTGGAGGCGCTAAAAGGGAGAAAATATGGGCCCTCCAGGGCCATGCTCAAGTCGATCTGGCTCTCGGTACTCCATGTCTAGGGCCTGTGGGCCTCGAGACACGATCTCCTAGTTATCCCTAAAAGTGGGGGATAACAATTCCACTTTGTTCTCCATCAATCCCTAATGTGAATATTCATGTGGTTTCTTCCATAACAACTTTGAAGCTTTAGGGCATGCATGGTTCCTATCCTTCACAAATTTCAAATTCAATCCTTTAAATCATTTTGCAAATAGTCTGCACTTCTGGTTGGTTCAGGCCATTCGCCACCTATCTTCTCAGAAGATCACTCCTCACCAATTTTCTTTCACATGAGTCATGGGTATTTAGACATTGTCTTAGTCATGTCTCAAACGAAAACTAAGCATGCTCATGAATAATGAAATCATGTTCTATATTCTTGGAACTAGAATGAATTCGACACTCTCATTGTTTTATGGAATAGACTTTTCCATGCAAAAATTATCTCAAGAATGTCATATTGTGCAGAATATGGGCATCATAATTTCTCCCAGGTTTCAACCTTGAAATGATATGGGTCATACAAACAATTCGGGTTTTTGTTATAATGAAATTCAACTATCTTGCTCTGCATTAATCTTCATCATACCATGCAATCTATGATCATTTCATTACACATTGTGTTGATCAAGATCTGCATTTCACCCATGCAGCGATATCTAACATCTCAGGAGTCCACTTGTTCTTTGTGCTTGGTGCATTGTTTCCAAATTTGCAATCGCAAAATCCTCCCACGTGCATATGGATCACCATGCCCAATATTTGGCTTTCCTCTTATTGTAGTGTGGTTTGAGGTAGATAATGCACACCAAACCTCTAGTTTCATCGTTGATAGTCATGTCTCTGGTGGCCACTCAATCCATGAAGGTGTTGTTGGAAGGAGACACCTGCATGGTGAGGGCCATTGTTTGGTTGTCCACACTCCATCTCCTTTTGATAGTTGCATCACCAAACAATGCCAACCATCCAGACACCTGCTCAACCACCTCTTTACTCATTCTCACTCTAAGAGTAACAAAACAACATACCTCAAAATCCAAATCATTGGCATAGGAGTTCTACATTCGGATATGATTTCTTCAATATTGTTTCGCATGCACTCATTTATAGAAATTATAGAATGGTGCATGCAAATGATTTCCGACCCTTAAGTAGAAGCAGAAAACTTTGCACTTGTTATGACAACCCTAAGCCTTGATTTGAACAGCGAGATGATGACATTCATGATTGCACAACAGGTGCCCCACATTTTCAAAATCTCGACCTCAATCAAAGCCAAATCCATTAAAAACTATGGAGCGTTATCATTGCTTAAGGGATATAATCAGATTGTCGATATGCTCTGATACTGATAATATAAAAAAAATGCCTATAACAGAAATTGTGTGACTCTTTTGTTTGTGGTCCTTGTCAGTTAATGGTTGTCAATCGTGGAAATCGAAATGGGTGAAATCAAAATGAAAATAGAAAGTTTGCTTGATATGTGGAAAAATATGGTATCGTAGGATGGAAGAAATTTAGTGTATAACCAATTAAGATGCTAATAAAATCCCTCATGGCTAATACACAAATTAAGAAGAAATCCAAAGTTACCAAATTAGATCTCTGCCCTCGATTTCAAGGAGACGATGAAAAATATTCTCTATTAATGAACCACATTAGTTGATTTGGAGTGTCCATTAAAGACTGCATTAAATGGGCTAGAAGTTCAAGTAGGGAATGACTACGACATAATTAGGGCATGTCCATAAATTGAAGTATAAATATAATTGAATGGGCCTAACGGTTAAGAGCATGTGTTTTCTCATTTAATGTTACATGTTCAAATCTAGACAAGTTATGGTATGTACACCTCCATAGACTAAGCAGTGAAATCATTGTGCAAAGAGGATGCCTTCTCCCGTGAACAAGGGAGTCTCATACATACAGAATGTCAATCACCACTATATCTTAGTTTGAGATTGATTTATTATCCTTGTTTTGTATGTGAATGACATTATTATTCAAAGGGAGCATATCACTGATCATATTCACTAAAATCCAAATTATCAACAAATTTCGGCATGAAGGATATCAATGAGTTGCATTATTTATTGAGACCACACTTTCATATAAGAAATGCTCATTTAAAATCTACTATCACATATTAATAAAAAAATTGTTCCAACCTCATGAAAATTTGTAACTTTAATGTACAAAATAAAATAAAAGATATCTTGCCCTTTAATGGCATACATAATATATCTCATCATCATTCTTCCTAGTATGTTGTTTCAAGAAGTGATGTGACTACATCCTATTGCCGAGAAAACTCCACATAGACCATGTGGTCAACGAGTGACACGTCACACATAAGAACAATTGTTGAAGTATATTTTTTTTATTTTCTAATGATAGTCAAAGAGGGCTTGTCGAGTTAGTGAAAGTGAGGCTATGCTATTGCCACACCAGACATTGATTCCCAGTAGACATGTTCACTTGTTCTGGGTTGACTTGTCCCCACAAAGAAACTATTGTTAAAGACATTTTCACTCATTCTGGGTTGACTTGTCCCCATAAAGAAACCATTGTTAAACAAAAGCCATTGTCGCTATTAAGTAAAGCCATGCATGGCTATTAGGTCAAGCATCCCGCCTCTTGATAGGGGATGAATATTCAATACTTAAGTAGAAAGGAAGCATCTTGCCAATCCTTTCTTCCATTTTTCCGATAACTAAATACCACCAAAAAAATATGAGCACAACCTGCATGCAATATTATGCACTCAAATATTACAACAACTTCTACTGAAATATAGTTGTTTGTTTTTTTATTCATTCATTTTAATAACCTCCATATAAAACTCTGAGTTCAATTTTATCAGGCTCAGAGACATGAAGGACTCAATTGTAGCCAAACTCAAAGTAAGGGAACATCTTGGCAGATATGAGAGTAAGTGAAATGAAGAAGCTTTCATCTTATCCCTTGAAAATGCTCAGGGGGTCATTTTCAGGCATCACAGTGTCAGCCTCAAAGGTGCTCAACAATTATCTAGGACACATTTATGGATGTGCCTTAAAAAGAAGTTGATCATGGCCATGCAAGTATGATTCTAATGATTCAAATGCTACATAAATATTTATAAATATGTGAAAATGTGCTTTAAAATAATTATTTATACACCAAGTCAAGTACCCTTCAAAAGAATTGAGGAATGAAAACACAGTTGTTCATTTGGCATATTGGTGGTTCATTTAACTATAATTTTGTATCCTCAACCAGGAAGTAAATGTAGGATTATTCCTACTGTTGAAATAATGTAACTGCAAAGAGTATTCTTATTATTATTGATATATTATTCATAGGATCAATCCCCATTGTCAATTGATCATGTCAGTTATTGTAGTAGGACCAAATCCCCTTCTGCGGATTAGTCAACAGACAATTGTAATAGGCAGAATAAGAAGTCGACCCCAACAGTTATTATTGAGACCCAGAAATATAATAAAGGTGGTTTTACCCACCCAGAGTGAGAAGTCGGCCCTGCCAGTGAAGAAACTTCACACGTGCAAGACTTGTATATATAGAGAGGCCAACGCCTCACTTTGACACACAACTCACTTGCTCATTCTGAGAGGCAAGTTTCGATTTACCAGTTGGAGGAGAGAGAGAGAAGAGTGGTGCATATTTTGGAGAGGACTTTCTGTATTGGTCTAAGTTATCTCTTGACATTATATTGGCAATCTATAATAAGGAAGTTTTACTGGGTTTTCTTCCCCTAGAGGGTTTCCTAGGATAAATGTTGTGTCCCTTGTGAATGTGTATTTCTCAATGATCTTGTTCTTATGTTGTTGTTATCTATTGAAATGCAAAGAACTATAATAATGGAATAAACATTAACATAGTATCAGAGCCAACCTGAAGGAAGCATATTTCGCAAGAGAAAAATGTCATTGTTTTTGTACCTGCAAATTAGGGTTTTTCAAAAGTGAAGCTTTTTAGCTCCAAAACCACCTAAAAAGTTGCGCCCTCCCCCAAGAATTATTTTGGCACCTTCAGCGCACCTTTTCAGTGGTTGGATCTCCTAGAAAGTGAAACCCTAGTTTCACAAAGTACCAGAAGTACCAGAAAACTAGAGTACCAGAAGTACCATAGTACCAGAGGTACTAGAAAACCAGAAGCACCAGTCCAAAAATCCGCAGATTAATTTTGGAAAGGAAAAAGTTGGATTTTCTTAGATCCAAGTACACCAGGCTACTCGTCTCAGCCAAGTGCACCTTCTAGTAAGGTCAAAAAATTGATTTTGAGCATTTTCATTTTTGGTCATTTTTCATAGCCCCAAGTACAAGATGTCTGCAAGCACAAAGCTTGTTGAGAAACTAGAAGGCATAGAAAAATTTCGTGCCTGGAAGTATAGGATCGATCTTATCCTTGCAGAGAATGACCTAGCAAGGTTCATCAAAGCAGAAGTGTCAGAACCCAAAGATGCCGTAGAGAAAGCAAAGCATCAAAAGGACTCAATCAAGGCTCAAAGAATC
This sequence comes from Picea glauca, assembly GCA_000966675.3. Classification (NCBI taxonomy): domain Eukaryota; kingdom Viridiplantae; phylum Streptophyta; class Pinopsida; order Pinales; family Pinaceae; genus Picea; species Picea glauca. The sequence goes on along the minus strand of JZKD02S2067641.1, from coordinate 36,624 downwards.
ATTGCAAATTCAATCAAAGACCACCTGATCCCTTATGTATCATCCAAGAACACTCCAAAAGAGATGTTTGATTCTCTAAGCAAATTATACGAAGGAAATAACATCAACTGAAAGATGAACCTAAGATCTCAATTGAAGAATACAAAGATGCAGAAAGGAAAAACGATTAAAGAATATTTCTCCAGGATCTCAGAGATTAAAGAATAGTTAAAAGAGATTAGAGACACCATAGATGAAGATGAATTCATAATGACAGCCTTAAATGGTATTACAAGACCTTGGGATGCATTCATTCAAACAATATGTTCTAGAGCCGTGAAGTTGCAGTTTGATAGCCTATGGGAAGAATGCATCCAAGAAGAGACAAGGGTAGCTAACCATGAAGCACTACTAGCAAGGGATGATGATCAAGTCCTAGCTACTCATACAAAAGAAGGAAGGAAGAAACCCTACTTCAAAAGGGAGACTCATAGAGAGCCTCAACCATCAAACAAATTCAATAACAAAGAATCTCATCCAAGGAGATTTCAGAAGAAAGGACAACGCAAGGAAAGAGATCTCTCATCCATACAATGCTATCATTTTGATAAGATGGGACACAAGGTGAATTCTTGTCCAGTCAGATGAGAAGAATACAAGAGAAAACATAAGAGGCAACATGCCCACATAGTCAAAGATGAAGATCCACCTACAAAGATGATCAAGGACCATGTCTTGATCTCAACCCTCTCAGGATCGGTAACACCTAGAGAGGACACATGGCTCATTGATAGTGGTGCATCAAAGCACATGACGGGTAAGAAAAGTACCCTCTCTTTTATTTCAGAAAAGATTTTTTCTCAGAAATTGACACTTGGAGATGATTACCAATATCCCATCAAGGGAGTAGGAGAATCAAACTACAAGCTAGATTCATAA
>JZKD02S2067641.1:15783-28383 GCA_000966675.3 Picea glauca | reverse complement strand
GATAATTGATGATTGATTCCTACCTCGCTTAATCTACATTATGCTATATTCATAATTGAGTATTATCATAATTTGGGCAACTCTGTTTGTGTCGCTAGTATCTTTCATTATGCATACCACACCTACTTGTTTACTTTGTGCTTCTTGATAACCATGATCATGAAAGTGTTGTCTATTGTCAAATGGGTTGATTATTGCATCTATAAGACCTACGGTAGCTCTGAATTGCATCTTAGAAGAAAATTGGTCCTCCTAGATTTTGAACATTGTTAAACACTCCAAACGTCATTTGGTTGTTTTCACAGGATTATATTTTTGAACCACTAATAGATGACCTCAACTCCAACAGATGGATCAAGAGCCAATATAACACACATAACATATGAACTCACAGAACTGAATTTGGGTGAAGCAGTAGCAAGAACGGGAGTCGAAATTTCATTAAAAAATGCCTTTGCTTGCAATTTTTGGGCATTTGTCAAAGTATATTTTTCATCCCCAAAACAGGCCCACTGTATGATTTACATGATTATGATTACAACAGAACTAACATAATCAAAATTTGAGGCTCATAAGTGCCAAAAAAATCACTAGGGATATCTATCCCAAGCTAGGCTTGTCAGTCATGACATTCACGAATGCTCGAATAGCATGGTAAGTTATCTCATCAAAATCATCTCTCTATGTTCTTCAGGTCACAAAAAACAATACCCCAATCAGACACCATATGAGTAAGTTACTATCCTTTGAAATCTTCTTCAATAGAGTGATCAGTGAGCGTCATTTCTTCCACATCCACACCACCACACAAAGTTGATTCAGGATCCTTTGTCCTATGGTCTTGTTGGCAGGGAAATATTTTACAGCAAACTCAACCTCTTGATTATCAAGGTCTTTACAAGGTGGTAGCCAAAGCTCTCTTAAGAGCACATGTGGAAGGAGAGCTCAAAAATAAAATTATAATTGAACATGAATGCCTTGTGGAGCTAGAACCATAACTTTCACTCACACTTTTAGATCAAAAGGACTCTGGAAAATGTCGTCTTCTATTTACAAACTCATATTATCACTACACAAATAAAATGATGAATCATGTTTTCAATAAGTTTCTTCCAAATGGCATGGACTAGCAAGATCCTTTTTACATGATCATCGTGTCTACCAAGAAGCCCAATCTTTTTTCAAATATCTCATCCTTTGTATGAGGTTGTTATAGCTCTAAATGTTGGAAATCATATTTACACAGATGTTAGCCAATCTAAGGTTCATATTTGATGGAGAACTACCTTAATTTGTGGTATACACCAGAGCTAATGTGTGGAATGTCACTGGTATACACTAGAGTTTATGTGTGGAATGACACTGGTATACAACGGGTGACTTGTAAATATTAAGCCTGCTATTCGACTAGAGGCAAAGAAAGCATGGAAGTCGGTACACCCGGAGATGAAGAGAGCATGGAATCTAGTACAATACACCCAGCACCAGAGCCAATCACTTGACCTTCGCCAATGCATACTGGAGCAGTTTGTGCCTTCCTTGCTAATACAAGAGTTCATGCTTTTCTTGTCGATATAGGGACAAAACCCTACCAAACTATCTTTTGTATTTTGGCCATAACAATCAACCAACCAACAAGCATATCTTATAGTTGTCAATATAGTTGTATTTTGGCCATAACAATCAACCAACTAGCATATCTTATAAGAAACTTCAACGCAAATAGAATCGACATAGTCTCTACATACATCATTAACCATTAAATGATTGAATTAAAAGGGAACAACTATAAGGATGAATTCAAAGGAGTAACAAACACGATAACATACATCCAATGGGTAATAGGTATTTAGTAGGAGCAATATGGTGTCATTATGATTAACCTTTGTTGTCAAATGTGGAGGGAATCTATATTATTTTATAGTAATATAGTAAAAGAAGAAAAAATTATTCTTTAAGCTAAAAACGTACAATCCTACTACCATTGAATTTTGGTTATGTGTTACAATGATGAGAAGATGCAATCCTATGAGACATGCATAGTCTCATTTGGCCATGTCCAAAACTCAAAGTAAGATTGCCAAGAGGGTCAAATTTAACTATTTGGTCATGCAAAAGACCACAAAACATGGAAGAAGGCCAAATAGGTTAGAGGGGCTTCGGTAATGGCCAAAAGGAATAAAATAGGGGCTTCAAGGAAAAATAAGGGAAATGATGATTCCAGAGCAAGTGAAACTCCTCTGTCTATGCATGTATGGATGAGTAGTTGGTACACATAAGTTATGTATTCAATTGTTGGGATTAATTATGATTGTTTGACAAAGTCCAATATTTATTCTTACATTTGCTCCATCAACACAAGAAACTCATATGGATTTGAAATGATGTTGCAAAGTTATTGAAGTATCTTCCAACCATGTAATGCAAGCAAACAAGTAAACACAACTTGTATTGGAATAAATTATAAAAGGGAAGAGACCATACCTAAACTTACATGTGATGAGGGAGACATAGTAGTGCAAAAGTGGATAGAATGGAGTTGATGAATAACACACAAAGGGACAATGAGAGAGAATGCATAGATTGGTACAAAGTAGAAATAATGAAGAGGGAAGATGAACATTTGTATACAAATTTGAAGCAACTAAAGGAATTTAATTAAAGACCAACAAACAATCAAAACATTATAAGTTAAAGATTTAAAATAATAAATAGTTAGAAAAGATATTGAGAGAGTTAGCCAAGATTAGATTAAACAACTAAAGAGTCAATTGAAAACCAAGTTAGGAGAGTAAAACATTCACGAGCTCCTAAGAGTGTACTTAGTAAATGTGCAATATGCTATATAATACTAATGAGAATACATTATCTTTGAGATTGTGTTTGTTCAATGTATATCTATGTGATTGTTAATCATATTAATGTTATATGTAAGATCCTACATTGTGAGGGTAATTTAGTGAGTTAGGATATTGTGTGCAAACTATGTCAAGTTTGGAGGTGAATCCTTCCATGAATAAAAAAAGACTTGGATTAATGGCACACAAGGATGAGTGTAACATCCCAGTTTTAACTCTTATGAAATATAATGTATTATGTAATTGTGACTTAGATTAGTGTGCCGGTAAAGTCAAAAAGGGGCCAGAGTGCCTAGGAAATGTAATATTTCATATACATTAATAAAATATACTGCTAGCTGCAAGACGGACAAGGACAAAAGAGATAGGGGGCTAATTGATTTTATGGAGAAAATTGGTTACATGGGATTCTTGGGGGAGACTATGTGGTTCTTGGTTCTTATGATTATATAAACATTCCTTGGGGGCTGCTTTGGTTCGCTTCTTTTGCTTGGTGCGCTTCTTCTCCCCGGGTTCTTCTTCCTCTTCCTCTTCCTTCACTCGGGGTGAATTCGTGTGCTCTTGGTCTGAGCATGGATATGAGTGGTTGCATGAGGATGGCTCTGGGTGAAGTTTGGGGGTCACTCTTCCATTTTTGTTCATCTCCTTCCCCTAGTTCGTTGTGTTCCCTTGTTTCCTTGTTCTTCTTTCCTCTTCACTCGCTATTGCTAGTTCGTATGCTCTTGTGATGAGCATGGAAACGAATGACAGGAAGAAAAGAGCCATTCATGAATGCCTATAATAATTACTGATCATTCTAGAAGGGAATGGATACCTGTGTGCATGAGCTTGATGGTATTTCAGATAGAACTATCCATAACTATGAGTCCTGAGAGTCCCAACAGGGAGTTTCTTAACCAGAAGCACTTGAGCCTTGGAAGGAGATGGACAACATGAGGGACGACATGGCAGAGAAGGGGGGCCATTCTCTTGGGGTTGTGTAGGTCGGGTAGAAGAGAGCTGGTGTACTTTGTATTGTTGTGAGTGTTGAAAGGCATGTGATAGCTTGAGTGTTGAGAGGCATGTTAGTTATGAGACTTATGGTAGTTTAGATAGAACTGTCCATAGCTGAGAATCCTTGGAGTTTCCAGTAGGGATATTTCCTTACCAGTAGCATTGGATCCTTGCAAAGAAATGGCACAGCCTCAGGGACTGCATGGTAGAGAAATGTGTTAATTTCTTTGGGTTGTGTAGGCTAAGGAGGAAAGAGAGTTGGAAGTTCAGATTTGTTGTGTTGTTGGGAAACCTAAGAGCTAGTTAGCCAATCGTTGTGTGTTTTTAGATTTTTCCTAGGACCCATCCTTGTGGATTCTTAGCCCTGGCTCAAGGGTGACCTGCTGTTGAGAGTAAATGAACAACAATGTCTATGGTTTGGAGGAACATCCTTGGTCTGCAGCCAGTTGGTGAATCTTCACTTGCAAGACAAGTGCTCTCTGTGTTTTCTGTGTATTTTATATTTCGTTGTGTATTTAATTATCTATGAGATATGTATTTTTAATGTGCATGTATGTTGATTATTTATTGTGCATGGCACATTGCTTACTTCTTTATGTTGTAGCATGGATCTTGTTTAATGCATGTGGTTCTTTCATGCTTGATTTCAAATTAAATGTTGCTAGAATTTGATATTTGTTCAGAAGTGAGTTTTTGGAGTAGCATGGCCAACCTGTGGGGGGTTGGGTACGTTACAAATTGGCATCAGAGCTTCTGATTGAAACACTGGGACGGTATGGGCCAGGTTTTTTGGTCATATTCTTATGGTTGAGATCGATATATGACCGTGAAATCATGAAGCTTAGGAGGAATGGCGTTGCAGAGTCTGCACAGAAGCTAAAACGTTAGAGATCCTTTGTAAGGGATCGAAGGATCGTGACCATCCCTTTCAAATTTAGGAGTGATCGCCACCGTGGGATCAAGAGAGATCTGGATCGTTGGATTGGAGGCCAGGTGAAAAAGGGTTATCCGATGAAGGTGAAACAAGAGGTTGGGTAATATTAAGTCCCAACTGTCAAAGCTAGCTGATCGATCGTCAGTCGTCGATCAAAGCCAAGTGGGAAGGGTAAGACTTCAGAACTTTGTCGCTTCGTCGATCTTGGAAGGCAGGAAAATCCTAAACTGTCGAAGGTCGGAGTCACCAAGTCTCGTCAGTCGTCCGATCTGATAGGAGGCATGGGGGAATATCCATCGTCAATCGTGGTCACTCGGCATTGACCGCTTCAGTATATTTCACTCTATGAGTTTTAAACTTTCTCAAATTGTTACAGCCCAGAGCCCTAGAGCACCAAAGTCCAGGAATTCTAGTCAATCGTTAGATTGAGGGAAGGACTTCAAGAGTGTTGGAGACTGTTGGATCTAGCAGTGGTAGAAGGGTAGTGAAGTTTAGGCTTTATAACTTCTCCACTCCGACGATTACTAGGTATGTTGTAGAGAAAAACCCCAAAGCGTCGGAGCCCTGAAGTAATGAATTCATGAAGTGTAAATCCATGAGGTTACATGAACCGTCAGATCTGGAGTTGTTATTTTGGATCATCCGTTTGGTTGATGATGTGGCTTATGCCACATGGCACGGGTGTTGTGTGGGAACATGTGTCACACAGATTTGGTACCTTTTGGACCTCGATCTGTTTGTTTTTTAGTGACACGTGGAACGTGTGCCATGGGTCTACGTCACCCTAAGTGACGTCAGTGTGTTGTGTTAGCTCAGGGAGTATGTGACTTTAGGGGTTTCCAAGTTTCTATCAATGGAAAGTGTCGAAGCTCAAAGTCGTGAAGGCACACAACTCGTCGATCTAGGTTTCCTTTGAGGCCTTTCTTGACCATCGGATCAAGCAGAGGGAGAGAAGAGTAAGCACTTCAGAGAATTGTCAATCCGTGGAAGTGGTAGACTCGAGAATGGAATTATCCCAGAGCCCCGAACTTTTGAAGTGTGTAAGGATCATTCATCTCAATGCTTGATTAAGATGTAATCGTTGATCTCATGAAGCCTCCAGATGGGGGTGGGACCGTCCATTCGACGGGAGATTAAATATCGAACGTCCGTTTTTCCTAGTGGAATGATTGATGGGTTCAGCAAATCGTAACTCCGGGGGAAAACAAAAGTTGACAAGGGAAAAAAACCAAAGGCCGAAGTCTGGAGGACTTGGTCACAGCGTCAGTCCCATGCTAAGGTAAAAAGTGTCTGGAAGTAAACAAGCCCTCAGAGTTGGTGTTCATGCAAGCTCCTGTGTAGAAAAACACAGAGCAGGGCACTAAAGGGTGATTAAGCCCACGGTTTCGAGAAGTGGTCACATGGACGTGGTTTGAAGGAAGCGCCTTTGCAGATTTTGATTTTTGTATCAACTAAGGGGGATGAAAGTGGTTTTTTAGGGAGCCCTAAATTTCAGCTCCGATATTGAATTGGGGCAAGATTTCAGTCATTGGAAAGTTGATTAAGTAGAGAATGACCCAGAATCAGTCTATTTTGGATAACTGTTATAAGTGTTATAATTTCCTTCATGAACTAAATAGAAAGGGTACCTATAAATTTCATTGACAATTTTATATGATATGTATAATTCTAACCAGCTGATTGCTTGCAAATTTTGGTAGGATTAGCGTATAACTAGATCAATTCAAGTCTAGGATCAGAACTTAGGGTCATGGAAGCATGGCATAGCTTACAAGAGTTGGATGAGACAATCAAGAGCTACAAAGAAAGTAATGAAAGGTGGACAAAGAAATCAAGAATAATGGAACAAAAGTATTAGTCAACAACCACAGAATATGAATAAACTGTAGGTACAACAAAAGCAATATTCCTCACATAGGATATGAATCTAGCAGGTTAAATATGTCATTGATGGGCATGGAAAGGAAAAGTATGGCTGCCTAGCCTTGAAGGAAGAGAGTTGTAGATAGTTGCAAAGCTTAAGTGTGAAAGAAATCCACTTATGATATCAGAGTTCACAGTAGAAGCAGGATGTCAATGTAGAGAGATTGGAGCTCAAAAACTGAATGCTCTCTCACTTGAAAAGTGTCACTGAATGAAAATGAAATTCCATTGGGAATGGTATTAAGTGTGAAAGGTATGGTTCCACAAGGAAATGTTAATGAAGTAACCTAATGGACAACTAGGAGTAACAATATTTGATTCAAGAGTGTTGTGGTAATATAGTGACAGAATGTTTTGAGCTACTTCATTCCAGGGTGTTGGAATGTCCCATAAGGGTAAAGTTGGGCATGACTACCCAAAAGGGAGTTGTTGCAATTTGAGTACACTGGTTGGATTGCAGAATGGACAAGGGGAACTTGGATGGAAAGTATTCAGACCAGGGAACAATAGTGAAAATGAGTGGAATGGGATCACACATGGCAGCAAGGATCTGAAAGAGTTCAAGGACAACCAGATACAACCTAAATAGATAAATAAATAAGTGAATTAAAACATAAATCCACTAGAGTGTATGAGGCATATAATGAAGTTAAATTGCATATGCATTAGTATGCATGATGAGAGTAAATGCTTGGTGCATATGGATGTGTAATTGCACATGCTTGGATATGCATATAATATGCTTGTGAACTTAGAATAGTCTATTATTATGAAATAATGTTTGAGTGTGACTAATGATGGATTATGTATTCAGGAAAAATGATATAGCAAGATTAAAGATGAGGATTTTGATGTTGCTTATGATTTCCATCTATGTGAAGACCCATGAGGGTGGCATGAATGGTGATCAAAATGATGAAGGAGGAAGTTTGTGAGCTTCTACAAATATCAGTTGGTCAGATAGCAACAAGTAGGTTGATAACAACCAGGAAGGTATGCATTTAGTTTCTTTTGATGCATACATGTTGAAGGGGATTGAAGTAAGAATTACCTTAGTTAATTTTCAATATTTAAATTGATATGTAATGGCCAAAGGCCTAAAGTATGTAAGTGTTGTTGATGCTAGAATGCATTTAGATAAAATGTTGGTTGCATATTATGTTATGATTGGTTAACCAATGGGATCATAACCGGATTAATTCAGAAGACATACTCCTTCTATACCAATGAATATCCATAAAGCTAGTCATGTGTGAGACCATAATATGGTTGAATATGGAAGGGCTATAGCGTTATGTGAGTGCTCAATGGTATCTACTGTATATCTAATGTTTGGACTACAACCTCCTTGCTAACACTGAAGAGCATTCGAGAATTACATTCTTCGTGTTGTGTTTGGGTTGAAAAGGAAGGTATCCAAATAGTTAGGAAAGCAGTAGGAAGTGTGTGGATGATGTGTTGAGGCATTGGCCAGGCCTTCCAACTCATCATGATGGAATGCATGACATAGTTATGTGGTATTATGTAGCCAATGCATGTATGCATTGTATAGATGTGGCCATGGGTATTGCCACATTGATTGTTATTTTATTTTAGTAATAAATTGTTTCATTATGAAAAGCCTAGGGTACTAAAAATACGTAATGACGGATAGATGCATTATATTTAATATGACTACTAGTTGAAGGTGATTGGATTGTTATTATTACAATTTCAAGATCAATTTTGGAGCTATTAAAAATGTTATAAGTACAGGAATCATTAAGTGCATTTGGGGTGAATGCATGTATATACTATATAACATAAAAATGATTATGCTAACAACTGAAATGATGTGAGTATCTCTAACTCATGAAGTTGAAAACACTTCAGGAACTGTTAGATATTACAATAAGAAAGTTGCAGGTTAAAGTAGCTACATAATGAGAAATCATAGAAAAGCTTTGTTGGGGGAGACAGAGTGATATTTTTGGATAAAAGAAAGAAATTAGTGGTTGATAATACATGTGTATGTAATGATGAGATCATTCCAATTGATAGTTGTATCGATGGAAGTAAATGAATTGCAGTAGCAAACAATTTTGAGATCACTTGTTTCCATATATATATATATATATATATATATATCTTATACCTGAGATATTGACAATGTGTTTGGCTAAGGAATGTTGAAATTGCAGGAAGAAAGGGTCTTGAATATGGCAGTGTTGCAAGTCCATAAAGAAGACCAGTGCCTATTGTTGCAAGAGCCAAATTATTATGAGCAGAAGCTCATGTCTGGAAGTTTTTCCTATATGAAACAGTTTTGGGAATTATAATTTAATAAATTACTAACAAATTGTTTTGACTGAATGTAAATCAAGAAATTATAGGTAGGATGGTCTTGAATATGGAAGGGATGTAAGCCCATAAGGAAGACTGATATCTATAGCTACGGAGCCAAACATTATGAGAAGAAAGCTCATGCTTGGAAAAAAAACTTTACAGTATAAAACATGTTTGACATTTATGATTGAAATTATTATAACAATATCTCATGATGACTGTATTTTTATAATACATATGAGATGCTAGCTATTGAAGTTGGAAGCTCGTGAAAAAGAATACCAGAAGAAAATCGAGCTCAATGATGAAGGCATGGAATGAAGAAAGTCCAGTGAACTTGTTGCAGCTAGATTTCTTGAAGCCGCAACTCTGAAACTTCCTAGTCGAGTGCACTGGATCCCTGGAGAGAAGTGGAACTGCCTGAGGAACTGCATGGTAGAGAAAGGGGTTCATTTCTTTGGGTTGTGTAGCATTGAGAGGGAAGGAGAGCTTGATGGTTGGAACTGTTGCCATAAATACAAATTCTGAAGATCATTATACATTTGTTCTAAGACTTTTGCGACCATTGTTTTGATCAGAAAGTTCTTTCGAATTCAAGTATTTATTTACACTTGTTATATATTTTTTCCTTCATATCTCATAATATTTTTCCCTTCATATCTCATAATATTTTTCCTGATGATGGACCACACTGGTTTGGTCTGAAACGTCGAATTTCAAAAACCTATGCGATGAATCCGAAAGAACTTTCTGATCATTATACATGTTTTGGGTCGGAATACCTGTGTATACATGTTTAAATTTAGGCCAAAGTGCCTATGTATATAAGAGTTGGTTGGAATTACTGTTTGGATTAAGGCCAAAGAGTCTAGATTTGTAATGTTAATAACATTGGAATGGTGTTTTGCACTGAGGACAGTGCCAAAATAAGGGGAGGGGGAATGTAACATCCTAGTTTTAACCCTTATGAACTATAATGTATTATGTAATTGTGACTTAGGCTGGTGAGCTGGTAAAATTGAAAAGGGGCCAGAGTGCCTAGGAAATGTAATATTTCATATACATTAATAAAATACATCGTTGGATGCAAGACAGACAAGGACAAAAGAGATAGGGGCTATGATTCCATGAGAAAGGGGCTTGAGGGGCTAAGTCTTTTTATTATTATTTTATTTACTGATCCGGATTTATGTAGGAACACAATGAAAACATAAATACACATAAACGCAGAGATGCAGCGGAAATAAGACTACATTTCATTAATAACAAATGACTGAAATATTCTTACAGACAAAATGGAAATAAACTAGCTAGGGCGCTGGTAGCTTATCTCTGAGAAGACATGTGGTGGCTATTGGCCTCTAAACTGTGTCACAATGAGGATCAAAGGCCTATTATTATTGAGAAACAATGGAAAACCCGAAACATCCAAAGACCTAACACTAGGAGATGAAACACCAAGACTATGGGCCCTGTTTAGGTAAGTTGTACATCAACTTCCCGGGGACATAACTTTGGTATACGATCTCCATTTGACGCGTTCCATACCTCGTTAGAAAGATCTATCCGAGGAATAAAACTTTTGGGTGAACATTAATCCATGATCCATGTTGCTACCCGTTTTCCCAAAAAACATCGTTTAAGGCCTCAAAATGGCTCCAAAAGTTCAGGACCGAAAAAACTGCTAAAAATAGTAAACTGTGCGGAAACTGAAAAACTGAAAGAAGCAATGGTGGGGGTCCAAGTGGAATAGGTGGGTGGCCACCAATATTCACTTGGATCATTCCTCCCCCCTTAGGAAGCAATGGTCCCCATTGTGTTGAGTTCCTCCATGAGATGAGGAAACTTCTGTTGAACTTGGTCCCTGGTGAGCCACTTGCCTTGGTGAAGGAATTGGCCTGCTTTGACAACTCGATATAGCGGTATCCTTTGTTTTAGGGTGTGATTTATCTGTGTATCCATGATCTGATCAATTCTGGTTTGTTCCATGCAGTATGGATTTAACTCTATTGGTGTGAGTTGTTCTGCCATGTCGGATGTGTCTAGTAGAGGTGGAAATTCGGCCGAAGGCAGTCCACATTGAACACTGGGTGTAGACCAAGGAATGGTGGAATGTTGAGCTCAAAGGAATTTTCCCCTACAGCCTTGGTGAGGGTGTACGAACCATATTGGAGTGGACAAAGCTTGCGGTGGGCGCCAACGAGGCGCTCCTTTTGCAAATGCAGCCACACTTTGTCACCCACTTGGAAATTGTGTGGCACTCGATGTTGATCATGTCACTACTTGTACTTAGCATTGGATCTGTCCAAGATGTCATGAACCTGTTGGTGGATGTGTTGAATGTGCTCAATGAAGTCATTTGCCTTGTCAGCCTCAGACTGGGCATGAGCTGAATCTTCCCGAGTAGCCACAAATGGCATGGTTATGTCAATGGGACATAGTGGCTGGAATCCCAAGCCCACTTGAAAGGGGTTGTGGCTGGTTGAGCTATGGAGAGCCCAATTGTAGCTATGTTGTACATAGGGGAGACTCTCATCCCATGTGCATGGATGATTTGAATTGTACATGCGCAGAATGTGTACTATCATCTGGTTGACAACCTTTGTCTGGCCATCAGTTTGTGGATGGAAAGTTGTGGACTTGGTGATCTTGGTGTCCAGCATCGACCAGAGGCTATACCAAAATGTACTGAGGAACCTACTGTCCCGATCTGAGATGATAGACTATGGGATCCCAAAGTGTACTCACACTCATTCAAAGAAGAGTTTAGCAATGGCTTCTGCTATGATATTCTTCTTGCAAGCCATCATAATGGACATCTTCGAGAATCGGTCGATGACCACAAAAACAAAGTCATTGCCATGCTTAGTAGAAGGAAGGCCCAACATGTAATCCATAGAGATGGATTCCCAAGGTCGACTCGGGGTAGGAAGCGGAGTATAGAGGCCTTGCTTCTTGATGGTCGGTTTGGCAATGGCGCAAGCAGTGCAGGACTTGATGTATTTTCTGACATCTTGTCGAAGGTTCGGCCAATAGAAATACTTTTTCAGTACTGCCACGGTTTTCTCGACCCTGAAATGCCCAGCGACCTAACTGTAGTGCGCCTCCCAAATCATCGTGGCATGCTCACTTGAAGGAACACAAAGGTGTCCCAGGTGACAAAGCAAGGCATCCTGGAGGTGAAAATTGAGAACTTGCTTACCCTCCAAGAGTGTATTGTTTGTGTGGCCAAATTCTGGATCACTTGTGTAGAGAAGCGACCAATTGGAAGTCTCGTGCCCACAAGAGTTGACAACAGTGGTTAGCGCCACGATGGGTGGTCGACTAAGGCAGTATGCAACATTATTGGTGCTGCCTTTTTGTACTTAATGTTCAAATGAAATGGTTGCAGGTATGTGGACCACTTCTGATGTCGATCGTTCTGCAACTTCCCTTGTGTCTATATGAACTGTAGGGGTTAGTGGTCTGTGTGGATGATCGTTTCCTTTCCCAAAATGTAATGCTTCCATTGTCGACAAGCCTGCACAATGGAATACATTTCTTTGTCATAAGTGGGATACTTCCGGA
>JZKD02S2067641.1:0-15773 GCA_000966675.3 Picea glauca | reverse complement strand
CATGTTGCTTCCACAAGTACAATTGGCCTAATAATACATCAGAAACATCAAGAGGAGCAATGTCACATAATACCTCATTCGTGAAGGGCTTGATGCTATAGGGAAGGCGACATTGTTGACTGACGCAGAGGTCTCGTCCTTGAGGCAACCACTCGATGGTGTATGGTTGTGGGTGTGTTGTGGTCGGCAAGGCCAACTACTTCACAACCTCTATCGAGATGAGTTTCTTCTGGCTTTCGTTGTCAACAATGAACTGCAATGGGGAACTCTTTACCCACATCTTGGAATGGAAGAGACGCTCCGCCTCTTCTGGATCTTCTGGTTCCTCCTTCTGGATCTTCGTGGTGGCAATGATGGCATTGGGCTCTGCATCGATAATCTGCTTCCCCCTATCATTCCCCTTGTCAGTTTCTTATTCAGAGTCGAAGCATGTATCCAATTCAGAAGCCTTCAACTTGGCTACCATTGATTGCTTGCCCCAACACTCACTTGTGTTGTGAGTGGAGCTGTTATGGAACTCACACCACTTCCTCGTGTCCTTTTTTGGCTTCGTGGTGTTGTTCTTTTCTTGTGGCTTTGGCGGGTTGTCCTGGGTTACCCCGCCTTGGCATGGTCCTTTTTTCTGCAGTTTAGGGGTACCTTTCCCTTGCTTATGATTTGCAGACCCAAAGTCTCGCTTCTTCTATTTGAACTTCTGCTCAATCTTGGCAACATATCTGTATGCCACACTAAGTGAGGAGATGTCGAGGAACTCCATTTCCTCCTGAATGTATCTGTGTAGACAATTGTGGTACATTAACACCAAATGTTTCTCTGAATCTTTGATACCCAACTTTGTCCGTAGGGTATGAAACATATTCGTCATCTCATGCACATCTTGGTCCCTTTGTTGCCACAGCATAGTCCATTGTATGTATTTGTCCTCATTGCTCCCCATGGGATAATATTGTTCCTTGATGGCATCTCAGAAAGAATTCCAAGTGGGTGCAGTCGAGAACAGAGAGGGTTCTCCCTCACCCTGTTGCTCCGAGTAGGTTTCCCACCAGTCCTTGACATGGGGGGCGACTTTGAGTGCGAAAATAATCTTTTCTCGGTCGGAAAAGTCATGAACCGAGAAATATATTTCTAATAGATTCAACCATCTATATACGACATCTGCATCTATTTGACCCTCAAATATGGGAATGTCAAAGTTTACTTGTACCTTAAAAGGAGTGGCACCTCCAGAGTGGTTGTTGGATGTCGATGCGCCACCAATGGGAATCCGTTGAAGAATCTGGGCAAAGTTGTCCATCATCGCGTTCCTTTGTTTCTCGAGGGCCTCCTTGAGCAACATTTTGATAGGATCTCCTGCTCCCTCATCTTTATTTTCTTCCCCCATGGGCGGTCGTCAGGGTTTGCGAGGCTGATCTTGCAAAGGTTCAACCAGATCGAGCCCCAACTCCTTATACCCCGACCTCGTTGGGGACATGCAAAGAAGGATCAAGAATGAGTAGACCACTCTGATACCACTGATATGGATTTATGTAGGAACATAATGAAATACAGAAATACACATAAACGCAGAGATGCAGTGGAAATAAGACTTCATTTCATTAATAACAAATGACTGAAATATGCTTATAGACAGAATGGAAACAAACTAGCTAGGGCGCTGGTAGCTTATCTCTGAGAAGAGATGTGGCGGCTACTGGCCTCTGAAATGTGTCACAATGAGGCTCGAAGGCCTATTATTATTGAGAAACAATGGAAAACCCTAAACATCCAAAGACCTAACCCTAGGAGATGAAACACCAAGAATATAGGCCCTGTTTGGGTAAGTTGGTACATCAACTTCTCGGGGACGTAACTTTGGCACACGATCTTCGTTTGATGCGTTCCATACCTCGTTAGAAATATCTATCCGAGGAATAAAACTTTTGGGTGAGCAACATCAATCTACAATCCATGTTGCTCCCCGTTTTCCCAAAAAACGTTGTTTAAGGCCTCAAAACGGCTCCGGAAGTTCAGGACCTGAAAAACTACTAAAAATAGTAAATTGCACAGAAACTGAAAAACTGAAAGAAGCAATGGTGGGGGTCCAAGTGGAATAGGTGGGTGGCCAAAAATATCCACCTGGATCATTTATCCATAATTTATTTTATGGAGAAAATTGGTTGCATGGGCTTCTTGGGGGAGGCCATGTGGTTCCTGGTTCTTATGATTATATAAACATTCCTTGGGGGTTGCTTTGGTTCACTTATTTTCCCTGGTGTGCTTGTTCTCCCTGGGTTCTTCTTCTTCTTCCTCTTCCTTCACTCGGGCTAAATTCGTGTGCTCTTGGTCTGAGCATGGATATGAGTGGCTGCATGAGGATGGCTCTGGGTGAAGTTTGGGGGTCTTTCTTCCCTTTTTGTTTGTCTTCTTCTCCTAGTTCATTTTGTTCCCTTGTTCCCTTGTCATTCTTTCCTCTTCACTCACTAGTGCTAGTTTGTATGCTTTTGGTTTGAGCATGGAAATGAATAGAAGGAAGAGGAGAGCCATTGATGAATGGGTGTAATAATTATTGATCATTCCATAAGGGAATGGATGCCTGTGTGCATGACCTTGATGGCAGTTTGGATAGAACTATCCACAACTACGAGTAATGAGAGTCCCAACAGGGAGTTTCTTAACTAGAAGCACTGGAGCCTTGAAAGGATATGGACAACCTGAGGGACTATTGTGAGTGTTGAAAGGCATGTGATAGCTTGAGTGTTGAGAGGCCTATTAGTTATGAGACTGATGGTAGTTTGGATAGAGCTATCCATGGATGATATCCTTGGAGTTTCCAGTAGAGATATTTCTTGACCAATAGCACTCGAGCCCTAGAGAAAAATGGAACAACCTCAGAGACTGCATGGCAGAGAAAGGTGTTCATTTATTTGGGTTGTGTAGACTAAGGGGGAAAGAGAGCTGGAAGTTTGGATTTGCTATGTGGTTGGGAAACCTGAGATCTAGTTAGCCAATTGTTGTGTGTTTTTAGATTTGGCCATGACCCATCCTTGTGGATTCATAGCCCTGGATCAAGGGTGACCTTTTGTTGAGAGTAAATGAACAACAATGTCTATGGTTTGGAGGAACATCCTTGGTCTATAGCCAGTTGGTGAATCTTCACTTGCAATATAAGTGCTCTCTATGTATTCTGTGTATTGTATATTTCATTGTATATTTAATTATCTTTGATATATGTATTTTTAATGTGCATGTCTGTCGATTATTTGTTGTGCATGGCACGTTGCTTACTTCTTTATGTTGTAGCATGGATCTTGTTTAATGCATGTGGTTCTTTCGTGCTTGATTTCGGATTAAATGTTGCTAGAATTTGAGATCTGTTCAGAAGAAAGTTTTTGGAGTAGCGTGCCCAGCCTATAGGTGGTTGGGTACATTACAATGAGGCACCCTTGATAATGTTTTCTATGATAAGCACATGTGAGGGTAGATTTCCACTAGTAAACATGATAAGGACACTTTGAATACCAACTAATGTCATGCTAGAGTCCATGATATGCATATTTTTATGGATGTGCATGAACGCAATTATGAGTTAATTAAGAAAATAGGGTGGTTGGCATGTAGAGTCTATTGTTATTGTTAGACACATAAGAACAAATTTGACTACTAATTAATATGTCTATCAAGTTGTGCCACATTACCCTACTACCGTATATGGTAAGAATAGGTTTGATTATGACTAATGCCTTGCTCGGGTTGTGGATTACAAGATGGCATAAGGTTCATTAGGTTGACTTTAAATCATAACACTAATAGAAAAAATAATGATATACTTGTATTAATAATGGGTAAAAGAATGAATCTAGATTGCTATTTTGCGACAACATGTTATTCAAACATATATTAGGAGACTCCAAATATTCATGAAATGTTTATGAAAAATAAGTGAAGTTGTAACACACCCGACCCCTAAGTACCCTTTGTAGGGGTGGGGCATCATAATTTCGTTTTCCTTAACTATCTCAAATACTAATTACAGTATCTCCATCGGCTTCTGCTCACCACTATATTTCTAACGTTCACCACCGTACTGAAATCTGAGTTTTGGTTCGCAAGTTATTGCCTCTTGAAGATCTTTGGGCATTATTAGACAAGGGCCACATGGATCTGTCTCATATCTGTCATCCTGAGTTTCCCAAATTCCAGGAGCTACCAGCACTCATTTATCTATGGTGGAGATCCATCCACCATTAAATCCAACATCGTATCCTCCTCCTCTATAAGGTATACACCTAAGGATAATTTGGCATTCGGTGCTTCGGCCTTGAGCACCCCTTTTTTGTCTATGCACGAGACCTCCCAAAGTCCTGAACTCTCAAAGTCTCATTATTTTTCCACATGGCTCTGACCTTCGGGCCTTTTGGTCTCTCTACGATACTACACCCCAAATCCTCTAGAGTCCCGAAGTCCCGGACTCCCGGTCACTTCAACAACTACTTTAGTTAGGCGGGAATGTACCAGGGGCTAACATGTAGAAAGGTCCAAGGGTGACAGTGCCCTCATCAGGGGGTGAAACATGTCATGCTCTAATACACATAAGGGATCTGCAAAACATCCATATCCCGGTGACATGTGGAACCTTAGTTGCAGGTCCACGTCACCTTGGATGACGTCAGGGAGCCATGTCAAATCCAGACAAACAACCTTCAAACATCCTTCAGATCTCACAGTTGATATCTCTCCACGTATATCCATATATCCACAACTCTCGTTACTTCACAACTCTAGGATTTAGAGCTTATTAACTCACCAAATTTTAAATCCCTCAGAGTGCCCAGTCTTCGGACTATAGGATATGGCGCCATGCATCCCCTACTTGTCAATGACTAAGATTTAATCTATCGTTCGCGACTTTGGGAGTCTTCACACTCTAAATACTCTCGTCCAAGTTCCTCCAGAGTGCCAAGTCTCCGGAATATAGGATTCAGCGCCACGTGTCCCCCGTATATTGACAGTTGAGAGGGATCCAGAAGGATCTGAGGATCGATAGTCCTAGTTACTTCGTAAATTTGACCTTCGGGAGTTTTGGAGGTGCAACACCTTCGTTCTCCTGAAGTGGTCAGCATCGGGCTAACCTCAGCATAGATCTAATGGTTTGAGGGTGTCCACGTAACCCCAAATATCTACGGCTCATAACTTCCGCTCAAGGGTCCCTTGGGTCCCATTGTTGGTCCACTCCTAACGGGACACATGTCATCCCAAAACACTCCTATAAGAATGCGTGGCACCTGCCTAAGGTCGCCGACATCCCCTTACCATGCCACGAGGTCACCACACCTGGAAACACCATCACTCGACACGTGGGCCCCCACGTGCTCTCGCTGTGATACACGTGTCCCCCAATCGAGTGGTCGAGATGGATCTTGAAGGATCCTTAGATCCATGGTCCACATTACTTCGTGACTTTGGCCTTCGGGGATTTTGGTGTCACAAAACCTTTGTTCTTCTGAATCGGTCAACGCCATGCTGACTACATCGTAGATCTGATGGTTGGGATAGTTCCTGGGCATCCTCAGATCTACGACCCAGATTAACTTCAGGCTCCGAGACTTTGGAGGATCCATCTCCTTTATGGAAATCACCCAAAATTCTTTGAACTCATGAATACTGAAGGAGTCAAGGGGCTAACATCCATGCTCCTTCTCCAAATCCAACAGTCATGACAAACCTTTGCTCCTCCCGAATGGATCTTGTCTGCTCATCTTTCAAACAAGAGAATCCTCTATTTCGAGACATAAATCTCACTATCCTTCCTAAGCTTTTTCAGCTCTGAAAGAACGAGGCATTGATGCGTGCTTTGCGCTCTTTCTCCTCAGCGTGAGACTTAGAAAAATCTCCTGCGCACCCCTCGCGCTTGTTCACTAACTCTAGAACCTAAGAGGTTCTCGGTCTCTACCCTCCTCGTAGAGACTCTGTGCATATTTTCACTACCTCTCCTGTGTTTTGACATACCCTTTTTTCCAGGAGAACCAAAACAATTGGAAGTGTAGACATGCATATGTGAAATTGTTCCCAAGGTCGATGACCTCACAGTTCCATTTCTCTAACTTAAGCCACCATGGGGCTTGAGCATTTACGAGTACAAATCATGTTCGAACCATGTAATTTCTTACTTGCCTAAATACACAATCAAGCCGAAATAAAATGGACACGGTCTATCCATCAAGAAAACATGCATATCCCTGAACATTCACAAAATATCTGACTTTATTTTACAGTTATAGTTCAATTACACAGGGTATGAGAATACTTGTCTATTTCAAATTGCATCCAATTAACTAACTGTGGGTGTTTGCCTTTCCACCCAACCATAGGATCATACGTTTTCATTCTTAGCGCTCTAGCCACCCTCGTTCCAAGCCATGATATCACTAGGGAATTTATGCCAATTCTCAGAGATCCTTTCTCTATCACAACTTTTGTGAGGTTTATCAGATGTTCCCTCAGCATCAAGCTCACGACCTTCTAATCATTCCCCACTGGAGATATTTGTGAGTTCTCCTCTCTTTTTTGTATCTCTGCATGCCTTCCACACACATCCCTCCTTGGGGAGGTTCTCCTTCCTATCATGTTCCTTTTGTCAGAAGGAAACTCGGGTTAGCTTGGGTCTGCAAGACCCTGTGGTACTTTAGGCTGACATTATTCAACTAGACCATGCTTCCATTCATGGGGTGGTTGATGGTTCAACCACTGGTCCTTTCTCATTAACTGATTCTTATCCTTGGGAACCAGAGGAGGTTTATTATCCTCATCAAAGGGAAAATTTTGGGTCATTTGACATAATGAACCCTCTCTATAGTTTTCCCATTCTTTCCTCTAGTGATATCATGGCCAATACTTCAAGGCTCAACTGTTGGGTATGTGTTATATTCTTTGCACACGCGTAGGGGGGTTAGAGGGGGGGTGTAGGGGGGCAGCGCTCCCGAAATTTTTTTTCGCACCAGGACGACATATTTCTGGGACCACATGATATGTAGGTGGTTTTTCGGCACATGGTTTTTTGCCGATGATTTTCTATTTCCGGTTAAGGAATTAGGGTTTTGGACTAATCCAGGTCATTAGGTTAGGGTTTTGGATGCCGTTGGCTCCTATATCTATATTGTATTGTAAACAATGTAACATAATGTATGAATATAATATATGTTGGTTTTCTCGGTTTGGGTTTCCAGGGGAAAAATCTCTGTGTAATGTTTGCATTTTCCATTGTATCTTTTCTATTATTTTCTGAATATCTATTTACAGTAGACATTGTACAAGGTTAGAATTTACATTCACCCCCACAGTCATTCATTTGGAAAATCTAAACAATAATGCATTTACATCATTCACATGCCTTAGCATGGTAATCATAATTAACAATTAATTACAAGTTGTGGGAAACAAGGGTGTTACAATCCCCCCCCCCTTAAAAGGAACATCGTCATCGGTGTTCTTTCTCAGTAACACTTGTCATGCTATTGTCATTTAGTTGCTTCACAAATCCTTATCCTCTTCCTTGGTCAGGTCCTTTCTAGACTCTTAACATTTTCCACCTACCTTCAATAATCTTCGACAACAAGCATATTAATCATAGTTTTATGCAAAAAACATCTTATTGTTGCATAAAATTCAAGAGGAAAATTTTCATAATTTAACAAAATACTCATTTGTGCAGTTCGTGGATTTGTATCTACATGGATGTCTTGTTATCTTAGCCCATTGTTTCTCTTGGACATACCCATTGTGTGCATGATCCCAATCAATAATGTATGAGAATCATCAAAGTCTCATCTTCCTTGTGGTCACTCACCCTCTAGTCCCAGGCTCAAGCATCCCCTTCTTTGCTATATAGTTCTTCGGGTGATCCATCTTGCCTTTCCAAGGCTTTCTCACATAAGAATAGTTCTAAAGACTTCATTAAGACTTACAGTGGAGGCGTCCCTCAGACTTTCTCTTCTGAGGCATCCCTCTGGCTTGTGTTACCACAACACAACATGTTCTAGGTTGATCATGGCTTACCACAGGGTTCTCATGTCTCATCAATAGCATATTTCACTCTTTCCATCTTGACAGCCTTCATTTGTCCTTTCTGCACAAATATTTTCTTCTCACTTGTATCACAGGTATACGGAAATTTATGAGATATGATTATAAAATTTTAATTTCAGAATTTTATTGCAAATTTGTCACCCACATATTTTCCAATTTCCTCATTTATTTTCATATCTATTTTGCACATGAACCAGATCGACAAATATGGGTCTTTCCTCCCCATAGTAGTTTGTCTCAGTAGACAATTGGTCTTCCTTATGGGCTTACAACATTTCCATATCCAAGACTCTTTTCTTCCTGCACTTTCAACTTCAATCAGCCAAACAAATTTTTGGTTTTCATGCACTTTATATTTTCATTGCACACTTACAGTGGATCACAAACAATTGCAGAACTGGGCATACTAACAATCAATTTTATCTAAGCAAGGGTACAAAGCAAAAGGAAATATATCATTGTTTATGTATGCATCCTTTCAACATACTATTTTTTTTCCAAATGCAATTCAGATATCAAATAACTTTAATCAGTGCATCAATATCCATGGCCACATCCATACCCAATGTACCCTTACATTGGTTTTAAATTAGTATATTTCATGTCAAGCACTTTTTCCAATGGGTGTTGGAACTCAACCCACTTATTACCATATGGATTCTTTGTCCATGCTTATTATTATAGAAGAACCATATTTTTTGCTCTAAATCAACCACAACCTCAAATCACTACTCATGAAACTCAAAGTTTCACATGAACGCCTTTAAGAATTTCTTTCCTTACCAATAATCATGGTACCAACATTTAGGGTCACCTAATTTCACTCTTTATCAATCGTACAACTCTGTAGCATACTAGAAGATACTTCTTCCACAATGGGCAGCCCTATACATGCCCCATTCTTTTACCACATGCATCTTCTCAATGCATTAAATCAATGTGGTGTCTATGAACACTTTTGTTTCCAATCATTCCTTGATTGGTCAATGCATACATATTAGTTCATGAATTCTTTCAAGGGTTACAATGATGCAAGGTCGAAGTTAAACCCTGCCAAATCCTTCTTAAGTGTCGACAGAATTCAAAACTGGACTCTCAAATCACCCACAAAACCCAATCACAGAAAGATTTTACGCAGCATTAATGCGTGGGTTCCTTGCAGGTTCACCCACCGATAGTTCACAGGTCGACAGTTCACAGTGATTGCGGAACCCCAATACGCTCGCTCATTATCGGAGAGTTCAATCTCCGCAATTTGAAAAGTGCTCGCCCAAATATTTTAATTGTGGTCATTGATCATCCACCCCGACAAGATCAATGGTGTTGGTTGATTGCGGACCGTGAACTAGTATGTTCGTTAATTTCACCTTCGCGCTCCACAATGATCCTTGACCGTCGATCTAATCGAATGACTAGTGTTTGATTGGTTAACTCCAGTGGATCTTTAAGTCGATCTGACGACTGAGATCGATTTTCCCTCCGACGAATGGATCACATTCATCTCCTCTATCAAGTTCTTGATTAACCTGTTTCGATCAGGTTTTTCTTCCTAAATCATACCCTACTTGGGTATCCATGGCATACAACTACCTTTCAAAATTTTGTGCATAACATTAAGACAATAAAACATTTCAGAAGGGATTCTTACCAAATTCATTCATGCCTTATGCCACATAGGTATGGACATTTTTATACCTGCTATGGTTGCTAGCTAATGTTGTAGATGTCAATAAAACTTATGGAATCAACCCACAGACCTACAACAATCGTTAGATATACAGATCTACGGTGGATATTGGTTTAATATTACAACGTAACATTAAAGTCCCAAAACAATAGTCGGATTTCAATTATATAACAGGTGCATTTTATAAAATTGTGAGTTTGCCAAAGGTCAGGCCCACCATTGCACTTTATAATCTCTACAATGAATACGAGTCATCTGATCTACGATCAGATCCCAAAATCAAAACAAAACTATATTGAATTTAAATTACGGGTACATGTCTCGACGTTAACCCATGTGTATATACAATCTCTGCAATGGATTATGACCGTCAATCTTATCCCTCGGTCGATTTTAAACCACAAGATTCTAGATATAATAATTCCGACGGAGTAATGTTTGACAGAGAGTTTATATTGCGAACATAGTCTCGATTTGCTAAGTCCAATCGTAGAATATACTTACCATTTTTCCACAGTAGATTAAAAAAATGCTTATATCATAGCCTTCAAATCAATGAAATATTTTTCAGATATGTCCTAGCATATCTTTATGCACTTCATCGCATTATCTTTAATGTTTCCATGAATGAAACACAAACAATTCTCAATTGTTTCTACAGTCATACAATCATCATCACTATGATGTCAAAACATTTACTTTTATTAGTAAATCAATCTCTCGTACAAGAGAAATACAATATCCAACAAGGAAGGGGTCAAGAAACTCTTCCCTCGTCCCACTCCTTCTATAAAACGTTCACGACTCTTCATTAAAATTTGGCAAGTGAAATTCTTTCCTCACATTGCACTCATCAAGGCATTCATATTGGGCCTTTAGTATACATATTCTCATACATTATATATGTGCATCACTCGCACATTTAATATCATTCATATCTACTTGGTATTAATATCAGTTTTCATATCAAGCAACCTCACAATGCATTAAATCCATGCACTCAAGCATACACCGACATAGCCAAACATTCATCATGCAAGCTCATTGCTTGCACCTTTTCCCATGTCATTCGTACACATGGACATGTAATACTTCCAAATCCTTCTCCCAAGGATCTTCCAACCACTCTTATGATAAGTCACATAGGGGTACTCATCACTTAGTTTCTCTCTTAGTTGAGAGCTTGTAGTCATATTATCCTTTTAAGCCTATATTTGTATATATGTAGGTGCATTGATTGCACCTATTTACCTCATCCATTCACATTTCTATTTTAGTTTAAATATTAGTGTTCTCTAGGGATTACAGTCAAACATATGACTAGTCTCACAGTCATAATTCATACTAATGTTGCCCCTTCTACATGGAAATAACCAACAAGGGTCACCTTTTTCCTTTCTACTATAAAAACCTTCCATAATTCAGAATTCAGATGGGTGGTTATTGTATCACTCAAGGCAGTAAGATAACCACTTCTAGTCTCTTCTTCATGCCTCAATCCACTCTTGGTCAATGGATCTTAACAAGGGAATCTTTTCCTAAACTCCCTCTTATGTCTATCTGAGCATACCAAGCCATATCCATATGGCTACCATCCACCTCTGGATGTCAATATGATCCACTGGTCATCCAAATGGTTTTGACACCTCCTTAATCAGACCTTGCATCGGTCTCTCAGTAATCCTTACAATGTTATCGTATTAAGGAAATAGGCTGCAACATTATCAACTTTGTATCCTTGGTGTTAACCCCTTTTGTCATAAGGTCATCCTCATTTAAAAGGCCCATTAGTAGACCATACCTTATAACCCACCATAGGTTATAACAAGCCTAATTTGCACATTCAATAATTTTCCATATGCACTCTATCATATCCTTGTGCACCAATCATTTCACGTATGTCTGCAGTGCAGATATATTCCACTTGCTTATCTCTTTGCATTCTTATGCATAGATATGCCCTTGAGTTAACATGGATATACACTCCATTAGCACAACCATGATCTTTTGAACTTGCTCTTGTCACTTCACTTCTACCTTCATGAAGGTTTTCTCTCAATCTATAGGGTTCCTTTTTACTTGCTTACTAGATTATTCCAGCAACAATTTTCAGTCAGTAAATTGACCTTACCATTTCCATTAATCCTCTAATAGTGAGGGGTCATACACATATACTAGGTTTAATCCTTTATTAAAATAATAATAATTATTGCTATTCAATCCATTCACATCCAAGTCTTGTTATTAGTGCTCATCAACATAATCCCACTCCTGTAGGATTGGCCATAATTTCTGAAAAGAAATGGTAGGCTTCCTCTGCCACAGACATGATTCAATGTCGTTGGGTAAAATCCCAGCTGAATTTTAAATCTACATCCTTCTACTCAAGGAAATTATGTGGATGATTTATGTTTGGCAGTAATATTCTCAACAAGCTCATCTTAGCCTTGGTGACCCAATCTTATGTCTGTATAACAACACGTACGATTTCACAGTGAAGTCAGCTTATTTATTTGGAAACATTAGCAACATACAATGCAGATTTCTAAAACATATATCAACAGTAGAAGGTTTCATTCCTCTCTTCAATAGAGGTTTGATAAGCCTCCTAAGAATGGGTAAAATAGGGTGTTACCCCTTCAATTCCTCTAATAATGTTTTTATATGACTCTTGCATGAGCCCAAGTAGGCCAATTGTTGTTTCCATGCTCTGATACCACTTTGTAACACGCATGACCCCTACGTACCCTTTGTATGGGTGGGGCATCATAATTTCATTTTCCTTAACTATCTCAAATCCTAATTCTAGGATCTTGATCGACTTCTACTCGCCACAAGATTTCTAATAGTCGCCACCGTGCTGAAATCTAAGTTCTAGTTTGCAAATTATTGCCTCTCGAAGTTGTTTGAGCATTATTAGACAAGGGCCACGTGGCATCCACATGGGTCCATCTCATATCTATCATCCTGACTTTCCCAAAGTCTTGGAGCTCCCAGCGCTCTTGTATCTATGGTGGAGATCCATCCACCATTAAATCCAATGGCGGATCCTCCTCCTCATTAAGGTATACACCTAAGGATAGTTTGGTGTTTGGTGCTTCACTGATGAGCGCCCCTTTTCTGTCTATGCACGAGACCTCCCAGAGTCTCGAACTCCCGAAGTTCCGTTAGCTTGCCACGTGGCTCCGGCCTTCAGTCCTTTCAGTCTCTCTATGATACTACACCCCAAATCCTTCGGAGTCCCGAAGTCCTAGAGTCATGGAGTCTCGGTCATTTCACCAACTACTTTGGACAGGCAGGCACGTATTAGGGGCTGACATATAGCAAGGGCTAGGGGTGACATGTTCCCTCATCAAGGGGTGACACATGTCATGCTCTAATAGGCATAAAGGATTTGCAAAACGTCCATATCCTGGTGACATGTGTCACCTTAGTTGGGAGTCCATGTCACCCTCGATGACGTCAGTGAGCCACATCAACCCTAGACAAACATCCTTATAACATCCTTCAGATCTCACGATCAAGATCTCTCCACGTAGATCCATAGATCCACGAATCTTGTTGCTTCACAACTCCGGGCTTTGGAGCTTATCAACTCACCACATCTCAAATCCCCCGTAGTGCCCGGTCTCTGGACTATAGGATCGGGTGCCACACGTCCCCTACTTGTCAACGGTTGAGATTTACTCCATCGTTCACGACTTCGGGAGTCTTCACTCTTGGAAGACTCTCAACCAAGTTCCTCCAGAGTGCCAAGTCTCCGGACTATAGGATCTGGCGCCACGTGTCCCCCATATATCGATAGATGAGAGGGATCTCGAAGGATCCGAGGATCGACGATCCTCGTTACTTCGTAAATTTATCTTTTGGGAGTTTTTGAGGTGCAACACCTTCGTTCTCCTGAAGAAATCAGTGTCGGCCTGACCTCGGCATAGATCTAACGGTTCGAGGGTGTCCACGTAACCCCAGAGATCTACGGCTCGTAACTTCCATTCAAGGGTCCCTTGGGTCCCATTATTGGGCCACTCCTAGGGTACACCTGTCATCCCAAAACACTCCAGTAGGAATACGTGGCACCTTCATGTAATGTTCCCAGCCCAAGATGCCATGAACATTGAGTTTTTCATTAATTTTTATGTATTTTTTGGTTGTGGCATTTCGTCAAACACTTTGTTGATTTATGTCTCATGAGTTGCGCTAGGGTTTATAGTAATGGTTTTTATGTGTGTTTGCAACAATAATAAAAAATATATAGCAATGGAATATAACTCAACAAGATGAAAGATCAATAACACATGGAATAACAAAAAATACCTCATATCTTATTTTATTCATAACAATGGTTGTCTTCATACAAAATGGAGCAGATCTGGAATACATATAAGATAGTAGAGTGTCTGGCTGTTATGGCTTCCAAAATACAAGATAGAAGAAGATCCAGGCTTCCAAAATCCTCTACAAGTTGAACACCAAATAACACTGAAGACCAATGGATATCCTCCGTTGAAGGTGATGCCCTCTCTCACAAAGCACAAGTCATGGTTGGAATAGATCAAGGGAAGTATTGCCTCCTCTCTGATGGCCTCCAAGCACTATAAAATCTCTGAGAAGGTAGATCTAATGATGGTAAGAAGGTATGAGAAGTCTTAGAGTAGTATCTCATCCGAAGGACCCCAAACCACAATATCTCCAATAACATGTGTGCCCTCCTAGTTGAACCAAGCCAATAACTTGGCCTCCAAGAATATAGCTATGAAACCCTTGAGGAAGATGCCAAACTGTATATTGGGCCACGAGAAACCCCCTGGAAAAGTCTCGGGATGAAAGATGAAGAACTAACCCACAAAATGGTTGATCCCTCTATCTACAGTGTGCCCTCCTTCTTCCTAACTCGTGCTAAGCCCAATAACTAATAAGACAAAGAAACCTCCTCCAAAAAGGGATAGGAAAGGCACCCTAGGCCCTACAAAGAATACCCATAAGTTATTTTCCTCAAAATCCTTCTCCTCTACCTAGATCATGTTGTTCTCCTTAAGGTGGTGCACCCTCCTGCTGGAAACCCCCTTGTAGTTGTGCACCCCTTCCCTTCTCTTTTGTACCTATAGATGATGTAGGATCCACATGAGACTAAATAGACCTAATGTAGAATGGTGAGGGAGGAATCTTTCACCTCCGTGAATAATCTTGGACCAGTTTGGCTGGGATCTTTCACCACCGAGCTAATCTCTAGGGTTTGTTAAGTCAAAACCCTCAAAACCCCCAAGTGCATGGGCTCACTAGCAACATAGTTACCGACTTAACTAGAACTGTGACCTCAAAACGAGAACTCTAGCCCTTAAAGCCCATATTTTTGTGTAAAATACATGAAAATCAACCCCCAAATCAAAAATTGGTGCTATCGGTAACACCATTTTTTTAAACAGGGTCAAAATTACAACATTTTTCCAACATTGCCTTCGAAACTCAAACTGTAGCTCAGAAAAACCTTAAAATCAACACCTAAATCAAAAAGTGATGCTACGTAAATCAAAATGTTTTTTCTAAACATGAAAATCACATCTATTTACGACCTAATTGAAATTGTGATATTGACAACAAAACCCTATGTAAATAAACAACCCAAAATTGGAGTCCAAATGGTCCCTTGAAAATTTATTTACGATCTTTTTTTTTACATTAAAAAATAAATAAATAGAAAGAACAAAATCTTCGCAAATAAATATTTTTTTAAATGAAAAAAAAAACACATTTAAAAAAATATATTCTAAATTCAATTAAAAAAATAAAAAAAATAAAAAGTGAAAAAGAAAAATAACTAAAAAGAAACAAAAAAAATTAAAATTTTCCTCCAAAAACAATAATTTAAAAAATAATTATATATATTCTTTACAAAAGAATCATTAAAAAACTTTTAAAAAGTAATTTAAAAAAAAAATAATAATACTTTAAGAAGGGAAAAAAAAATAACAAAATTCAAAATATATATATATAAAATAAAAAAATATTAAAAACTCTTAAAGTAAAT
>JZKD02S2067630.1:28638-40225 GCA_000966675.3 Picea glauca | reverse complement strand
AATAGGGGTTCATCCTAGGGGTATTACATTCCCCTCCCCCTTATTTATGCATTATCCTCAGTGCATTATGTACAATCAAAATTTCAAAAGTCTTCAAAAAGATATGGAACTCTGTGCGCATAGTATCCTAGTGCTCCCAAGTTGCATCCTCGGGACTATAACAGATCCATTGGACCTTTACCAGTCCTATTGCTTGATTCTATTATCACATAGAATTGTAGGGTTAAAGAATCATGACACAGAAGATCTTATTGTTTTCAGAGCTTGTATTTTAAACAAATTCTTAGGGATTATGTCATACCATCAATTGATATCCTCCTCGAAGTGTGCAAGCTATATTTGAGTCGTAGCTGCTGACTAGTTAAGGAAGAGGGTTGGAGGTTAGGCAACTTGCAGGCATCTGAGTGCAAATCTGAAATTACCAGTATCAACCTCATAGCCATCAGGTACTCCATGAGATTTTGTGTCTTGTTTGGAGGTCAGGAAGGGTTTGGCTACTTGATTTTCCTTTGGGACTATGAAATGGCTCGAACGATACAAATTTAGACAGGTGCTACGAAATGTGCTACGGAATGGGCTGTGGAAACTCTATTCTAAGACTGTTGAACTGGTATTTTTGACCAGTTGACTTCCAGGAGGATTTCTGGGTGAAACAGGATTAATTTTCAAAATCCAAAGGAATTATTGTGAAGAACGAACCCATGAACATTAATCTCTTTCATTTTTCACACAAGTGTCACGGATTGGGAGATTTGAAAGAATCTTTGAGCCCTATTTTTTCAGTTTTCATGATTTCTTGTTTAAGACATGTTTTTGCGACACGTATTCCGGCCAACTGGAGATGAATTTAAAGAAACCAAGAGAGGTTTTTCTTTACAACGAGCTTATATACAAAAACCGTTCTCAGATTTTACACAGTTGTTATAGTTTGATAATTACAAGTGGCATTTTGAAGCCTATTTTTCATAATTTCGCGTCCTGAAAAGCAAGAAATCAATTAAAACGTGTCATTCTCTGTTTGTAACTGTTTCTATCTTGGAAAAGGGGTTGGAGTTCAAATTGGTGAGATGGAAAGAAACTATAGTGATATCATATTTCATGGTACAAGAGTATAGTGGGGTTGGATTCATGAGCCAAGAGAGGAGAGAGCTCGAGGAGCGATTTTAGTTGCTCATTTGTAAGCCTGAGGGCCTGTTTGTTATGACATTTTCTGCCATTAAAGATTCATGAGAGCTGTTATCATATTGTCTTCTTCATTTTCCCACTTCTTTGTTATCTTATTGCTTAAACATATTGCAGGTTTTTGAGGATCATAGTTTCCATTGATTGATGGATTCATGAACAACAGAGGATCTTTCCCATTAAATCATTGTTCATTGTTTAAGAAAATATTTATCTATTGCGGAAAGAATCTCTATATAATGGATGTTCTTCCCTTTTCATATTCACCATTATTCTACTCATCATTATATATATCTTTGTCTGATATACAGTTTGATTGCCTTTGATCTATATGATGTTATGACTCCATGCCCAATGGAATGCCTCTGCAGACATTGTGTTGTCCTCTCCCTTTCTTTCCTAGTCTTGTTGATCCACCTACTCAAACCATTTTAATCCATTTACATTTTGATGGGTACTGGGCTTATCCTCTAGCAGTTTGAGGGTGACTCTCAGTGCTAACATTCTTGGCATTGTTGTCGTGGACAAAGTTGAATATTTTCCCTGGGAGGAACGAAAAAAGATTACAGCCAGTTCTTGATGGTGAACAAGGACTCGAGACAGAAATGACTGCATATTTCACCTGGCGATTCCACTCCATGAAGAACAAGATGTCAAATGATATGGAGGCTATATTGGAAAGGAGATTTGCTCCTCTAACTTTTCAGCCATCTCTGGTTTTCCAAATCCAGTACCTCATCTATCAGAATGAGGATATTTACTACCTATCTTCAGAGAAGAAAAGGATGATGATCTTGTTCAGCTTCTCATTTATTTTCATCAATGCATGGCGCAGTTGAACTTGCATCAGCAGGATGTCTTAATGAAATTTTTTATGTTCTCCCTGAAGGATGATGCCAGAGACTGGTACTTTTCTCTCCCTGTTGCAAGCATATCCACCTTGAGAGAACTCCATGTTGCTTTCAATTTGCACTGTAAAAGGTATTATTCCTCTGAGTTTCTTTTTCATGATTGTTGTGAGGAATATGAGAAAATTTATCAAGCTGCATTAAGTTGATCTCCTGACTGTGAAGTTCAAGAAGATAATCTAGGCAAGGAAATCAATGAAGGATTGTCACTTTCTTCTTCTTGTTCCTCTATACTGGATGCAGATTTAAATGATAGTTCTAATCATAAAAATACAGTAGACATTTCTCCTGACTATGAAGTTGAGATAAATGATAAGTTAGTTAAAAAAAAACTAGGGAAGTTTCCTCTTTGTTTTTTACTAGCTTTTTAAAATTGAAGGCAGATTTTGTTTGTTGCTCTTAGAAGAAAATGCAGAGGATGTTTATGTTCTTGAAACAGATGTCTTTAGCAGCCTTGCTTACGATGAAGAAGTTGTTTCAAATAATGACCAAGAACAACCTATTTATGATGAATATCCCAGTGAAGATGATGATGAGCAGAATTTTTTCATAGCTTCTATGGGACCTCTTAGCACGGTTCCTATATATGATAATTATGAATCTGATCCTTGGGAGAGTCATAGAGGAGAAAAGGAAGAGCTAAATGTGCATTTGATCTCTTATCCATCACCAACAAATGAGCATCCATGTTTTGAGAAAAACCATGTGTATGAGCAACAGACTGTTCTTACAGTACATGCAGAAATGATTAGCAGACATCCCATAGGCAGTTCTGAAGATGAGGAGAAACCATTCAACCAACAAATGATTTCATCGGTCCTTTATCCACCTGTAAATGTTGAGAACATCAAACAACATGTGAGCAATGATGAAATAAAGGAGGTAATTTTTTACTAGTTTAGTATGCCTTGCCAGCAGTTTCATGACCCTGTCAATGAATACATGGAATTGCACTTTTCAAATGCTTTGGAGCATGCAAATTTAATCATATTATAATCATTTGGAGGTATTGTCAGTAAACATGTATTCAGTCTGTTTTCATACTTCCCTTAACTTTTACTGATCAACTGCAGAGAAGAAAAGAATGTTACCAAACACTTTGACTGGCTATGGTGGAAGTTTGTTTTCACCTAACCAAATTGTAAAAGTTAGTTAGAGTAGGGTCATGTATATAAATAAGCTCGTGTTCAAGCATTTCAATTTTCAGTTTGATTTAGGTATTTGAATAAGGCACTAAACTGCATGTTCTTGGCAGCTCACAGAGAGCATGCCATCCCCTATGGAGTTAGATGTTATCACATAGAATTGTAGGGTTAAATAATCATGACACATAAGATATTATTGTTTTCAGAGCTTGTATTATAAACAAATTCTCATGGATTATGTCATACCATCAACTAATAGCCTCCTCTAAGTGTGCAATCTATATTTGAGTTGGTGTTGTGAACTAGTTAAGGAAGAGGGTTGGAGGTTAGGCAGCTTGCAGGCATCTGAGTGAAAATCTGAAATTACCAGCATTAACCTCATAGCCATCGGGTACTCCATGAGATTTTTTGTCTTGTTTGGAGGTCGGGAAGGGTTTGGATACTTGATTTTCCTTTGGGGCTATGAACTGGCTCAGGTGCTACGAAATGTGCTACGAAAACTCTATTCTAAGACTGTTGAACTGGTATTTTTGATTAGTTGACTTCCAGGAGGATTTTCGGGTGAACAGGGATGAATTTTCAAAATCCAAAGGAGGTTATTGTCAATCACAGACCCATGAATATTAACCTATATCATTTTTCACACAGGTTTCATGGATTGGGATATTCGAAAGAATCTTTGAGCCCTATTTTTTCATTTTTCATGATTTCCTGTTTGAGACATGTTTTTGTGACACGTATTCCAGCCATCTGGAGATGAATTTAAAGAAACCGGGAGAGGTTTTTCTTTATAATGAGCTTATATACAAAAACAGTTCTCATATTTTAAACATTTGTCATATTTTGAGAATTACAAGTGTCATTTTGAAGCCTATTTTTCATAATTTCACCTCCTGAAAAGCAGGAAATCAGTTAAAACGTGTCATTCTTTGTTTGTAATTGTTTCTATTTTGGGAAAGGGGTTGGAGTTAGAATTGGTGAGATGGAAAGGACCTATAGTTCTATATATTTCATGGTACAAGAGTAGAGTGGGGTTGAATTCATGAGCCAAGAGAGGAGAGAGTTGGAGGAGCAGTTTTAGTTGCTCATTTGTAAGCCTGAGGGCCTGTTTGTTATGGCATTTTCTGCCATTAAAGATTCATGAGAGTTGTTATCATATTGTCTTCTTTATTTTCCCACTTCTTTTTTATCTTCTTGATTGAACATATTGCAGGTTTTGAGGATCATAGTTTCCATTGATTGATGGATTCATTAAGAACAGAGGATATGTTGTAGCTTGCCCATTAAATCATTGTTCATTGTTTAAGAAAATCTTTATATATTGTAGAAAGGATATCTGTATAATGGATGTTCTTCCTTTTTTCATATTCACCATGCTTCTACTCATCATTATATATCTCTTTGTCTGATATACAGTTTGATTACCTTTGATCTATAGGATGTTATGACTCCATGCCCAATGGAATGCCTCTGCAGACATTTTATTGCCCTCTCCCTTTCTTTCCTAGTCTTGTTGATCCACCTACTCAAACCATTTTAATCCGTTTACATTTTGATGGGTACTGGGCTTATCCTATAGCAGTCTGAGGGTGACTCTTAGTGCTAACATATTCTAGAGCAGCTTGACTTTTCGATCCAATATGCACATCGACTGAACTCGGAAGTCATCTTCTTGCTCCACCTTAATCACATTCCAATCAATTACATTATTAGCATCATGCACATACTTTTTAAGTAAAGATACATGAAAAAAATTATGAATGCATGGGGATGTAGGAAGCGCTAGCATGTATGTGTTCGGACCAATCTTCTCCAGGATTTCAAATGGCCCACAATAATGTGCTGCCAGCTTTGAACAATTTCTGAACTTAACTGAACTCTTCCTAGCTTTCACTTTCAAAAACACGTGGTCACCCACTTTAAATTCTTTGTGAGTTCTACATTTATCTACATAATTTTTCTGTCTATCCTAGGAAGCCCTTAAATTATGTTTTATTTTCACCACCTTCTCTTCCATTTCCCTAAGTAAATCTGGCCCAACCATTACTCTATCTATTGGGTTGTCACAGATCACTGGTGTGTTGTACCTTCTGCCATAAAGTGCCTCAAATGGATTCATCTTGAGAGATGCTCGATACCCATTATTATATGAAAACTCAACCAAATGTAAATATTTTTCCCACTGCATCGGTTTGTCCATCACATACATTCTTATCATATTTTCTATCACTTGATTTACCCTTTCTATTTTCCCATCTGACTTTGGATGGTAGGTTGTGCTAAAATTCATATTTGTCCCAAATTCTTTAAATAATCCCTTCCACAAA
Source organism: Picea glauca (assembly GCA_000966675.3). Lineage (NCBI taxonomy): Eukaryota > Viridiplantae > Streptophyta > Pinopsida > Pinales > Pinaceae > Picea > Picea glauca. The sequence continues at coordinate 34,663 of JZKD02S2067630.1, read as the reverse complement.
TTGGATGTGAACTTGGGATCTTTGTCAAACACAATTGTCTTAGGCACACCATGTAGCCTAGCAATTTCCTTCATGTAAATATCAGCAATGTTTGTTGCCTTATGATTGACCCTTACTGGAATAAAGTGGGAAACTGTAGTAAGCTTATCCACCACTACCATGGCAGAATCATGTTGCTTGGTAGTTCTAGGTAGCTTCATGATAAAATATATTGTTACAACTTCCATTTCCACTCAGGGATGTAGTAAGCCAACTAGGTGTCTGTGCTCATCCTTTACCTTCTGACATTCCAAACACTTGGCAATAAAATCAACCACTTATTTCTTTATACATGGCCAATAGTATTGAGTCTTGAGAGCAGTAATTGTCTTTTGGTAGCCCGGGTGCCCAACATACGACACATTGTGCATTTCTTTTAATAGCATATTTTTCAATTCCTGAGAGTTTGGCACATAAATTATGCTTCTGTACATGAGGATTTTATCCTCTTTTAACTTAAAATTGTTAATGGTTTGTTGCAAAATACCTTGTTGCACCTTTGTCTTTATTTCCACATAGTGTTGATCTAATTTTTCAACTTCTAAAATTTTGTCCTTCAAATCTGATTTGTACATGCTAATGGTTGTAGCATGCATCTCATGCACTCTCCTATTGAGTGCATCAGCCGCCTTGTTCTCTTTACCCTTGATATGTTTTATATCAAAGTCATACTCACTAAGGAATTCTAACCACCTACTTTTCCTGGAATTTAGAGTTGGATGTCCAAACAAATATTTCAGACCATCGTGGTATGTCCTTAACTCAAATTCTTCCCATGAGGTAGTGCCTCCAAATATTCAAGGCATGCACTATGGCTGCCAATTCCAAATCATGAGTAGCATAGTGTCTTTCATGCCCTTTTAATTTCCTTCATTTGTAGCACACCACATGCCCATTTTGACTAAGGACTCCATCGAGCCCTTCCTTGCATGAATCAGTGCACACAACAAAGTCTTCATTAGGATCAACAAATTTCAAAATCGGCGCACTTGTCAACAAACTCTTCAAGTGTTGGAAACTCCTTTTACAATCAGAAGTCCACTCAAATCTCACACCTTTGTTTTGCAAGGATGTGATTGGGTATGAAATCTTTGAGAAGCCTTCAATAAACCTTCTATAGTACCCTCCAAGTCGCATGAAAGATCTCACCTCTGCGACATTCCTTGGTGTTGGCCATCCTTCAATGGATTTTATCTTCTCTAGGTCCATTGCTATCCCTTCCTCTGAAATGATATGACCCAAATAATGAATTTGCCTCTGGTAGAATGAGTACTTTCTCAACTTTGCATACAATTGATGTTCTCTCAATACTTGCAGCACCATCCTCAAGTGATGCTCATGTTCTTCTTTAGATTTTGAGTAAATAATTATGTCATTCAAAAATATAATGACAAATGTATCTAAGTATTCTCTGAAAATACCATTCATTAAACACGTGAAGACAGTTGGTGCATTTGACAACCCAAATGGCACCATAATGAACTCATAATGGCCATACCTCGTCCTGAAGGTTGTCTTGTTGATGTCTTCCTCTTTAATTCTTACATGATGATAGACTGATCTGAGGTCAATCTTAGAGAATATTTATGCATCCTTCAGCTGATCAAAGAGGTCATCTATCCTTGGCAAATGATACTTGTTCTTCACTATTACCTTATTTAGGTGTTGCATAAAGTCAATGCAAAGTCTCAATGTTCCATCCTTTTTCTTCACAAATAATATCGGGGCACCCCAAGGTGACACACTTGGTCGTATATACCCCTTCTTCAAAAGTTATTCAAGTTGCATTTGTAATTCTTTCGGTTTGGGTGTACTCATCATGTAAAGAGTCTTGGATACTGGGGTTGCTCCAGGCATTAGATTTGTAGAGAAATCAATATCTCTCTTGGCAGGAAACCCTAGTATTTCTCTAAATGCATCTTCAAACTCCTTTACGATTGCACAATCTTCAATATTTGACACTTTATCCTTAGGTGCCTCCTCCATATGCGCTGCAAATACTTGACATCCTTTTCTGAAGCTTTTCTTCAGCTGCAAGGTTGAAACTTCTCTAATAGTTATAGCCCTTGGAATACCCTGTATTGTTTTCAAGTTCCCTTCTTTATCCAAGCAAGTAAAATCCTTATTATAATAGTCTAGGACAACATGATGCATGTCTAACCAATCCATACCAATTAGGCAATCATATGAGCCCAAAGGTATAATAGTCAAATATGCTTGTGTGCTCAATCCATTCATGTCCATTGGACATGCCTTAATTATCTCATTAAGTTTCCTTTTTTCTCTTGTAGCTAGATGTACCAACCAAGGTTTCCCAAGCTTGCTTTTTGGCAATTGAAATATTTCCACCATCTTAGGATCTAGATAACTATGACTAGCTCCCAAATTAATTAAAATAGCAATGGGTTGGTTGTTGATCTTACCTTCCATTTCAATCATATGTGACTAAAACTCATCTTGCTTGTTATCCAGGGCTACATATATCCTAGATCATTTATGCCCATGTCCTCAACTATGTCATCTTGTTGTACATTGTGAATAATCCCCACTTTGTCACCTATGCAAAGACAATCTATGTACATATAATCTCCCTCACAACCCCAACACTTCATTGGTTGTTGCCTTGGTATTTGCCCCATTGCCTCTGTCATTCTGGACTTCTTGGGAGTTGGTTGTCCTTAAAAAATATTTCTGAAGAATGGTGACTTGGCCCCCTTCTTCCTCTACTCCATCTTTCCTTTTTTCTTGGCTTCGCAAGCCTTTTGGTAAGTGGATCTTCCTCTATGTTGTCATAAAGACACTTGGCTCTCCTTATAGTTTCCTCCAATGTCTTGGGATCATCATATTATATCTTATCATTGATAAATGATGGAAACCCACTCAAGTACCTCAGAATCTTAACATGTTCATCCTTGATGAAAGAAACATACTTTAGTAGCTCTACAAATATCCTCTCATACTCATCTATGATCATACTTCCAAGATTGAGTTCAAAGAATTCCTTCATTTTCCTATGATAGTAATGTTTGGTTAAGTATTTCTTTTCAAAATACCTCCTGAACTCCCTCCAAGTAACATTTATCTCATCAATGTGTTGTACTTGCACAAACTGGTCCCACCACATTGATGCTTTTCCCTTGAGCTGGTAGATGGCAATTCTCCCATCTGCCTGTGAAGAGTAATTATGTAACTGAAAGTACTTTCTCATGCCTACTAGCCAAGTCTCTACATCCTCATCCTTCTTGTGCTCACCATCAAAAGTAGGAGGCTTAATCTTGTTCGTTTCTCCTTGTAGCTCATCCACCCCAGACCTCCTCTTATGCTTCCCGATAGGAGATGGGCTTGAACTACTGCGCACTCTCCAAGTTGAATGTCTTTGAGAGTGATGGTGATGCCTACCAACACTTCTTGATTTTCTTCTCTCATCATGAGACCTGCGTCTCCTCGATTTGCTTGACTCGATCTCCTTATCCATCTTTTTCTCAATTCCTTCCAAGCTTTGTAGCAACTTGATGTTGAAGCCATATTGTTCCTCTTTGGCTTTCATAATCTTATCATTATCAACTTTATAACTTTGGACGTCATTTTGAAAAAAAATTATGGTATTCACCAAATTCATGCTTTCTTCTTTATATTGTCGTACATCCTTCTAACCTCATCTTCATGGTTGTAGGTTCTTTGTGCATCTTCCATGTTTCTCATATATGTGTTGAGCTTGTACTAATCAAAGTGTTATTAACTTTGCAAAATGTACAGGCAACAAGATTTGCTAGACTAAATAATTTATGAAAACCATCAATACTATGCACATTTTGTTCCATAAGTGTATCGGAATCCTTTCTTCTGATTCCTTTTGAATTTAACAACCTAATTTAAAATTCTGGACAAATATTTGGGCTCCTTTGTCCAGGACTTTTCCACCTCTTTTCTCTCATTTTCCTTCTTTCAAAGCTCACATGTATAGCAATTATGTGTTATACACCCATATCCATCACACATGCATGCTCTATACATGCAAGACCAAGCACACATACAACGCATCGGTATTCAGTGTGCACAACTTTTATATCGGCACTAATATTTAACACACTCAATTTTTGGGTTCCGTGCATCATTATCTAGTGCGCACAACTTTTGTGTCACGCACCAATATTCCACACAAATTACATCTTTTCTCTACACCATGCACCCTCTTGCACCCAATACTCAATGCTCATCTCCAATCCTGCCCCACGCAACGCCAATACTCCACGCGCACACACTACACACCATTAATTTTACTTTGTGTGGTGTTCATATTCCATGCACACTCACTTTGCATCACCAATATTCAATGTGCACCCCCGGTGGACTATTATTATGTATGCACCCATCAATTTTGCATGACATCCATATTCATCATGCATGTAATGCACTCCCATATTATGTGGGCTCCACCAATTCTATACCCCACAGTTCCAATATTTAGTGCGTACACTCCACACACGATATCTTTCGTGCACAATAAGTCATGCATCGAACAGTGCCAAAATTTAGCATGCACACACTGCGCACCAATACTTAGTGCACGCGAGTCCTTTCTTCACTCAGCTTATTTTTCCATATTTTCAGCTCACGACTATCATAAAAATGCCCATCTCGCCAACTTCATGTGGATCTATGGCCCATACAAGTCTAATGTTGAACCAAGAGCTCTTGTACCACTTTGTAACGTCCCCAGCTCTGCTCAAAGTCCATGTCACATCAAATTATTTGAGATATGATACCACTTTGTAATGTCCCCAACTTTGCTCAAAGGCCATGTCACATCAAAATTTGAGCTTTGATACCACTTTGTAACATCCCCAAATTTGGTCAAATGCCATGTCACATCAAAATTTGAGCTCCGATACCACATTGTGACATATCCATCCTCCTAGTTGAGTCTTGTTACCACATTGTAAAGTCTCCACCACCGCAAATTCGTTATATAAAGCTCTGATATCAATTCTTTCTTCTGTGGAAGCAACTCGTTGAAACCAACATCGCGCACAACTGGCCTTGTGCTACGCACCACTACTTTTGCCAAGTGCATGCAACCGGTGTCATACCGTGCACAACAAATATGTCTTAGCAAATTTGTGTGCTCAACCGTCATTGTGTCGGTCGCGTCGACTGTCTCTTAGCATGCACAACATTTCTAGCTTCGCACTAGAACCCATGTGATTACTATTGAAGTTACTTAACAAGATAGCGACTATAAGAGCGGAATGAACTCATAATACAACTATGCACGCAACCATTCCTATGTTGCGAGAAGGGTTTCCACGCAATGATATGTTTTATTAATATTTGATTGCAATTACATTTTACAAACATAGGTGCATTGGCCTTTGTCGCAATCTAGGCTCTCCAACCTAATAACCACACAAGCACTCTAACCTCAATATAGATCTATAAAAAGGCTCTCTAGCCCCAAAAATATCCTAGCTACAAACATGGTCTGGTGCGCACTTTGAAGCAATCCTCATGCACTTACTCAGGGGCACACAAAGCCATGAAACGAGTGCGCACTCTTCCCTTAGTTTGCGTGCACAACAAACCTCATGCACTTACTCAGGTGCGCGTAAAGATATGAAATGGGTGCACACTCTTCCCTTGGTTCATGTGTGCTAAACTGTACCCAAAACTTGTACGCCCATGGCTCACCGGCCTATATGTACATTTACATTTACATTACAATAGGGGTTTATCCTAGGGGTATTACATGTCTAAGCTAGCTTTCTCTAGACGTATGAGTACTTTTCCGCTTTGAAAATTAATGGAAAAACCCTTGTCCTCCATAGCTCAGATTGAAAGCAAGTTCTTCTTCAGTCCCATTACATAAAGCACATCTTGGGCATCAAACGAACCTCCTGACTCAAGCTGGAACAAAATTGTTCCCTCTCCCTTCACTACATACTTGGCATCATAACCAAGCTCCACACGAACCCTTGAGTCCCTCTCC
>JZKD02S2067597.1:31331-51799 GCA_000966675.3 Picea glauca | reverse complement strand
CAGAGATGGATTGCGCGTGAATTGTTGTCCAGTGCAGGTGGTAATTGAGCCTGTGTGTGATCTCTCTCTAGGTGAGGGAGGTGGATGTTGTTGGAAGAGGTTTCTTCCAGAGAGTTTCCAGCACTAGCTTTAGGCTCTGAGACTTCCTGATCCGGCATGTTGCCAAGACCCAGAGAGGGAGGTTAGCACCGATGGACTGTGCTTGTGAAGGTGTATACTCTCGTGTGGAACAGGCATGTGGGGAATGAGAGTCTGATAGTAGTGGGCGTAAGATGGCATCCTGGGAAGAATCCTTCCAGATTCTATGTGTTGTTTCCCTGTAACCTCAGCCTAGCCTAGGATTCCTTGCCTAAGGGTGGATCTTAGTCCCAACTTGGGGGTGATCCACTGTTGAGCTGACGAGCAGTGTGGTCTAAGGCTGGGAGGTTTGTGGAAGGCCTGCACTTGGTTGGTGGATTCTACCACTGTTTTACATATAAGTACCAGATGATGCTTTAATTATGTTTTGTATCACTGTGTATTATAATTATCATGCATTTCGCTGTGCATTTGGATTAATGTATTTGCCATGGATTATTTATGTTAAAAATGATTTTTATGCTTACTCTGAGCTTAATTGTATTTCTTTGTTTAAATGCATGCGATTAATTAAGAATAAGAATGTGTTATTCCGCGTAGTAACACCTACCCGGTAGCCAAGGTGCGCTACAGTTATTCTTGGTTATCTACCAAGTGGTGTTATAGTAACCTTGGTAGCTGAGTGAAAGGAGTGTTACAAAACTGGAACCCCTTCTCTTCCTAGCGGCCTGGTATTTAACATAGCCAGATAGCCATCTAGGGTTAGGGTTTTTACATCCTCAACCCTCAATTTGTGATAAGGTTTTGGACCTTCTAGAATATTATTGAAAGTCCACATGTGGCTATCCCCATAGTGTGAATAATGGGGGCTAACATGGTATCTACTCATACCACGGTGGTCAACAAAGTAGGTCAACTTATGGGAGGCATAAATTCCACATAAGAGCTCCAATTGAGACGATTTTTGTGTCGTTGGAAAGGTCTTGATGTGTATAATAATGTTAAGGGGCTATGAGTTATGCTTGCAAATTCCATGATGAGTGAAGGTGTCTCTGATCCATGGCCATTTTCATTTTTTTTAATGAATACAAATGCATGAGATTTATAAGAATGCATAACTCACCCTCTATAATGAATTTATCGATCATAATAAATCTCCATTGGAACTAGTTTTCCTAGTCGGGTTTCCAGGGTCAAATATCCATGTATTTGAGATTCATTGTTGTATGATAGAGTGTTTATTCTTTCTTTATTTTTTAGTTTATTGTTCATCGGTTTATTGGTTTAAAGGTTTTCTATAACATTGGTTTGTCTGACATCACGATTCCTTTCTACTTAGACCAAAAATTGTTATACTCGGCACAATCAAACCTTCCTTAAGCCAATTCTTTCAATTACTTACCTACAATGACTTTTGGATTAAGGGAATCGATGGCCTAGATCCCTTCTTAATTAAAATGGTGATGGGTAAATAGTACAAGAGCATATAGTGACCATTACCTTACCTTGTGTGTTGGATTAATCAATGAATTAGTGACAACATATCACTCATTGGTTATATTGTAGGGACATTGCATCTTCCTCAACCATACATTATATTTCTTCTACAACAATTTGGATTGATCAAATTGATGGTAGGAAAGTGTTGGGACCTATTTTCTATATAATTGACTAACTTGTTAATTGTATGTACATGTAGATTGGTATTTGTGTGATACAAATTGTCCAAAGGTAGTAAATTAAATGCCCTTAAGTTTTGGACGATTTCACATTTTACCCGTAGTTTTTCTCATCCATTGAAATGCTATAATTGATGCTCATACTCTTGATTCAAAGTGTGTAAACAAAATCCCATTCAATTTTTCAGTGCAATGGACTAGGGAAGTTGTGAAGCCAAATTGAAACACGGAACTCTAAAGCAATAAATGAGTATTAGCTTGTGCAACACAATTGGATGAAAAAGATTGAGAAACCCATAATGAATGGAGATGTTGTAGATAATAAGAAGCTTTTTCACTTGGGTTATAGTTTATAGTGCATTTAAATTGTAGAGTTTTAATGGTAATCATTTGTGTTGGTGAATTGTGTGGACTCTTAGTCCCTTAATTACAAATCATCTAGTATCATATTAGGTGATGAAGACTTGGAGAACACTTAAATGGTAAACACTTGCAACCAGTATTGAAATAGTGGATAACCATTACTACCAAGCCTGCATAAAAGCATAAGACCATCAATGGTGGGGAGTCCTCATGAAGAACATGAAAAGGAAGACTCGGAAGTGAAATTTGCTCAACTGGAGAAGAGCATTGTTGCACTAACATAGATGGTAACATAGATGTTGGTATGAAAGGTAAGGAAGCACACTCAACAAAGACTAAGCGTGGAGAAAAAAAGATTGGCTCATAATGTTCCAAAGGAGAGATGCTTGGAAACTTGGGTAATGACAACAATTTTTCTTCATCTTCCAATGTTCTTTTAAACATTGAAGCAAAGCTTGATATACCAATGTTTGATGGTCAAGTTAATGTTGAATTTTTTAATAACTAGTTGAAACAAACATAATTCTACTTTGGTATTTATCAAATCCAAGAAGAACAATAGATTTCATTTTCCCATTTGAAGATGTTTGGGCATGGCCTATTGTGGTGGGAGAGTTATGTGGATGCAATGTGGATGGGAAAGAATCCCATGGTTACAAAATGGGAGAAATTTGAGTCATTGTTAAAGTCGCAATTTTATTCCATATGCTACGAAGTGGAGAAGCTCATGAAGTGGCATTACCTTCAACAAGAACAGGGACAAGGGGTGCAATAATACACTTATGAGTTCAAGAGGCAATCCATCAGGTTGGGCATCTCTTTGGAAGAGCTAGGGGTGGTGGTGAAGTACCTTGGAGGAATTTTCATCCATATCCAAAGACAATTGAAGCTTCTTAGTGTGAAAAGTATAGATGAGGCAAGAAAAAAGGCTCTCTATATTTATTTGAAATCCAAGAAGGGGAAACAATGTAAGATCCCCAAGTGGATCTATGTTGAATTTTTCAGTTTTTAATGTCTTTCTGGTTGAAGGGTTTTGTCAAACAATTTGCACTTGTATCTCATTGAGCTTGTGTTGGGGTTTATCGTTTAGTTTGATAGCACAAATAGCTTGCAATGATAGACTTGATCTTTAAACAACAATGAATACATAGAAACAAGAACAAGAATAACCAAAAACTCATATCTATATTTTTATTTAATATATATAGCTGACCTCAGTACAAGAGAAGAGCAGATTTGGAAATATATAGGAAAATGGAATATGTGGTTGATAGCACCTCCAAGATACAATAGAAGAGAGATATTGGCTTCCCCAAGCCTCCACTAGCTGCATACAAAAGATCTATAAGATCAATCTCATTCCCTTCCTCTAACTACTATGTCTTATGGTTGAGTTGTGCCCTTCTCTAGCTGAAACTTCCCTTGGAAATTTGACTTCACTAGATATGATCCCAAAACTTTGAAATAATGACGATCTCCTGAAGAAGAGAGGATGGTTATCACATATGATGACTTTCCCTGGCTGTAGATGCATATCTAACCTCCAATGCAATGGATCTCTAACTCCAAGTAAATACGTCCAGATCTGAGAATAAATAAAGATGGAGAAGGAAATCCACAAGGAATTTCAAGAAAGTTCACTCCATGGATGCCCAATGCCTCCAACTCTAGATCTCATCAAGATCCCAATCCTAGAAGTCAAAGCAAACTCCTTTCTATTGGACAATGTGCCCCTCTCTATAGAAAACCCCTCAATAGTGTGTCCTTCTTCACAACTGTTGGCTGAAATGATTTTGAATTGGATATAATGGTGAGGGTGGAATATTTCACCACCTTGGCCAAGCTTGGACCAGGAAAGGAGGGATCTTTCACCTCTGTGTTGATCTCTAGGGTTTGTCTAGTCAAAACCCTCAAAACACTCAAGTTGCCAGAGCTCAAAGTTGAAAATAAAAAAATGATAAAGAATGAGGAAATGAGACGCCCTCATCCTCTTTATAGTCCAACATTCTAATTCTCACTTAAATTGTTAATTGGATTTCCAAAGTCTTTTTCTTAATCATCTCATATTATCCAATTAACTTGTTTTTCCTTGTCATCCAATGTCACTTTAATAACATGACTTTAGCATTCTCCATGACATGTTTTGGCCATCTTAGTCCCCTTTTTGGTGAGACTATAGCCTAGGGGAACAACTAGGCTACTAAGTCCTTCAATTCTTTGGTCATATGGAAGAGGATCTTACAGTATCCCCTACCTGAAATTTCTTTCCCACAAGCAATTCTAAATCTATGTGTTGTAATAGTTGCTCACCCTCCCATGAATCATACTCAATTGGCATATTCATCCATTTAATCAAATACTCCTTAATACTCTTGTTTCTCAACCTTTTTTCCCTAACCTCAAAGACATATTCCAAAATTAAAATCAATTGGCCCTCCTGATCAAGTGGTGGAAGCTCCTTTGTAATTGTCACCTATTGACCCAATGCCTTCTTCAAGCATGACACATGGAATACATTGTGGATTTTTCTCCCTGGTGGTAATTCAATCTCATATGCTACATCCCCAAATCTTCTACTCACCCTGTATGGACCATAGAAACAAGGATTGAGTTTTTCCATGCCATTTATCTTGATGCATGTCTAGAAATATGATTGTAACCTAAAATAAACCAAGTCTCCCACCTCAAAACTGCACTCCACCTTGTTTTTGTCTGCATATAGCTTTTGTTGGTTTTGAGCCCTCTGCAAATGATCCTTAAGCTCCCTAAGAATTTCTCAACTTTCTTGGACCCAATCGTTAGCCATAGGAGCTTGGTTGTCCCCAAGTGAAACCTCCATGAAGGTGATTGAATCATAGCCATATAATGCCCTGAAAGGTGTCATGCCAATGTACCTGTGATGGGTAGTGTTATAGCAATATTCCCTTAAATGCAATCGTTTGACCCATGTTCTCTGTTGTCCTGCCACATAATTCCTGAGTTATCCTTTCACCCATTTATTGACTATTTATGTTTCTCCATCAGTATGAGGGTGGTAGCTCATGCTAGGAATCAATTAGGTGTCAACAAGTCTGAATAAATCCTACCAAAAAGTGATCATGAACCTGTTATCCCTGTCACTCACAATATTCTTTGGCAACCCATGTAACTTGAAAACTTCTTTGAAGAACAATTCTGCTACCTAATATGCTCTATACTCCATGAATATGGTGAAAAAACGTGCAAACTTGGTCAAGCGATCCACAACTACAAAAATGTCATCCTTGCCCTGCACTTTAGGCAACCTTGTGATGAAATCCATAGATATACTTTCCCATTTATGTGCTGGAATAGGAAGTGGTTGCAACAAACCTGTTTGATGGGTATGCTAAACCTTGTTTTGTTGACAATTTGTGCATTCTCTAACATAGCGCATAAAATCTTCCTTGAGGCCCCTCCATGAAAATATCTCTTTAATTTGCCTACAAGTTTTGAGGAACCCTTGGTGCCCTACTAGTGGTGAATCATGGAATTCCCTTAGCACCCTTTCCTTGAATTTGGATTATGGAACCACATAAATTCTTCCCTTATAGTAGATAAGGTCATCCAAAATCCTAAACCATACATCCTGAATTTTCCCATCCATTAGCTCACATACAAATTTGTTTTTGGAGTACTCCACTAACAGATGTGATTTCCATTCAACTGAAATTTCTGACAAGACGTAAGTTGAAGGCCTCCTAGACAAGGCATATGCTACAACATTATTCTTCCCTTTGACAAACTCTATGTCAAAATCATAGACCTGTTTTTTTCTTACCCATTTATGTTTCCTTTCATTGAGGTATTTTTTCTCCAAAAAGTATTTGAGTTTGTTATGATTTGTTTTAACTATAAACTTGGCACCCACCAAGTATTGTCTGAACTTAGCTAGCGCATGCATGATAGCTAGCATCTCCTTGTCATATATAGTGTATAATAACTCAAGTCCTCTTATTTTTCTTCTTTCAAAAGCAATAGGATGCATGTTCTTCATAAGGACAACCCCAATTCATTCCCCTGGTGTGTCACACTCTAGTACAAATGGATGAGAAAAATCGGGTAATGCTAGTATCGGACAAGTGCTCATGACCTTCTTCATTTTGTCAAAATTTTGTTGGGATACTTCAGTCCACTTGAACACACCTTTCCTAGTTAGATCATTCAAGGGTGCACAAAGTTGTGAAGCCCCTTTAACAAATCTCCTATAATAGGTGCAAATACCAAGAAATCCTCACAACTCTATGGTGTTCCTGGGTGTTGGCCAATCCAAGATGGTTTGTATCTTCTATTGATGAACCTGTACTCCCTTTGCTACAATGATATTCCCCAAATATAATACTTATATCATTCCAAACTCACATTTAGACTCCTTGGAATACAAGGATTTCTCCTCCATGATGCAAAAAATGTGATCCAAATGCTTGAGGTGATCCTCCCAAGTTTTTCTATAGATTAGCAGATCATAAAAGAAAACCAAGAGATACTTCCTCAATTGTTTAATGAAGATGTGGTTCATGCAATACTGAAATGTGTTTGGTGCGTTAGTTAGCCCAAAAGGCATAACTGAAAACTCATAATGGCCATAATATGATCATATCTTGTTCCCTTACCCGAATATGATCATATCCTAAACGAAGATCAATCTTCGAAAAGTACACTGTGACATGGAACTCATCAAGAAACTCGTCAATCCTGGGAATTAGATACATGTTTTTAATTGTTTTCTTTTTTAGTGCCTTGTAGTCAATGCACATTCTCATTGTGCCATATTTCTTCTTAACCAACACAATTGAATATGCAAATGGGCTTGATCTAGGCCTAATGTGACCCATGTCCAACAACTCCTTGATTGTCTTTTCAATTTCATCCTTGAAACGTTTTGGGTGTCGGTAAGGTGTGGTGATGACTGGTTTATCTCCTTGTTCTAGCTCAATTATGTGCTCAAAACCCCTATACGGTGGTTTCCCTAGAGGAATTTGCTCAAATACATTTTCATGCTTTCCAAGTACCCTTTGTATGTCTTGTGAATACTGTTGGAACCCCTCATGAGTGGTTTTCACCAAATCTAAACACTTTGTTGCATAAGCCACATCCTCATGTATGAATATAGGCTCCATGTGTTTTGTTGACACCACCCTAGGAGCATTCTTTGTCATCCCCTTCAATGTCACCCTCTTTCCTTCTTCAAAATTGAAGGACATCTCCATAGTTTTGTAATTTGTAGTGATAGGACCTAAGGTACTAACCCACTAAACCCCGTATAATATTGGTGTATGGTAAGTCCATCACATAGATATCATGCATCAAATTGTACCTGCCTAAGGTAAGACTCATCTGTGGAATATATATGCCACATGGCATGGTGCATCCCCCTGCTACCTCCACTAAGAATCCCTCAAACTCAACAGTAGGGAGGTGTCTCATGTTTACCAAGGAAACATCAATAAAGTTGTATGAATCCCCACCATAAATCATTATTGTGACCCTTTGTCCTTGGAGGACTCCTCTCATCTTGAAAGTGTTGAATTTTGGTATCCCACTTATGAATGCAATAACAACCTTCTTAATATCTGCTTGATTGTGCATTGGATCTTATTCGTCTTCCCCATGTGTGGACTCCTCTTGTGTTTGGGTCACTTCAATATTTTGAATGTGCCCCAAATCATCTTCCTCTTTGCTATCAGAAAGAACCTCAATGTAGTGAATCTTCCATTTCCCCATGCATCTATGCCCCGGTTCCCATGGTTCTTTACAAGTGAAACATAGTTGTTTTCTTCTCAACTCCCTTCTAGTAGATTCATTCAATATCCCTTTACCTCTATCTACATTCCTTTGATCCTTTCACCTTGGATCAATTGGCGGCCTTGGAGTGAATTGTTTTTTTGAAGCTTCCCCTTCCAAGTCCCTAGTCTTCCAAATCGCATCCTGAATGGTATTAGGATTAAAATCCTTGAACCATCCACACAATGGCTCTGTCATCTCCTCAAAAAAGAGCCTCATCAACCTAGATTATGAAACATCTGAAACTATGACCGCTAGCCTATGAAACTCTTCAATGAATGCCTCAACAGTGGCTCTTTGCTTAAATTGGGTGAGCTCACGGAAATGAAGTTTTGGATCTCCCTAATCAAACCTATCTATGAGCCTCTATGTGAAATATGCATATGAAGTAATGTGTTCATGTCCCAAAGTAATCATCCCATGGTACCACCACTCATGGGCCTTTCCTTCCAAGTATAAGGTGTAAAAATTGATGGCATACATCTCCATCATGGGATTTCAATGCAGATAAGAATCCAATTTTTGTACCCATGCATTTGCAGAAGATTTGGTTGCTCCATTAAAAGGGGGAATCTCCATTTTTCCTGCTTTGTTCCCTAGATCATTATTACCTATGTGAAAATCTCTAGGCCTACCTCTATATTTGATTCCACAATACTCTCCTAAAGAAACCTGTCTCCTTAACCCTGCACTCAAAGCTGCATACTCCCTCTCATATTCTTCAAAGTTTTCCTCTATCTCCATACACCCTCAAGCATTGGCATCTTATTGTTGTGTGTCTAGGAAACATGGCATGTAAGGCTTGGGCGTGACTCTGCTACTCACTAGTACCCTATTGGTTGTGCCCAAAAATAGGCTCTTCCCTTCAGTATGGATTTTGTGACTATTCTCTACATGATACCTCTCTCCTCCATGAGATCCACTAGCCCCATTATTCCATTCATTATTTTGTAGCTCCCTATTATGTACCATCTGCATGAGAAGATGTGCAATTTGGTCCTGCCCTACTTCCAAAGTGGTAACCAAGCACTCATGTCCCTGTTTAATAGATTTCAAGGATAATTTAAGATCATCTTGTCCTTTGGATAAGCGCTCATGTGTCTTGTCATTGGAACTTTGTAGTTTCTGTGTTATTCTTTCTAATTCAATTGGCACCTCCTTATCATTACCATATCCTATTTCATGTATTTCCCCATCTATGCTTTTGGTTCCTTAGTACATTTTTCCTTCTTCTTCATGCTCAACCCTCTCATAATTAAATCCCCACAAGCTAGGAGGATTCAAGGCTATGATAACACTGTAAGATCTCCAAGTGGATCTATGTGGAATTTTTCATTTTTTAATGCCTTTCTGGTTGAAGGGTTTTGTCAAACAATTTGCACTTGTAGCTTATTGAGCTTGTGTTGGGGTTTATTGTTTAGTTTTATAGCACAAATAGTTTACAATGATAGACTTGAGATTTAAACAACAATGAAATACATAGAAACAACAACAAGAATAGCCACAAACTCATGTATGTATTTTTATTTAATATATATAGATGACCTCAGTATAAGAGAAGAGAAAATTTGGAAATATATAGGAAAATGGAAKATGTGGTTGATAGCACCTCCAAGATACAATAGAATAGATATRTTTGCTTCCCTAAGCCTCCACTAGTTGCATGCAAAAGATCTAGAAGATCAATCTCTTTCCCTTCCTCTAATTGTTGTGTCTTCTGGTTGAGTTGCACCCTTCTCTKGMTGAAACTTCCCTTGGAAATTYGGCTTCACTAGATAYGACCCCCAAAATCTRAAATAATGATGATCTCCTCAAGAARATAGGATGGCTATCACATATGATGAAKTTCCCTAGATGTAGATACATTTCTAACCTCCAATGCAATGGATATCTAACTCCAAGTGMACCCTTCCTTAGTAAATACGCCCAGATCTGAGAATAAATAAATATGGAGAAGGAAATYCCCAAGRAATGTCAWTAAAGGTCGCTCCAGGGATGCCCAATGCCTCCAACTCTATATATCCTTAATATCYCACTCCCARAAGMCAAATCWAACTCCTTTCTATTGGACAATGTGACCCTCTATGTAGAAAACCCCTCAATAGTGAGCCCTTCTTCACAACTGCTAGCTGAAATGATTCTGAACTRGATAGAATGGTCAAGGTGGAATATTTCACCACGTTGTCCAAGCTTGGACCAGGAAAGGAGGGATATTTCACCTCYCRTCRATCTCTGGGGTTTGTCTAGTCAAAACCCTCAAAACACTCAAGYTGCRAGAGATCAAAGTTGTARATARAAAAATGATCAATAATGAGRAAGTGAGGTGMCCTCATYCTCTTTATACTCCAACATTCTAATTCTCACTTAAATTATTAATTGRATTTCTRAAGTCTTTTTCTTACGTATTTCCTATTATCCAATTAACTTATTTTTCCTTGTTAGTCRRTGTCACTTTAATAATATGAMTTTAGCATCCTCTATGACATGTTTTGGCCATCTTAGTCYCMTTTTTGGTGAGACTATAGCCTAGGGGAACAACTAGGCTACTAATTCCTTCAGTTCTTTGKTCATATGGAAGGGGATCTTACRAACAACATATGGCCCAATAGGGRTCCTAATAGGCATTGCAAACATTRTGATGTGGATGGGCACATGGAAGACAAGTGTTGGAGACTTCATCCTAAATTATGTCCAAAGTGGCTAAAGTCCAAGGGAAAATCAAAGGCAACTACTAAGACAAAAKAAGTGGTAGAAATCACCTATGATATGGATGAAGTTGTAGTTTTACCACATTGTAGCAGTAAAGGYGACTGGAAATAAACACACACTATTTCGAATCAAAGTTCAAGTGAAGAACCAAAGGTAAATTCTCTATTTGAYAGTGGTTCTCATTGTAATATGGTTTCTGAAACATTAGTTGATGATCTTGGTCTAGAAACTTATGATCTAGTRAAACCAAGTTCACTATCATGGTTGTAAGGRAAAATTGTTATGAGAATCACTCRAAGATGTGAAATCAWTTTTTCCATTAATGCTAGCTATGTTAATGAAGTAGAATGTGAAGTTGCACCATTAGACACCTATGGAGTGAAKTTTAKTATCCCATACTTKTGGGATAAGGATGCTACATTCTACCGGACAKAAAATAAATACTACTTGGTCAAGGGTGGTAARGTATATTTTGTCAAAGCATGTCAAGAGAGAGAGAGAGAGAGAGAGAGAGAGAGAATAACTCCTCTAGCAACAAAACAAGCAAKAAACAAGCAACCTTGATCCACAATGAAATGGTGGATATGGAGAGGAAAAAGGAGGCCATGTGCTTATGTCTCCTTAATGGTCCATCTTTTGGGGACMAAAAYCCKGCAAACGTTGGGGGGGGTGTGATTCGAATTGGATCCTTTCCAAAATTTGTAATAAGAACTTGGTTGTTTTACCTCTTCTAATTTTTTTAATAAGCATGTCCTTRTTTMTTTTTTTTKTCCTTTTTGGAAAAGTTGGAAGTGGAAATGAACCATTTTGATGSTTTTCCTTCCAAAGGAATCCCATTAAAACAAAAGGTTGCAGTGAAGAAKGGGTTCAACAAGGGAAKATTGAAGAGAAGAGATGAGAKATCGAAGAGTACAACCTACTTGAAGATYGAAGGWYGWAMKMTTCRAKSWSTCATMTCYACGATGACCAAAGGTGTATCTGATCCATGGCCATCTACATTTTTTTTAGTGAGTGAAAATGCATGAGATTTMTRAGCATGCATAGCTCAACCTTTGGAACGAATTTCCTTAGCATAATAAATCTCCACAAGAACTAGTTTTCGTGGTTGGGTTTCCAAGCTCAAATCTCCATGTCTCTAWGATTCAATKTCGTGTGATAAAGTGTTTAYGCTTGCTTTGTTAATCAATTTATGAAGTAAACTRAGSTCCTAACAGGATGCCAACTAGGTCTRTCTTTGACCTGATTTTGGCTCTAAGTTTCAACTGTCAAACAAGTCTTTGTTGTTGTTTTATAACAACAAATTGTTCAKGAACTTTTATGTTGTTTTGTTAARGTTACATAAGTTTTTAAGGTRCTCTAGCATTTAGTTTTAGTAGCCAAAATGTTATCACATGCATGCCTTAAATATGTAACACGCCTCTAGATATTTACAACTRAAATAATGTTGTTCTAAACTCTAGCATACATGAAAATAGGACACAAAGGTTTTTGGTCAACACGACCCTGGATAAAACCCCCYCRGGGAAAACCAGTTTGGAATATAAGTATATATATGTGATGTAAATAATGTGAGATACAACAAKTACATGAAACAAATGAACCTAATACARTGGCAKCCCCTCTCAAGATACTATTCAAGTCCAAGAAGGTGAATTCTCCCAAGCATGGTGCACCCTTCTCCTTTKTTGCTCAATCCCACTGAAAGCTTGTGCCCTTGCTCCTTGAWGCCTTGTAGAATAAACCCTTACACATGAGTCTGAACTTGTGTGCTACCTCTCCAAAWAAACACTCCTCAAAGCAATCTGACAAGTGCAAAACCTCCCTGCTAGATGTGTGCCCTCCTCCTATAGTGCACCCTCCTCCAAGMAAGMATCAACACCACAAAACAATGGAATCCAAAGCCTCCTAGAGCCCTCCATGGAAGGAGGCTCCCTTGAAACTCTCATCCAAWGCTTCCATTCCCATCTCCATTTCTCTCCTCTTCCTCTCCAAGTGAACAAAAGATAGAATGTGCCCCTTAGGCCCTATGCACCCCTCTTGAACCTCCATAAGGAAACCTAAGAGATRGATGGMTAATATCTCTCCATCCATTCTCTAATCAAAKGTTGAGATCATCCCACAAWAATCTCACTCACAAACCCACTTTGGGTTAAGTTCCCTAAGTTCACWTTATGTCCCCTCATTCACCCACARAGTGAATAATTAGTCACTTTTTYCTAAGTGACAAAAATTCAACTTTTTGACKTAAGTGAAGTCAAAGTTGAATTAGACATAAAGTACAAKGTACATAGTACCAACTTATTTCCCACTTGTGGTTAGAGACTTGAAACCACAAGGGGACCACGTCCCAAGGTACCCAAATCTCAACAATTTATTGGTCATTGGTTTATTGGTTTAAATGTTTTCTATAACMTTKGTTTGTCTCACTTCACAATTCCTTTATACTCATACCACAAACTATTATACTCAACACGATCAAACCTTCCATAAGCTTGTGCATTAAATTACTTACTTGCAACATTTTTTGGATTAAGGAAATCAATGGCATGGGTCCCTTCTTAATTAAAATGTTAATGGGTAAATAGTACAAGAACCTACAATGACCCTTCCCTTACCATGTACACTAGATTAATTAATGAATTAATGATATCATTATCACTCATTGATTAAATTGTAGTGACAATGTATTTTCCTCAATTGTACATCTCCTTTCACCTATAGTAAATCAGATTGATCAAACTAATGGTAGGAAAGTGTTGGAGCCTATTTTCCATATAATCTATTGGCTTGTTAATTGTTTGGACATATAGATTGGTATTTGTGTGATACAAATTGTCCAAAGGCAATAAATTAAATCCCCTTTATTCCTAGGCAATTTGGAATTTTATCTACAACATTTCTCATCCATTGACATGTTGGAATTGATGTTAACACTCTTAATTCAAAGTGTGTAAACTAAATCCCAATTAATTTTTCAGTGTAGCAGACTAGGGAAGTTGTGAAGCCAAATTGAAACACAAAATTCTAAAGTGCTATATGAGTATTGGCTTATGAAACACAGTTGGATGAGAAGGATCGAGAAACCCATATCAAAGATAAAGTAATTACAAATATCTCAGTGAACATAGAAGTTGTAGAGAATGAAAATCCTTTGCACTTGGGTTATAGTTTATAATGGATTCAAATTGTAGAGATTTAATAGTAGGCATCTGTGTTGATGAATTGGGTGGACTCTTAGTCCCTCAATTATAGATCACATGGCCATCTACAAATTTTCTACTAGTGAGTAACAATACTAAATCTATGTATAGCTCACCCTTGTAATCAATTTCTTTTTTAATAAAAATCCCCTAGAATATGGTTTTCCCATTTGGATTACCAGTGTAAAAAGATTATATGTTGTCTCATGGTGTTAATGGTTGTGTATACTTGATGTATTTTTGGTTTTATATGTTCTTTCATTCTATGTAAACCACGAGAACTATAAAAGAGATACATTGTAATTATACCTCTATTCGATGATTTAAATGATTGTTGGATTGTTGGAATTGGTTGAGTGTATTGATGGTTCACTATTTAACCACATTTTACAGCCAAACTTGTAATTGATTATTATTGGGTGTTTATTATTTTGTCGTGGGTTTGTATGAGTACATGCCATTTCAATTAGTTACAATAGCATACACTACAACATTGTTGTATTCGCCCATTATTCACTTATTTGATCACTAGAGTATAGTTACAAAGTTGTCACATATCTTCCATTTGATGTCTGGAGAGAATTTGCATATTGAGAACATATTTGGAGAGCCTTTGTTGAATAGAGGTATGTCTATTGAAGCAATTAGTCGAGTAGTGAACCGAATTTGAAATAGAACCATTATTTTGTGTGCATTTGGTGATTGGAAATAGAGAACATTATTTATTTATGCAAAGATCCATGTTGATGAAACGAAAAGGCCATAGGAATATCATTTATGGATAATGAAAGGTTTAAATTAGCTTCCTAGGATGAAAATAAACAAGAAAAATCACTTAAAAACTAAGGAAATAAATATAAGCTCTTTCCCTAGTGGATTCGCCAATTATGTTTCAAGGAAAACTACCTATTGACTAAGGAATAAAATCCTCAATGCGTGGTTCGGTCTCACCAGTAGATAGACATATATATAATGTATATTACTTTCCTAAGACTAACATGCATGTTAAAATTAAATGAGAAGGAAGGAAGAAATGAACATGATTCTAGATGGTTTTCCTTAGTGTCTTGTATGTTCCACTTGACCTCACTCTAGCTCCAATACTTCAATGAAGAACCTGAACAAAAAAACAACAACAAACACCTTCCTCATTCCTCATACATTAAAATAGCATAACTTGCATAAAGAAGTCTTAATATAATTTCTCAAGCAAAGTAGAACAACTTAAAGCCTCATTAAAGGTACCAAAAGATCAATAAATCAGAGAGATATTTTAAGGGGGAATAAAGTAGATCTATATTGATTTATAAAATATTTACAACAAGAATGATACCTTGAGTTTCGTTAATATACTCATGGATCCAAGTTCCAAATTCCTCCTACTTGGCCACAAGTCCAACTCCATCAACTAGCACGATCTGATAATTGTATCACTGTGAGATAGCCTACTAAATGGATGATGAAATCTCACTTAAACTCCGATCACACTATGAATTTGATGCCCATGTCTCAACGATGGTAATACTCATGGCCAATAATTCTCTCTAAAATTCTCCAATGTGAGGATGCTTATAATAGACTCCCTTCCCTTAGATTTGGTTCTCTTGTAAATGTGTTGAACTAGCACATAATAGATCTAGCTAGAAAAGACTACAGACATTTGCAGAGAGAAATTGAGAAAGAAGAAGAAGGAGAGAAAGAATAGAAGAATTCTCATTAACCGTTGTGAATAATGAATAATTTACACATGATATACTTTGTATAACTCAATGAATGCACTTTGGAGGAGAACCAATGCGCCATAGTGGTGGTCTAGAGTGAGTTGGACACACATCAATGGTTACGGGAGTGAACTTCCACCTAGTCTAGTCTCTCAGGCAGTTACGGGAGTGAACTGCCACCTAGTCTAGTCTCTCAGGCAGTTACAGGAGTGAACTGCCACCTAGCTGAGTTAATTAGTCAACTAGTCTTCAGTTAACTGACTGAATAGAGAGTAGTGAGGAGTATATCAAGGAATAAATGGTAATGCACCAATTTGGTGATGATCCCAAGGCAAGTGCACATTATCATGGTGATGATCCCAATGTTGCATGGTGACAAAACCAATGCAACATCTAAAATCAACTCAACTAGTCAAACTGAAGTGTCAACTAAAAGAGAATATTCTCCCCTAAAATATAGGAGACTGGATAATTACCAATTATGACTAATAAACAAGGAAAAACCTTAGGAAAATAAGTCCTAGGTGTGTGTGAAGTAACTCCAACACCCCCCCTGAACATCACTATGGTGAAAATAAAGAATGGGTCCCGACAACGAGACTATGTTAGGTACCCAAATACAAAATATGCACTGAAATAAAGTGAGGAAAGAGGGAAAACCTCATGGTAAAAAAACCCCTTCAAGGTACAATGTATGTGAAAAGAAGAACTACAGTTGTTAGGCAACTGTGTCCTTCACTCCAAGACGACTTCACAGAGAATGGAACTTTTGCTCGGTGAAGGTCTTGGTAAAGATGTTTGTCATTTGTTCTGCTGAAGGATAGAACTGTAGGTCAATGATCCCCTTGTGTACTAAGTCCTGGATGTAGTGCATGTTGATATCAATGTGCTTCATTCGCTACCTCTGAACTGGATCTTTGCAGAACTTCAGAGTGCTCTGGTTGTCACACCAAATGACAATCGGTCGGTGAAATTGAATGCCCAACTCAGTGAGAAAATGTTGTAGGCACATAGCCTGAATGGCTATGTTAACTACCCCTATGTACTCTGCCTTGGCTGAAGATAGAGCAATGGCAGCTTTCTTCTTGCTCGACCAACAGATAGGCCCGAAACCAAGACTAAGTGAGTACCCAGATGTGGACTTGTGATTAGTGTTATCACCATCCCAGTCAGAATAAGTGAACCCGATGAGATATAATATAGATTCTTCTGCATAATGAATCCCAAAGGTGATGGTGCCATGTACGTATCGAAGGATACGCTTTGCAGCCTTCCAATATAGCTCATGTGACTCCTGCATGAACCTGGAAACTGCGCCAACTACATAGGAGAGGTCTGGTCTGGAGTGTGTAAGATACAACAATCTCCCCACTAGCTGTGTGTATAGTTTGATGTCGACCAGTGGAGTATCCCCTCCATCCTCAAGTTTGACTCCTGATAGGAAAGGATTCGGAGAAGACTTGCATTCAGTTATGTGAAATCTCTCAAGTAGATCTCGTGCATACTTGTCCCGAGATAGTTTGATGCCTGATGCATCCTGACTGATCTTGAGTCTAAGGAAGAAGTGTAGTGGACCCATGTCCATCATCAAAAACCCGTCATGTAGAATCCTCTTGACTACAACAATCGTTGAAGTCGAGCAATCGGTGATCAACAAATTATCAACATACAGAACTAAGAGTAGGATTGAATCATCCATCCTGAGCATGTAGACATTCGGGTCTGATTTACAACGTACAAATTTCTGTGACAACGGGTAGGAGTCCATCTTGGCATACAATACCCTCATAGCCTTCTTGAGGCCATAAAGGGACTTCTTCAGTCGACAGAACAAAGATGAGTCATGCATAAATCCTTGGGGTTTCTCCATATAGATCTCCTCGGAGAGATCACCATGAAGAAATGCATAATTCACGTCCATCTGATGGACTTCCCATCCATTGGTTGTCTCAATGGCAAGTGCCAGTCATATGGAATCCATCTTCGCTACTGAAACAAAGGTCTCATCATAGTCAATACCATGCACCTGCTAAAACCCTTTAGAAACAATCCCAGCTTTGTATTTTCTAATCTGTCCATCCACTATGCTCTTGGTCTTGTAGACCCATCTGCATATGACAAGTTTCCTCCCAGAAGGAAGGGGAACCAGATCCCAGGTCTGGTTCTCGAGGAGGGAGTTGTACTCCTCTTGCATGGTGGATTCCCAAAAGGGATTTCTAGCAGCCTCGCCATAAGACTGTGGATCTGAAGACTAAACTAAGAAAAGATTCTTGGAGGGAAATGGTTTAGTGGCAGTGAGTGCAACAGGAGGCTCCTCAAAATCATATCGAGTCCTCCTAATATCGGTTGGATCACCAATGAGATCCCCTGCATCCTGAAGAGTAGTATGTGCCCACTTGGGCCTCTTCTCTGGCTCTACAACTGCATTTGGGTGCTATGACTCTGCATCTGACTGTATTGACTCTGAATCTAAATCATCTGAGTCCTTTGAATCAGAACTCTCATCTGAAGAAGAGTCAGCATGTGCATGCTCATCATCTCTGACAGGTGGAAGAATGAAGGTGTTTTTATGCGGCCGTTGAGGTACATGCGAGACACTTTCCTCGAATTGGACACTACGCTCAATGATGAGTCGGTCTGAGGAAAGATCAATAAGCCTATATCCCTTCACATCGTCGGGGTAACCAAAAAAGATACACTCAGTTCTCTGTGGATCAAGTGCCTTTCTTTTTAGAGGGAATCTGGGCCCATGCACGTGAACCAAAAATGGGAAAGTGGGTCACTTCCGATTTGAGGCCGCTCCAAGCCTCATAGGGGGTCTTATCCTTGACATATCTATGGGGAGATCTATTTTGGATGTATGTTTCAAAATTAAGTGCTTCGACCCATAGTCTATGTGGTAGTGACTTTGCATGCAACATGCAAGATGCCATCTCCTTTAGAGATCTGTTTTTTCACTCAGCAACTTCGTTTTGTTGTAGAGTATAGGGGACGGTGTGTTGCAACTGAATCCTTGCCTCATGGAAAACATTATGGATCTCATGATTTACATATTCTTCCCCGTTATCAGTTCAGAGGACTTTGATCTTCTTTTCGGACTGTGTCTCAACCAGGTATTTGAAATCTTTGAGGTGTTGAAAGACCTCAGATTTTTGCCTGAGAAAGTAGATCCATGTAAAACGTGAGAAATCATCAACAAAAATGAGAGAAAACCTCGCTTTTATGATGGATGGATGCGGAAAAAGACCCATAACGTCAATGTGGATCAAATCTAAACGTGTAGAAGCTCTTTGAGACTTTTCTTTTTCGAATTTATCTTGAGGTTATTTTCCGAGAACACATCCCTCACATACTCCCTTGCAAAAATGGATGTTCGATAGACCATCAACCAATATTTTATTGCTAAGTTGTTGCATGTATCTGAAATTCAAATGTCCAAACCTTTTGTGCCATATCCTACTACTTTCATCAGCATGAGTAAGCAGTAAAGTAGAATCAGGTTCAATGAATTTAGAAAAAGTATACAATCTAGACTGATGATTTACCTCACCGGTAGCAACCCTAGAGTTGGTTTGCATGTCATATATGTCCACAGAATTTGGTGTGAATATGAATTTATTTCCAGTGCCGGAATTCGTCATCTTATACATGGAGAGAAGGTTGACGGAAAGTTTGGGAACGTACAACACATTCTCGAAGCTTCTGTTGGTGAGTTCAATCCTTCCTTTGTCAGTGACTTAGACAGAAGAGTTGTCCCCCATCAGAATAAGAGGACCTTTGCATGCATCCAATGAAGAGAATAGGCTGCTTTTGAGGCAACCATGTGATGTGATTCTCCTGAATCTACGATCCAAGCATCGAGAGAGGAGTTGATGGCAATCAAGGCATGGCTAGAATTTCCTTTCTTGGTATTCTGATCTTCTAGCTTCTTCTTCTTGGCACCCTCGTGGATGTGATCTCCAAGGTTGTTTTGCTTAAGTATTTGAGTCATTAGATCTTTTTTTTTTGCATGCATGTGGATTCTGAATGGAATCATTTGTGATAGTACATCCATTTCTCCCCTTTTCTTCCCTTTTCCCCTTTGGATCCGGAGGCATCGGTGAAGGGTTTTGTGTACCCTTCCTTCTTCGGATGTGCATGAGTTTTCCTTTTGCCTTTATGTTTAGATTTATGATATTTATGGCTTCCATCTTGCACAGTGAGTAAACGTGCCTTTGGGCCTTTGATTTTTCCCATGTTTATGAGCTTGGTTTTCTCTTGTGTTAGGGATTCGATAAAGTCCTCAAGAGAAGGCATCTTCCAGGTGGCTCCAGAGGCGAATATGAAAGAATAGAATGTGGATATGAATACAGAGAACTCTGGACCAAGTTTGGAGAGAATGTTGAGGACCATTTGTTTCTCCTCCTTAGATTTATCAACCCCGTAAGCTTTGAGTTGCGACAGTAAATCCTTGAATTTTGTAAATATATCTGGGATATTGTCGAAGCTTTTTTGATCCAATGTGAGAAGTTCCACCTCCAACATGTGTCCCCTCATCTCATCCTATTTTCCAAATATCCCTTCCAAGGTGCTCCAGGCTTCATTGGGAGTCTTACTGGAAGATATGTGAAAAAGGAGATCGGGAGAAATAAGACTGCAAATTGTTCTGAGTGCTTCATCCATTCGTTTTAAGTACTTGGATTTTTCTATGGCTGATGGAGGTTTTGTATATACATTCAAGGTTAACTCGTACAATCCTCTGGTTCAAAGATGAATCATTATTCTCTTCTTCCATACAAATTAGTTGTAAGGTGTAAGAATGAATTCTTTTTGGAAATCCATCTTTCTATTGCCTTCAATCTTTTGTACCTGCAAAAACTTTGGTGTAGCTTTTGCTTAGAAATCTGTCAGCTCTGATACCATGTAAATGTGTTGAA
>JZKD02S2067597.1:0-28900 GCA_000966675.3 Picea glauca | reverse complement strand
ATAAAGAATAAAAATAAAATTATACCCACTTAAGAATATATATTTTTCATGTATGATGTGAATGCCTATAATCTCAATGGTTTCATTCCATTATTATATTCTTTTGAATTTGTTGAGTGGAAATATAGAGATATAAATTTTATTAATAACCTTAATATTTACTAAAAAAAAAAATCTAGAAATTGAAAATTTCAGATCGGAGAGTATTAGATCTCACCAAATAACAAAAAAAAAATTAGATTTAATTTCAAAATTAAATTAGGAATTAAATCATTCAATCTTTTCATTTGATAACCAATTCACCACATAATTGTTCTCCAAAGCTATAGAGTGTTCCAAGATCTTTAGTTTCCTCTTCAACATTTTATTAATAAGGAAAATGATATTACATTATTGATGTGAGAGCTAAGTGAATCGATCTCATATGAGAAGAAGAGAGTTTAAATAAGCTCTTCAACTTTATTTCCTAAGTTAAATTTAATATGTTTTCTCTTCAACAATAATATTAGAATAAATTTATTATTCTAACTAATAATCCTAGGAAAATACTAATCCTAGAAGTACTTTAAGATCAACATGGCTAACAAATTTGACCAATATTGGCTAGTATAGATATTAGTCGATTAAGTGCATGCAAACAGTGCAAATAAACCCCAAAAAACTATATTGCCCCTAAAAATCAATATTTTTAACTATTTTCCAACCCCCATCAATGCACCGAAATCGTTGTAATGGAAAGTTAGTTACATGTGGATTATGTCAAACCCTATTTTGTATTTTAACCTTTGATCTAGTCATCTTCAACCATTATAAGGAAGATTGTGGCAAGAGGAGTGCCCACCGTTCAATTATAAATAAAGAAATTGAGGTCACTCGTCCATATCAATCCATTTAAAGAAGCTTATGTTGTCAAAATGCCACTAGGATCTTCAGGACCTCTTTCTCTTGATTCCATATTCTAGCCTCTTTACCTTATTTGTCAATGAGGGTTGGATTTGAAAGCACATCGAGGAAGAAAAGGACCCATCCCAAGGAGGGGCTTTAGAGCCCATTTTCCTTCAACGAGCTCATCCACCAAGTGTTATTTTTCATTGTATTCATGGAAATTTCGCATTATTTGCTTTCATTATTCATATTAAGTAGGATTTATTTTATGAATTTAGCTTTTACTTCTTGTATGAACGAGGGTTTAAGGTATGTGAATAGATCTAGGGTTTTACTTCTATGCACTTTAGCCATTTGTTTATGGCTTGATCCACAGCCATCGAGTTAAAGGGGTTTTGCTCACCCTTGTAACAAATACCCACCAACATATTGACGGCTCCACTACAACCTTGATCTAGATCTTCTTCCCCATTTGTTGGCGTGCTTGTTAACCCCCCATACCTTGGATTCATGGTGTTTAAACTTGAAGATGTTTTATGTTTCTATCTATTACTATTTCAAACAGGTTTTCTAGTTGGAAACCCGTGTTTCAACCTCAAATATAACCTAGCAACTTCACCTCTCAGTGTTAGGTACAACGCAGATTTTGGCCCCTTTTGTGCACTTGTCTGATGCAACTTCTGGCCCTATTTTATGTACTGAATCAATGCAACTTCTATCCAAATTTCTGCATTGGTTTAGAGCAATTCTTTATCATTTTTCCACACTAGTCCAATGCATTTTTTGGCCATTTTCCCATACTAGTTGTGTGCATTTTTTGGCCATTTTTTGCACTATTCTCAGTTTTTTTTTTAAATAATAATAATAAATCTGGTTTTATCCTAGTTTAAACAATCTCCCTATAGGGTTCTCCTAGGATAATAGGTGGTCAGTGTTGCCCTATAATGAAATTTAATATAAACATTGTAGGTAGAGAAGAGACCCCCTAAGGTTCCTAATAGTTTCCACTTTTAGGGTTTTTATTTGTTGCATTGCATCTTTCTTACTCAACATACTTATTTCAGATTTTTTACCAGCTTTAGTAGTTACTTGAATTTGCTTCAAATCAAAGAAATATTGATGAAGAAAAGTTTTTTTCATTAGTATTTATCCCTAGTTTCATACTTTCTATTTGAAGCATTTTTCTTTACTATTTCTAGCTTGCTCCTTAGTTCTTCTTTAATTTTAAATATTCATTTGCTTGTTGTTATAAGAAGTCTTTCATTTCAAAAGAAAGTTTAATTAGTTAGAGAAAATAACACCTCGTGTTTTTAGTATTTGACTTCTTCATTTTAATCTTTCATTTTGAAATAGCATGTCTATCTAAATCCTAGTCCATACATAGGTTCAAATAGAAATTTGCTTTATTTTGGACAAAGAACGAGTATCTTTTGCTTTAGTATTTATCTTCACTTGAACTTAGTAAATTTTCAATTTCAAGTCTCTTTAGTTGCAAGTATTTTTGTTTCAAGCACATTTGTTTTCAAAGTTGGTTACACCACAATACACTCACTTCACTCCTTAATTAAGTGCTTAGTTCATGACCCAAAGCTCAACTTGAAATCAACCATCTAACTTATCTCATTAAATCCCCACTTGGGGCCAAAATAATTTTGTAGCTAAGTTAGGCTTGTGGGGATAGGAATCCAAATAATTCACCACAACTATGCACATTTGAAACATAGTGGTTGACTAATCAGGGAACTTAAAATCATTTATATCAGACTTGGCCAAGACCCATTTAGCAACAGGGGAATTCTTCGAAATGGATAATGCCAAGGTTGGGACAACAGGTTGATTGAGACCCCTATATCTTTCAATATTGAAGATCATGTTATACCTAAAGTTTGAACCTGACTGCTAAGGGGAAAAGCTAAGGCACCTCAGTTATTGCAATGGTTTATTTTGGTGAATCGAGTTCAGTTTATAGGTTGGTTTGTGGATCAGCCAGTGGATAGGTTGGAAAACAAATGATCTGGTTACACTTTTAAGATCAGGTTTCCACAACATTCAACTTAGTCAAAGGCATTCATTTTGAACAGTTGGGTAAATGGAGATAAAACAGATGAAAGAGAAGTTACAAGTTTACAATATGTTCACTTGCAAGAACAATTTTAGGTTCCAAATAATATTTAGAAACATAAAAGAATTACCAAATGAAAATCCCGTAACAAGTGGTTTTAAACAACAAATTATTTACTGACATTCAAAATGGAACAGGATAAACCAATGACTTGCAAAAAGTTCAAATGCATTCAAGTAAGAAAGAAGAAATACAAGACATGAAAGAGAATAGTCTAGCCATCAGAATGGTTGATCATTGAGTGTAAAATGTTGCAGTTCCCAGGAAGTACAAATTCAGATCAATATGTTCCTTCAACACCACAAAAATTGACCTCAACTTCCTTTCAAGAGGAAGCCCCTATTGTTCTTCATTCATATTAATTTTTATAGAATTACAAAGCTTAATTACCAATAACCAATTCAAACTAAGATTCTAAATAAATGAATATAATCCCATTTTTATAGCACAAAATCAGGATCCAAGTCGAATTGATTAGGTGGTAGCTCTGGAAA
This sequence comes from Picea glauca, assembly GCA_000966675.3. Taxonomy (NCBI): domain Eukaryota; kingdom Viridiplantae; phylum Streptophyta; class Pinopsida; order Pinales; family Pinaceae; genus Picea; species Picea glauca. The sequence goes on along the minus strand of JZKD02S2067597.1, from coordinate 25,399 downwards.
ATCTGGAAAAATCAGCCCCAAAGTTCCACCGGTACCTCCTAAATGGTTCACATTTTCAGAAAACAGATCGTGCATCACATAATTTGTCCCATTCTGCAAGTGGTTTTTGAATGGATTTTCCAAATTATTTATCGTTTTCTTTGGAAACACATCAGAAGATGACTGCAAAAATAGTCACCTACAAGAAATTCTGCATCTTTCTTCAATTTATGTTGTAGCTTGGAATTTTGAATTTCTACATATTTGTTTTTATGATACATCCCTTGTTTCAACCATGTCTTTGTATTGGTCTTCTTCTTATGCAGGCCTATTTAATTCAATTGAACATTTAGGCTTTCTAGGCCTTCTTTCATGTTTATGTCCCTTTAAGGATTTCCCTTCAATAATGTCCTTCTTTGCAGGTTTAGGTAAGTTGGATGTTCCCTTCTCCATATAAGATTTTGGAAATATAGGACTGAGAACAAAGTGATGCTCTATCTCATCATATGAATGTAAGAGCTCATATTCAACATACATCTTTTATCTTTTACCCTCTTTTTTTTTACTCATAAGCATCTATTTTACTGTTTTAATTGCCAACTTTTCTTTCTTGGTAATTTCAGGAGTCTTTTCAAAGGTCTCATCATCTATGATCATCAACTTCTCTTTCTTTAGAGAATATTTCAATAAATCTTTAACATTGAGTCTTATCTTATTTGTGGTTTTGGGTTTGGGTTTGTTAGGGCAGTCTACAGGTTGCTTGCCTTTATTCCTCCTGCTTTGTCTTAGCTCTAAATATTTCTCAACTTGTATGTCGGGGGTTTCGTTTTTTATGTAAATGAGGTTAAGAAAAACCTACACAGAATGACTAACACAAAAGGGTTTGGATGTCTTTGATAATAATCTAAAAAATTCTTCTCATTACAAAACTCTTTAAATGTTTTGAATGATGATTTTGAATGTTTTAGATCATAACCTGACACTTGAGCTTGATGAAGGTACAAACAAATATAGCTTGTACTCTATCGATTGTGTTATGGATAAAATAATACTTGATATATGAAACAACTATGTGCACAATACTCATGCATGATCGTAATGTACTGTCAAAGAACCTAAATCTTGAAACACACCTTTTAGTCATGATGTTTGGTGTGTGCTACAAGAACGACATCATTCTTGCAGTGAACTTGTTTATCGTTTAGATCTTGGGAAAATACCTTTAATTGGAAATGTAAACCAAACAAATCTGATGTGACACATCTTAATCCATGTAATGACTTCTTAACATACCTTAAATGAAGCAAATGAAGATGAATTTAAGAAAAGGAAATCACACCAAAAATGAATAGTAAAGATAAAATGTGCAGCAACCAAAGAGAAATTTGGCTTAGAAAAAGGCTTATGAATGGGTAGGCTAAATTTTAGGAACAGAAAGGTAGAAAAAGATTTAGGGACTAAAATTGGCTCCATTTGGGGATGATGCTCTCCTTGTGAGACATCAAGGATTGCAGACCTACGCCTTATTTCATTCCATTTCTATAACATGCAACCCTTGAACTCTTCTCTGACATTTGACTTATTAATATAGACAATCCATTCCACATACTGAGATACCAAACTGCTACAAACTTAACTGCACACCAGTGTCTCCATTGAGCTATGGAGTCCTTGTTCTATTCTATTATACACCAAACCAAACTGAAAGCATAATCTTGAAACTACAAACTGAAAATTGAAACGCAATGCTTGTGAAGCGATTTTATTTATATATACATTCTACTCTAACCAGTTGCAATTGTTTTCTCAAGTGATATCGAACAAACCATTCAAGCAGTTGATCTACTAACCATATTTCTTGAACATGCTTTGTCAAAATAAAAATTTGAAAATGAAACAGCAACTCACTCTGAAATTGAATCCCATACTTGAAGTGAAACCATGACAAAGGATTGAAACTGATAAAATCTTTTAAATATGCAACCACAGGATCGTAGAAATTATGGTAAGTTAGCTCTTCCTATTGTTTAAGATGAATGGTTTGTTCATCTCTATTATTGATTTTTTCTATTTCTGACTCTTGAATCTGATGCTCGAGATTGACAATGTCAGTTACCTATGTGTTACCTTTGAGAATCACAAAGAAACTCCGCTCTTGACAAAATTTTTATTGTCCTATCATCTCTGAAGAAAAAGATAAAATTACTCTTCTAAATGTTTGATATCACTTCCTTCAGAGTCATTGAATAAAGGAGGATTGTTATAAAATTCTATGTGGACTAATGCAAAAATATAATCCACTGAATGACATGAATACTATTCAAATATGGATGGATCTTCATCGAAGTTTGGAGTAGTTACTTTATCATTACACAAACTATTAGAAACATGTGATATAATATCAATTGTACCTACAATATCATTGTCATCAGCTCCATCTCCAAAATTATCCTCATGAAAATCAGCAAGAAAGTTCATATCACAATCATCCTTATACTCATAGTTGGAAAAACTTTGCACTGTATATAAAAATCATCTTGCTTATGTAAATTTTCCATATCTTTGACAGTAGAAAAATATGATTGGTTGATTTCAAGATCTAGAGAAAAACATGAATCTGAAAGTGATGCATCAACGCACTGAAATAAATGGAAGTCCATATCTGATCTATGTTGTTCATTTTCTTCCTCCAGTTCATGTGCATCCACATCTTCGTCCCAAACCTGATCTGAGAGCTTTCCAAAATCTCGAAGGTTGTCCTCCATTTACTCAGCATCTGTAAACATTTGTTGCAATTTTAAAGATCTTCTTTCTCTGAGGAATAAAGTTAGATAAGGATGATGATGAGTTGCAGTGTAAAACACCCTAGCAGCAGATTCAGATGGTTGAATATCAATAGGCATACTAAGATAAAAGTTCCAAAATATCCTATTAAAGTTGACAACAGGCTCATCCCTCCTCCTCTTCATGGCACTAAACTCAAAAAGGTATTTTTCATAAGATTTGTTCTCACGTCAATATCTCAGGAAAAGATCATGAAAATCTGCCCATGATCTTATTGAATCTGCCTTCAAGTTTCTAAACCATATCCTAGCATCTCCATGTAAAGACTAAGAGAATGTTCTCACAAACACATCTTCATGAATGATTTCAAAATTTTATGTGAAACATTCAAAAGCTTCCATGTGTTTCTTAGTTGTAATATGATTTTCTCCATTAAACTTGCAAGATACTCTAAAATATTAGAAGGAAAATCATGGAGGATAAATGGCAGCTTCAGAGGTTTGTAACCCTCTCGAATATTGGATTGAACTTCAGTGAGATGATGACAAGGTACAAAGTGATTGCATGAGGTAGTGAATCAGTGTCAGTATCAAGGGGTTTACAAGATGGGTTATCTTCAGGAGGAATTGAAATATGGACATCATGATCCTCATATGGTTCAGATGAAGAAAATGGATCAAGATCAACAATGCAATAAGAGGGGAAATCATCTTTCCTTAAGGAGGAATATATAGTTGTATCTTTATGTTCATATGAGTATACAAAGCATAGGATAATTCTTCTGACATGCTACAGGAAATATAAGAAAGAATTTATGAAAAAGAATATAAGTTCATGGAGGAAACTCATAAGTTTATACCTGGTCTTTCCCTTCCACCTTTTCATTTTTTTGTTAATAGGGTTCATCCTCCAGTGGATTCTTTTAATCGTGGAGTTGTTAGGTGAATGGTCCGCAGTCACAATTTTGTATATAACTCTCATTCATCATCAAGAGCTAGTTCTGATCGTTGTCGTTCTCCTAGAGAAAGATTTATTTGTTACTATGTTCCCCGATAACTGTGCCAAAAGATGTTATCCATAAAGTATGCACCTGACTGCTAAGGGGAAAAGCTAAGGCACCTCGAATATTGCAATGGTTTATTTTCGTGAATCAAGTTGATTTTATAGGTTGGTTTGTGGATCATGCAGTGGATAGGTTGGACAACAAATGATCTGGTTACACTTTTAAGATCAGGTTTCCACAACATTTAACTTAGTCAAAGAAATTCATTCTGAGCAATTAGGTAAATGGAGATAAAACAGATGAAAGAGAAGTTACAAGTTTACAATATGTTCACTTGCAAGAAGAATTTTATTTTCCAAATAATATTTATAAACATAAAAGAATTACCAAATGCAAATCATGTAACAAATGGTTTTAAACAACAAATTCTTTACTAATATTCAAAATGGAACGGGATAAACCAATGCTTTGCAAAAGGTTCAAATGAATTCAAATAACATATAAGAAACACAAGGCATGAAAGAGAATAGTTTTATCATAAGAATGTTTTATCAATGAGTGTAAAATGTTGCAGTACCAAGGAATTACAAATTAAGATCAATATGCTCCTTCAGCACCATAAAAACTGACCTCAATTTCCTTCCAAGAGGAAGCCCCTATTGTTCTCCATTCATATTTCTTTTTATATAAATGCAAAGCTTAATTACCAATAATCAATTCAAACTAAGATTCTAAATAAATGGATCTAATCCCATTTTTGTAGCATGAGATTAGGATCCAAGTCGAATTGATGAGGTGGAAGCTCTGAAAAATATGGAAAAATCAGCCCCAAAGTTCCACCTGTACCTCCTAAATGGTTCACTTTTTTCAAAAAAAACGGCTTATTGATCACCTAATTTGGCCCATTTTGCAAGTGGGTTTTGAATGGATTTTCCAAATTCTTCACAGTTTGCTTGGGAAACACGTTAGAAGATGACTGCAAAAGCAGACACCTATAGGAAATTTTGCATCTTTCTTCAATTTTTGTTGTAGCTTCGAATTTTGAATTTCTAGATCTCACATCCATTGTTTCAGCCCTATCTTCATATTGGTCTTCTTCTAATGCAGGCCTATTTAATTCAACTGAACATTTAGGCTTTCTAGGCCTTATTTCATTATTATGTCCCTTTAAGGATTTCACTTCAATAATGTCCTTTTTTTCAGGTTTAGGTAAGTTGGATGTTCCCTTCTCCATATAATATTATGGCAATACAGGACTAAGAATAGAGTGGTTCTTTGTCTCATCTTATGATTGTAAGATCTCATCTTCAACAGACATATTTTGTCTTTTACCGTGTTTTTTTTTTCTCATATGCATCTATTTTACTGTTTTAGTTGCCAGTTTTTCTTTCCTGGTAATTTCAGGAGTCTTTTCAGAGGTCTCATCATCTATGATGATCAATTTTTTCTTTCTTCAAAGAATATTTGAATAAAGATTTAGCATTGAGTCTTAGCTTATTTGTGGGTTTGGTTTTGGGTCAGTTAGGATAGTCTATAGGATGCTTGCCTTTATTCCTCTTGCTTCGTCTCAGCTCTAAATATTTCTCAACTTGTATGTCAGGAGTTTCCTTTTTTCTGGAAATGAGGTTAAGAAAAACCTCCACTGAATGAATAACACAGAAGCGTTTGGCTTCCTTTAATAATAATCTAAACATTTCTTCTCATTACAAAACTCTTTAAATGTTTCAAATGATGATTTTGAATGTTTTAGATCATAACCTGACACTTGAGCTTGATGAAGGTACACACAGATATAGCTCATACTCAATCGATCATGTTATGGATAAAACAATACTTGAAATATGAAACAACCATTTGCACGATACTCTTGCATGATCGTAATGTACTGTCAAAGAACTTGAATCTTGAAACACACCTTTTAGTCATTATGTTTGTTGTGTGCTACAAGAACGACATCATTCTTGCAGCGAACCTATTTATTGTTTAGATCTTGGGAAAATACCTTTAATTGGAAATGTAAACCAAACAAATTTGATGTGACACATATTAATCCATGTAATGACTTCTAAACATACCTTATAAGAAGCAAATGACAATGAATTTAAGCAAAGGAAATCACACCAAAAATAAAAAGTAAAGATAAAATGTGCAGCAACCAAAGACAAATTTGGCTTAGAAAAAGGCTTATGAATGGATAGGCTAAATTTTAGGCACAGAATGGTAGAAACAGGTTTAGGGACTAATAGATCCCTCAACAATTTGATTTCATATTAAATGCAAGGTAACTTGTTGCACATATCTATGAAGAGATGGCTTAGTTTCCATTCTATTGGGTTCCTACTCATATGGCTCTCAAAGGAGGGAGGGCACCCGAGACAAATTTCTATGGGACATTGGGATTTCATCACCCTTTGTCTCCTAGTTATAATTGTCTCTTTCATGATTTCACTCATCTCCATGGTGGATTTCAACACCTCTCATGGTAGGTGTTTGGAAGGCCCTCGTTCTTCTCTTTATTATCTTTTTTTTATGGTCCTCATAACCGTTTAGAGGAAATAGTTTGGAAGGGATGTATATTCTAGGCTTGGTTGATCACTTTTAGTTTTTCTCTTAGCTAGAGTATCTTTCTTTTATAGGACGAAAGCTTCAATTAAAACATTTAGATTTTGATTTAAACACAGTTGAAACCACTTGTTGCACCACCTAAGCACGTAATATGTTTGTTTGATCACTTATTTCTTGATTGTTTTATCATGTGACTCTATTTATTTGATAGATGGATTGCACCATTGATAGTGGTATTAACACCTAGTAATAATCATGCACCTTAGGAGACTATATTGTAGACTCTAAGGCCTTCCTCCATTAGGAATTCCTAGTCATGTCTTATCTCCCACTCAACAAGTTAGAGTTGAACAATTTAGTCCATCTTCAGGTTCATTATCTTTGAATTCAAATAGCTCATTTCCTTGGATTTAGAACCACCATCCCCTTCAAGGCCATCTAGTTCAGTTGCACCTATATTTAGTCCAACTTCGATTAATTTACCTCCATCTACCCCATCTAAAACCCCACTTCCCATCATGGCAGGAACTAATCATACTCAAAATAAACCTTAGACTCAAATTCAACCCACCTTACCTTATATGGTTGGGTTGAATCTTCTCGATTTGACATAAATGATCTTATTTGACATGATGTTGCTTGGTCATCCATGTCGTCCAGGTTTCCCTTTGATATTTCTCAGTTTGATGACCATGCCAAAGAGAATCCCTGCAATCATATCATATTATTTCACCTTATGTGTACATCAAATAGTATCACAGATGAATTTATTAGACTTAGGTTGTTTCAACATGCCCTCACAAGTGTGGTTACCAAATGGTATATTGATCAACCTACTAATACCCATAACACTTTTGATTCCATTTCCAAAGTGTTCCTAACCTTTTTTCAGTTGTTAATTTGTGATGATGTAGGGATTTAAATCCTTATCAACTTTTTCCAAACTACTGCTACCCATATCACTTATCATATTCATGAATGTCATAGGTTTCCTAGTTTTTGTAAGGACAAAATTAATGACAAATTCCCCATGGGTTGGTTCTTGAAGTCCTTACTTCCTCCTACCACCAAATACATGGCCATAAACATACCCAAAACTAAGGAGGAATCCATTTAAAAAGCCCAATAATATGACTTGATTTATGCCTAGTCAAGATATTTGTATACCATTTTTCATGTTTCTCCTTACTCTCGCTAAGGTGGCTTATCTGCACTAGGGGCATCCCACGCTACAGATTAAGACATTGGGTATGTTTCACAAAGAAATATGTCTCCTTATCCCCCTATACCTAATATGTATGGTAATCCATATGGTATATTTAGTACTCATTATGCCTCGCCTTATGTAAGGTGTCCCCCAATGCCTTAATATTATCCTAATCCTCCACCTCATCCCTATGATTCCATATCTCAAGTAGGATCTATCACATCTTATTCAATTCCTCTTGCACATCCACATGTGCCCAGTCATACTTGCACTAGTTCCTTTTGTATTGGGTTGGCCACAAACCCGTATTATCCCTTTCTTGGCCCTCTGCTAGCAACCTCAATACCTCCAACCATGTTACCTCTACCTCTAGCCAATGTTGGTCGAACTACACCCCCTCCACAAGGCTAGGTTTATGCTCAATAGAGTGCTCCAAACCCCCAAATAGAATCCAAATAAAAATAAAAATAAAATACGAATAAGCATAAAGTGAAATAGAATGACCAAAACTCGAATCAAGGGAATGAAGGGTAACTAGAATTACCCACCCAATAATTTTGGAGTAAATCAAAATGCTACAAACTAGAGTCAATATCATAATTCCCAACCAAAACAAAGTCTAAACCCTAAACTTTGTACTAATCACCCTTGAACTCTTTGTATCATTTATGGACATTATACTCATAATTGTCCACTTATACTTGAGTTGCTTCATTTGAAGGAATCACCTAATAAAGCTAGAGCGACCCCAAATTAGCCTATTACTCAAACTAACCTGTCTTTATCGTCATAATTAGTGTTGTTGCACACCCTTTTCCAAAACAAAGATTTATATCCACTCCAAAGGACATATCTTCTAGTCAACACACAAACTCTAACAATTCGGGAGATGGGACCTTCCAAATATTATACATGAACTTGGTAGATATTAACCTTTCAACCTAAACCTGCTAGTATAGCATGCCCCCCTAAAACTCTTCCTATTGAATCTAACAACTCTCCATTGATTAGTAATGGACCTTTACAAATTCCCCAACATATTATACATCTTCCCCCCAAGATTTCAAAGGTTCCTTTATGATGTATTTCCCATAATCCCCATGCACAAACTACCCATAATTATAGCATATTTGATGTTTTATCCTAGTCTCCTGCAACTATGTCATCTTTAGAATTTCTCCAAACTTATCCTACACAAAATAAATCTTACTATCTACATTAGGTGTGGTCGATAATTCGGATTATAACATGATTACCTTTGATATTGAACAAATTGAGCCTCATCTCACCCCTTTTGTTGCCTTTCGACTTCCAGTTGGGATTCATCTTTGCATCATTGATGAGGGTACGACTACTTGAGTTATGTAGTCTAGTGTCTAGAAGAGGTTAGGATATATTGAACTCATTCCATATACCATCACCCTCTATGAATATGATGGTTGACCCTCCCAACCTAAAGGATTGTATCAAAATGTTCCAATCCAATTGGTTAGCAAACAAGTTCTCATTGATGTTAAGGTTGCACATGCCCCATTTTAGGATGTAGTTGCATGTATGCGATGAAGGAATTTTCCTCTTTGGTCTTCCATACCATGAGCTTCCTCCATGAAAAGAATATTATTACCATTGACCAAATTACTTACTACGATCACAAGGCTTAGCTTAACCCTGGCAGTGTATTGCCTTTAGTGGATGGGAACCAAGTCATCTCCTAATTCATGGATGTTTGTCCTAGAACTTTCAAATATTCTACATCGCTTGGCACTTATTATGGTCCCCTATTGATAGTGACACCCCCTATTCCATCCAATTTTTATGGTGACAACATCCCAATGACATGTTGCCTCAGCACCTTCCTCGTATAGTGCATCATTATCGCAACCACCTAGTGATCCCATTGCTATTGTTTATTCAACACCATCATGGAAAGGAAGTCCCACCTATGGGTCTCCCTTTCCTCAATTACCCTTATTATTCCCCCCCCCCATGATTAATAGTCACTCCCATGATGGATACGTTATACCTAAATCCCCCAACCCCTCTTGCACCTTCAACACCCACTCCTCAATTTTTTTAACACCTATGTAGATTTTCGATGTTACCCATGTGTCCTCTGTTAAATCCACAAAGGTCCAACCTCTTTCCACCATGTATGGGAAAGGAATTGGAGTTGAGGGAAAAATTAAGAAAGATGAGGGCATCATTGTCTCTAGACAAGTTATGGCCACCCCATCCATCGTGACTGGACCTATTCCTCCTTATGCTTTATGTGATCTCACCAGACATGAAAAAAATAATTCTCCATCGCTCCTAGAGTTATGAGAACTTTTTAATTAACATGATTTATACCTTGAACCATCCACTTCCATTGTGGAGGTTTCTCTCCTTCAATCATTTAAAAATCACATTAAACCCTTACATACCAACCATCCTTTTGCATTATGTGATGCTTATGGTCATTATTCTCACCATTGTTCAAAGATACCCCATCTTTGGGATGCCCTCATCATCGTTCATCATATTGATTCCTCTCTAGAGGATAAAAAATCTCTCATTTTTTATGATTTTTTCCTTCAACATCAATTGTTTTTCAGGGAGAGGCCAATCTAATAGTTGAAATCAGACCTCCTTCTATAAAATCAGAAGAGAATAATATCCACATATTTTACATTTCAACTTCAACCAAACCATCATCTTATGAACCCTCTTTGGATACATCAAATGTTCAATGAAGCGCCCCTTCGGTGCCCACCATCCCTTTGGCTTCATCATCGATTTCACCTTTCCCCATCAAATTCTCCTATGTGAGCCAAACTTTTCATTCCTATGGAGTTGACTAAGGGTCCACTAACCCTACTTTGCATTCTTCTACCACTACAATAGTATTTCCTAAATGAGAGGACCACGGTGCCCCTATCTTTCACCTAGATGAAGCGATTTTAGAAGCCCTTACAATTCTTGGTCATCCATGGGATGATATGCACCATCATTCCTTTTTTTTACCTCAAGATGCATTTATTCCTATGAATCCCACTAAGAAATATATTCTTGAAATGAAGGAATTTCTCCCCCTAGAAAAATTGATTGGTTCAAGAATCCTATACTTACACTTGATGCATTTCAGGAAGGTACCATGGCCAATATTTTTTACACCATCAAGGTGGATATCTCTTATACGCTCAGTGTCACAGAAAACATCCTTCTTGAAGCAAGTTGTTCCCCTTAAGAGATTGTTTCTTACAAGACCCTTTTCCAAGAATTTTGTGATGCCTTTGATTGGTCCTATTCAAAGATTCCCTAACTCGATCATGCCATTGTCTAACATTACATCGATACATGGCCAAATTCCATCCCTATTTGTAAAAAACAACGATGAATACACCATGTTAAGGCTACTTCCATCAAAGAAAAATTTGATAAATTTCATCAAGTTGGAATCATCTATCCAATTGCATACACTTGATGGGTCTCTAACTTGGCCCCTGTCACTAAGAAACAAGGCACCATTCCTCTCTATACCTATTTCTGTGATTTGACTCACACTTGTCCTAAAGACAATCACCTAACATCATTCATTGACTAAATTATTGATGCATGTGTTGAACATGGGATCCTTTATTTTATGGATGAGTTCTTAGGTTACAATAATGATGGGATTTTCCAATAGGGTCAATACGAGACTACCTTTCCTACCCCTTAGGGAAATTTTTCATATAGTATTATGCCCTTCGGGTTAAAAAATGTTGGAGCCACCTTTTAGCCAACCAATTCATATTGTTTTCATGACCTAGCTCATATCATCTTAGATTATCTCGACGATCTCACTTCTCATTCAAATAAATGATCATAGCATTTAGCATACCCTCGTACTAACTTCCTTTGGTGTCAAAAGTAAAACATTCGCCTAAACCATCTCAAGTGCATCTTTTATGTGTGAGCTAGTCACATATTGGGATTCATTATTTCCAAAGCACGCATCAACATTAACCCTTTGAAATTCCATACCATCACTTCAAAAAAAATTGCCTCGTACCCTATGCCAATTGTAGAGTCTTCAGGGTAAAGCTAACTTCTTGTGTCAATTTGTTCCCGATTATGCCACTATCGCTCATGGTTTTGTATGGTTACTATATTGACATACCCTTTGTATGGGATGACCAAGCTAGCAGTCTCACGATGCATTGAAGCAAGCCCTTAGTTTAGTGCCTTTGATTATCCCTCCTAACTTTGACAAGGGTTTTATCCTCTATATTTGTACCTTACCCTTTGCTATAGATAAAGTATTAGTTCAAGACATGATAGATGGTTGTGATCACATCATCTACTATGCTAAAAAATCTTGTACGAACCCTATTTATCCTATAACCATGATGAGAAGTTAGCCTTTCCAATCATTTTTTAAAATCAAAATCTACATCATTATATCTTGATGTGCAAGATAAAATTTGTGACGAATTCCAACCCTATGTCATTCATCTTGAGTCAACAAGTTATCAATGGTAAATATGCCCATTGGATTGTGATCATTCAAGAGTATGAATTAGAATTTGTTACACTTGTGTAAGAAATCATTGGTCCTCATTGAGTTCAATTTTGACCTCCTAACTGGTGCATCAGACCCTCCATTATTTTCACTGATGATAATCATATTAATGTATTTTTATGTATTTTTATGTATCTTTACTATATCTTTAGTACATCAATATTTAGATTATTAATAATAATAATATTACATTATTAATGTATTAGTAATAGAGTAATAAGAGGATTTTAAAAACTCCTTGTTAATGTATTATTAACATCGTGATTTAATATTTATTAATATATTACTAACTCATTAATAATAAAATTGTCATGATTATTAATAATTATAATTTGTTATGAACCTTAGTATCCTTATTCTTTTTGTATAGTTTTTAGTATTGTGCTTTTAGGGTTTTTTTATCTTTAGATGAGTCGACCTATTATTCTAATTTATGTCCCGCATCTTTGGTATCTATTGACCAAATCCTCATTCCTTACCTTTGACTTGTTGTCTTGAAGATGAATCCTATTTTGGATTTGAAACATCGACCTACAAAAATGACTACCATGGATTATTCTCTAGAATATTTGTGCTATGAATGTTTTGTGTGTTCCTAGTTTGAAGAAAAATATTTTTTTAGCTTCTTGTATGATAGATTTTCATTACAAAGTTGCATTTGAAGGAAAACAATGCACTATTAGTGATTGTAGTCTAGAAAATATGATGCCTTTGGATAAAGGTGTACAATATGATGACCTTTATAGGTTACTTGTTGATCATGTGGCACTTGTTGTCCCTCGAGATGTTCCACGCTGTCAATGGAATGATGTTGAAGCATCCTGGGAGCTAAGCCTCAGAACGAGCCTTTAAGCCATGCTTATAACAACATAAATCTTGCAAAATTTTGGGGTAAGTTTTTTTCTCTCTCTCTTACAGAACTCTCGACCCTCAAACAATCTCAGACTATATATCAAAACGTTCAACCTCAAGAGACATTTGTCCATGAGTGCTTCAAACGATTTGATTTTAAGAGTGGTGAGTGATGAATTTAGAAGAAATACACAATAAACATGTGAGGAAGCTTTAAGGTGAATCTCACAGTTTATGGAAAGAACGACGTGTTGAAAAATTAAGAATTCAATAGTTCTAATAGATGTATCAGATCATTAAATCATGCATCAAACAGTAAACATTTCCATACATTAAATCCATCGAGGTACCCTCTGCATATCATTAAACACATGAAAAAATTACAAGAAGGGATCATACATTTAGAGAAAATCACTTCAGTGTCATAAGCTATACAACATGCAGTTACATTGAACATGCCATAAAACTTGATAATCGAGATTTTATTAATGGTGATCAAATACAAGAAGCCAAGAATGAGATGGTGGCTTTATAGAAACACATGCACAAAAAGAAGCATAGAGTGAAGCATAACGCATGGGATGAATCTCTTAAATCCTGCAGCCTTAAAAATATGTCTTTGTCTGAGGGGATCTTGATCAAACAACTCTGGTTATAAGATACTCTTAAATTCCCCAAAGTGTCGACCCGAAAAATGAGCTCCTTGTGCTAATTTATAGATGTTCAGATTTGTAGGAAAATCGTTTACTTGAACCAATATTGCTTCTTGAAAATGGTGTCTTCTTGTGAGAATCTTTATACCATCTATGGTATTCTAATCGTTCCTATATTTCCAACTGATTTTACCTGATTTTACTGGGAAGAAACTATTTTTAACTGCCAGATAGGCCATGTTGATTTTGTTGTTAGGTGTGTTCTCCTCGTCCAATTGAGCCTTTGTTTGAATCCTTCTGAGTGGATCAATAGGTTCACATCAGTGCATTGTGAATCCTTCACCCTGACTACTGAGATGATAGGTTAAACATTTCCTTCCAGCTGGCAACACCCAATAACATAGAGCATGATTGGTCAATCCCTTGAATCCTTTGCTTCAAGCTTCTCCAATGCTCTGGTCAGATTGGTCAATGCACATTACAGGAGATTATCGAATGTCCTTCAGAATTCAAGGTCAAGCTAATGATACTAGAGAAGTGAATTCCTCCCTTGGAAAAGTGTAGAACACACTCTCCCAACATATGTGCCAAGATGGTTCATAATCCACTCATGAGCGGAGGGTTTGCATAGGTGTGTCATCATCTGAAACACTTGACATCTGAGTAACTCACCTTTATAAATCATATTATTTGTAGATTGGTGGCTCATGATCTTCGTGGTTTTCCCTTATAAGAGCTTGACATGTCTCTATGCAGACAGCTAACAAAGAGTAACGATTTTCCACACTTGGTATGATTTATGAAGATCTTGGGCTCGCGTGAAAGCACATGTTGAGGTGATGATTGATGGCCTTTGTCAGGTGCAAGCAGATGGAATGATGATGAGTGAAAGAAAGTGAATGTGAGACTAGACATCTTGTTATGTGTCACATATTTTCCAGCTTATTTGGCATATTTCCAGTGAATCCTCCACTCACCTGAGACATTTTCCAACTTATTTGGCATATTTCCAGTGAATCCTCCACTCACATGAGACATTTTCCAACTTATTTGGCATATTTCCAGTGAATCCTCCACTCACCTGAGACATTTTCCAACTTATTTGGCATATTTCCAGTGAATCCTCCACTCACCTGAGACATTCTCCCCCATGCCCATGTTTGAAACACACGTCCTTTTCTCAATGGTTTGGTGTTGTTTTAAAAACTAAGAAAAACACATGAAATTTGGATAAGATCATGTTGATGTCACTATGGACTCGTGGACATGTGGTAGCTTTGGATTGGTCCATGTAAACATTAAGTGTCTTCTAGGACTTGGCCTATGTGCATCTATGTTGGTTATGGCAACCAAAGTCTCAATGGGATCTTCCTTGTACAGGTGGTGGTATTTAATGGGTCCAAAATATGCAATGTGATGTGTCAAGTTGCCATCAACTTCTTCGGTGTCCAGGTGGATTGTTTCCTTGGCTCCAGGTGGCGTTGAGTGGGAGGATGCAAATGCATTGAGTTGGTAGATAATGTAACCCGGTGGAACCGGAATACCATTGTTGCAACCCTAGGGAGTGGTTTTGTTCTTCGTATTTCCACAATGTGACCCCATCCATTCTTCAACACATGGATTTCAAAACCACCGTCACACCCCAATTGCGCAATATATCTCGTTCATCTTTCCCATGCGACACGCATCTTACACTGTCGATCAGGCTCGCTTGTGACCATTAGATGTCAGTGCTTTCTTCTTAAGCACTAGTATCATGAATAAAATTCATATTTTGAAGGGGCTTAAACATATTTAAAGCACATGTATCTCCTTTATGCTCTCGATAAGTGCCTAGGCGCCTAGAAATTTTGGCCTTGGGCCCTTAGGGATTGATTTTCTGATGATTCTTTTGGGGATGATTGAGTGTATGTTGACTTCTCTTGATCTATGATCTCTGTAAGTTTGTCTTCAGCCTCTGGTTCCTCATATTTGACCTCGTAATCTTACTCGGGCTTAGCAAAAGTGACTGGATCACATAAAGTACTAACATCGGCTCCAGCAGGGACAACATACCCATGTGGTCTGTTGAGAATTGTAGACCAAGTTCCTTCTTTTGTTATGTTATGGAATCTGAGTTAAAACAAAAGATATCATGTGCACCTAAAAAACTGATTTGAGAGGTGAAACGAAATTGCTCAACAACTTAAAGTTAAAACCCTAACTGATTTGTTGCATAATATATGGTGAATGAAGTAAAATCAAAAAACATAACATGAATGGAAAAAGATTTATTTATGTACAAGGTAAGAAAGATTTGCAGCATTTAGTACTGCAAAAAATGTTTGAGGAACTTCCTATTTACAAGAGCCCCAAACATATCACCACCCAGATGATCCAGTTCATATGTATTATTGTCTTAAACAACAATGATCTAGAATGGTCCAAGCCAAAGGTTGACAAATTTTCCATGTTTTCCCTTTGTTTCCCTTATGGCATCCCACTTTAGGACTAGGTATCCTACCATAAAGCTCCTCTCCTTAGTCCTATTATCAAATATTTATTTCATTCTGGCCTGATGAGCTTGGGACCTCAATTGCACCTGATCTCTTACCTATCGAACTTCAATCAGTTGGTTGATTCTTCTATGCATATCATCTGACTCAGCCTCTTCATCTTGTAGCAACTTCATCAGAGGAAGGTTGAGTTGGATGGGAAAATTAGCTTCCAACCCATATACCATCTAAAAAGGAGAAGTACCAATGGACCTCTTAATGCTCACTCTATCTGCCCAGATTACATATTTTAAGTGGGAATCCCAAGCTTTCTTGTTTTGGGATAGCATCTTCTTGATGATATTGATGAGGTTCTTGTTCGATGATTTGGAAAAACCATTTCCATGTGGATAATAAGCAGTAGAATTCCTAAGCTCTATATTATAATCTTGACAAAATTTCATAAACTTGTAAGATTTGAAAGCTTGGGCATTATCAGTTATGATCTTTCTAGGACATCCAAACCTTGCTAAAATGTTCTCTTCTAGGAACTTGATAATGATCGTGTCGGTTTCTACCCTAGTGGGAATAGCATCTACCCATTTGGTGAAGTAGTTTGTAGATGTCATGATCCATTTGTGTTGCCCACTTGAATTTGGGTTAATTTCACCAATGAAATCTAATCCCCATTGTTGGAAAGGTGTTTCTTCTTTGACAGGCCTGAAAGGGAGAGGCTGCAATTTATGTTTTCCTGCAAACATTTGACATTCTACATAGGCCCTAACCATGTAGTTTACATCAGAAAATAATGAGAGCCAATAATAACCAGCTATGAGGATTGTGTAAGCAGTGGCTCTCCATGCATGGTGGCCTCCACATATCCCTTTGTGAAACTCATGAATAATACCCTCAATTTCCTCTTCGGTAAGGAAATCGAACAATATTCCTCCTAGATCCTTCCAGAACAAATTTTCTCCCAAAATGTAATACTTCACAGCCTTGAGCTTGATAGACATGGCCTTATCTTTGTCCCATGTTGGTTCTTAAATTCTAAAGGTAGAAATCACATCTTTATACCAATAATATTTGGCAAACTCAAGGCTTACCTTAAAAGATGGTTCTTATGTTCCATCCTCTCCTTGCATTGTTTCCATGATGTTTGTTGTCGGAGAATTTATATCAAGGGATTTGCAATTTAATTCTGCCATGAGTTTGGTCAGTCCTTTCCCCTTTATCAGCTTTGTTGGTTTGATCTCCAAATCATATTCTTGGAGTTTGTCAATCCATTTACCTCTCATTCCTTCACTTTCTGGATGAGTAAGTATGTATTTTATTGCACTAGTAGGCATGAAGGAAAATGTTTTTAGTGCAATATATAGTCTCTGAAAACCTTCAATGTTTTAACAAGGGTATATGCTTGTTTCTCCAGATTACTATTTTAATTATGCGTCTCTTAAAGATTTGTGGAAGAAATTTATAGGTTGTTCCTAATTTTCAGCATTTCTTTGTAACAAGATATCAACTATAGTATGTTTTGAAGCAAAAGAGAAAACAAGGAAGTCTTTGTCATAGTTTGGGTTGATTAGCACAGGAGATTCTCCCAAGGCCTCTTTGATTACTTGAAAAGATTCTTTGGGGGTCCATTTTACTTCTTGATCCTTCTTCAACATATTAGTGATATACCTTATCATATCAACAAAATTTGGCACAAATATCCTCAGGGAACTAATCTCGCCTATGAAGGATTGAATCTCTTTTTTGTTTCTAGGCAGAGTGATCAGTTTAATTCCCTCCACCCTTTCAGGATCTATCTTCACCTTTGACTTGTTGTCTTGAAGATGAATCCTATTTTGGATTTGAAACGTCGACCTACAAAAATGATTACTGTGGATTATTCTCTAGAAGATTTGTGCTATGAATGTTTTGTTTGTTCCTAGTTTAAAGAAAAATATTTTTTTAGCTTCTTGTATGATAGATTTTCATTACAAAGTTGCATTTGAAGGAAAACAATGCACTATTAGTGATTGTAGTCTAGAAACTATGATGCCTTTGGATAAAGGTGTACAATATGATGACCTTTATAGGTTACTTGTTGATCATGTGGCACTTGTTGTCCCTCGAGAAGTTCCAGGCTATCAATGGAATGATGTTGAGGCATCCTGGGAGCTAAGCCTCAGAACGATCCTTAAAGCCATGCTTATAACAACATAAATCGTGCAAAATTTTGGGGTAAGTTTTTTTCTCTCTCTCTTATAGAACTCTCGACCCTCAAACAATCCCAGACTAGATATCAAAACGTTCAACCTCAAGAGACATGTGTCCATGAGTGCTTCAAACGATTTGATTTTAAGAGTGGTGAGTGATGAATTTAGAAGAAATACACAATAAACATGTGAGGAAGCTTTAAGGTGAATCTCACAGTTTATCGAAAGAACGACGTGTTGAAAAATTAAGAATTCAACAGTTCTAATAGATGTATCAGATCATTAAATCATGCATCAAACAGTAAACATTTCCATACATTTAAATCCATCGAGGTACCCTCTGCATATCATTAAACACATGAAAAAATTACAAGAAGGGGTCATACATTTAGAGGAAATCACTTCAGTGTCATAAGCTATACAACACGCAGTTACATTGAACATGCCATAAAACTTGATGCTCGAGATTTTATTAATGGTGATCAAATACAAGAAGCCAAGAATGAGATGGTGGCTTTACAGAAACACATGCACAAAAAGAAGCACAGAGTGAAGCATAATGCAGGGGATGAATCTCTTAAATCCTACAGCCTTAAAAATATGTCTTTGTCTGAGGGGATCTTGATCAAACAACTCTGGTTATAAGATACTCTTAAATTCCCCAAAGTGTCGACCCAAAAAATGAGCTCCTTGTGCTAATTTATAGATGTTCAAATTTGTAGGAAAATCATTTACTTGAACCAATATTGCTTCTTGAAAATGGTGTCTACTTGTGAGAATATTTATACCATCTATGGTATTCTAATCGTTCCTATATTTTCAACTGATTTTACCTAATTTTACTGGGAAGAAACTATTTTTTACAACCAGATATGCCATGTTGATGTTGTTGTTAGGTGTGTTCTCCTCATCCAATTGAGCCTTTGTTTGAATCCTTCTGAGTGGCTCAATAGATTCCCATCAGTGCGTTGTGAATCCTTCACCCTGACTACCGAGATGATAGACTAAACATTTCCTTCTAGCTGGCGACACCCAATAACACAGAGCATGATTGGTCAATCCCTTGAACCTTTTGCTTCAAGCTTCTCCAGTGCTCTGGTCAGATTGGTCAATGCACGTTACAGTCGATTATCGAATGTCCTTCAGAATTCAAGGTCAAACTTATGATACCGGAGAAGGGAATTCCTCCCTTGGCAAAGTGTAGAACACACTCTCCCAACATATGTGCCAAGATGGTTCATAATCCACTCATGAGCGGAGGGTTTTCTTAGGTGTGTCATCATTTGAAACACCTGGCATCCGAGTAACTCACCTTTATAAATCATATTATTCGCATATTGGTGGCTCATGATCTTTGTGATTTTCCCTTATAAGAGATTGACACGTGTTTATGCAGACAACTAACAAAGAGTAATGATTTTCCACACTTGGTATGATTTATGAAGATCTTGGGCTCGCGTGAAAGCACATGTTGAGGTGATGATTGATGGCCTTTGTGAGGTGCAAGCAGATGGAATGATGACGAGTGAAAGAAAGTGAATGTGAGACTAGACATATTGTTATGTGCAATATTTTCCAACTTGTTTGGCATATTTCAAGTGAATCCTCCACTCACCTGAGACATTCTCCCCCATGCCCATGTTCGAAACACACGTCCTTTTCTCAATGGTTTGATGTTGTTTTAAAAACTGAGAAAAACACATGAAATTTGGATAACATCATGTTGATGTCACTATGGACCCGTGGACACGTGGTAGCTTCGGATTGGTCCATGTAAACATTGAAGTGTCTTCTAGGACTTGGCCTATGTGCATCTGTGTTGGTTATGGCAACTAGAGTCTCAATGGGGTCTTCCTTGTACAAGTGGTGGTCTTTAATGGGTCCAAAATATGCAACGTGATGTGTCAAGCTGCCATCAGCTTCTTCGGTGTTCAGGTGGATTGTTTCCTTAGCTCTAGGTGGTGTTGAGTGGGAGGATGCAAATGCATTGAGTTGGTAGATAATGTAACCCAGTGGAACCAGAATACCATTGTTGAAACCCTAGGGAGTGGTTTTGTTCTTCGTATTTCCACCATGTGACCCCATCCATTCTTGAACACATGGATTTCAAAACCACCGTCACACCCCAATTGCGCACCATCTCTCGTGCATCTTTCCCATGCAACACGCATCTTACGCTATCGATCGGGCTCACTTGTGACCGTTAGATGTCAGTGCCTGCTTCTTAAGCAGTAGTATCATGAATAAAATTCATATTTTGAAGGGGCTTAAACATATTTAAAGCACATTTATCTCCTTTATGCTCTTGATAAGTGCCTAGGCGCCTAGAAAGTTTGGCGTTGGGCCCTTAGGGATTGATTTTCTGATGATTATTTTGGGGACGCTTGAGTGTATGCTGACTTATATCGATCTATGATCTCTGTAAGTTTATCTTCAGCCTCTGATTCTTCATATTTGACCTCGTAATCTTACTCGGGATTAGCACAAATGACTGGATCACATACAGTACTAACATCGGCTCCAGTAGGGACAACATACCCATGTGGTCTGTTGAGAATTGTAGACCAAGTTCCTTCTTTTGTTATGTTACGGAATCTGAGTTAAAACAAAAGATCTCATGTGCACCTAAAAAACTGATTTGAGAGGTGAAACGAAATTGCTCAACAACTTAAAGTTAAAATCCTAACTACTTTGTTGCATAATATATGGTGAATGAAGTAAAATTAAAAAACATAACATGAATGGAAAAAGATTTATTTATGTAGAAGGTAAGAAATATTTGCAACATTTAGTACTGCAAAAAATGTTTGAGGAACTTGTTATTTACAAGAGCCCCAAACATATCACCACCCAGCTGATCCAGTTCATATGTATTGTTGTCTTAAACTACAATGATCTGGAATGGTCCAAGCCAGAGGTTGACGAATTTTCCATGTTTTCCCTTTGTTTCCCTTATGGAATCCCACTTTAGGACTAGATATCCTACCATAAAGCTCCTCTCCTTAGTCCTATTATCAAATATTTCTTTCATTCTGGCCTAATGAGCTTGGGACCTCAATTGCACCTGATCTCTTACCTATCGAACTTCAATCAGTTGGTTGATTCTTCTGTGCATATCATCTAACTCGGCCTCTTCATCTTATAGCAACTTCATCATAGGAAGGTTGAGTTGGATGGGAAAATTAGCTTCCAACCCATATACCAACTATGGACCTCTTAATGCTCACTCTATCTGCCCATATTACATATTTTAAGTGGGAATCCCAAGCTTTCTTGTTTTGGGATAGCATCTTCTTGATGATATTGATGAGGTTCTTGTTCGATGATTCAGAAAAACCATTTCCATGTGGATAATAAGCAGTAGAATTCCCAAGCTCTATATTATAATCTTGACAAAATTTCATAAAATTGTAAGATTTGAAATCTTGGGCATTATCAGTTATGATCTTTCTAGGACATCCAAACCTTGCTAAAATGTTCTCTTCAAGGAACTTGATAATGATCGTGTCAGTTTCTACCCTAGTGGGAATAGCCTCTACCCATTTGGTGAAGTAGTTTGTAGATGTCATGATCCATTTGTGTTGCCCACTTGAATTTGGGTTGATTTCACCAATGAAATCTAATCCCCATTGTTGGAAAGGTGTTTCTTCTTTGACAGGCCTGAAAGGGAGAGGCTGCAATTTATGTTTTCTCTCAAACACTTGACATTCTACATAGGCCCTAACCATGCAGTTTACATCAGAAAATAATGAGAGCCAATAATAACCGGCTATGAGGATTGTGTAAGCAGTGGCTCTCCATGCATGGTGGCCTCCACATATCCCTTTGTGAAACTCGTGAATAATACCTTCAATTTCCTCTTCAGTAAGGAAATCGAACAATACTCCTCCTAGATCCTTCCAGAACAAATTTTCTCCCAAAATGCAATACTTCACAGCCTTGAGCTTGATAGACATGGCCTTATCTTTGTCCCATGTTGGTTCTTAAATTCTAAAGGTAGAAAATCACATCTTTATACCAATAATATTTGGAAAACTCAAGGCTTACATTAGAAGATGGTTCTTATGTTTCATCCTCTCCTTGCGTTGTTTCCATGATGTTTGTTGTCGGAGAATTTATATCAAGGGCTTTGCAATTTAATTTTGCCATGAGTTTGGTCAGTCCTTTCCCCTTTATCAGCTTTGTGGGTTTGATCTCCAAATCATATTCTTGGAGTTTGTCAATCCATTTACCTCTCATTCCTTCACTTTCTGGATGAGTAAGTATGTATTTTATTGCACTATTAGGCATGAAGGAAAATGTTTTTAGTGCAATATATAGTCTCTGAAAACCGTCAATGCTTTAACCAGGGCATATGCTTGTTTCTCCAAATTACTATTTTAATCATGCATCTCTTAAAGATTTGTTGAAGAAATCTATAGGTTGTTCCTATTTTTCATCATTTCTTTGTAACAAGATAGCAACTATAGTATGTTTTGAAGCAAAAGAGAAAACAAGGAAGTCTTTGTCATAGTTTGGGTTGAATAGCACAGGAGATTCTCCCAAGGCCTCTTTGATTACTTAAAACTATTCTTTAGCTTTGGGGATCCATTTTACTTCTCAGTCCTTCTTCAACATGTTAGTGATATACCTTATCATATCAACAAAAATTTTCACAAATCTACTCAGAAAACTAATCTCGCCTATGAAGGATTGAATCTCTTTTTTGTTTCTAGGCAGAGTGATCAGTTTAATTTCCTCCACCCTTTTAGGATCTATCTTCACCCCCTCTTTTGACACTATATGGCCCAAGGGATTCCCCTCATTCATATCAAATAAGACTTCTTTGGATTCAATGACAGGACAAACTTTCTGCACTTCACAAAGGTATGTATTAAATGCTTGATGGTATCATCATCTATTTTGGAGAAAACAGTCATGTCATCAAGGTATATGATAATGAATATGTCCTTCTCTCCCACAAAGGCTATATCCATAGCTCATTGAAAAGTGGCTCCTACATTTATTAAACCAAAAGGAATTTTATCATACATGAAATTTCCCCATGGGATTGTGAAAGATGTATTTTCCCTATCATCAAGATGCATTGCCATCTGGTTATATCTCGAGAATCCATCCATCATTGAGATCTTGTTTTCTCCCAGTACTTTTTGGAGTATGTGATCCATCTTTGGCAAAGGATAATTTTCCTTTAGTGATGATTTATTCATATTTATGAAGTCCACGCAAATCCTTATCTCTCCACTCTTCTTCCTAACTATAACCAAATTTTCTACCCATTCAGAATATCTGAGGGGGGTGATGATTTGATCATCTAACAACTTCCTTACCTCCTTCTCAATAGTAGGAAACAACAAGGGATTAAATTTTCTTAGCTTCTGCATAAAAGGATTGGTACCAAGCTTGAGTGATATTATATGTTGTATGATGTTGGTATCATGGGTCTTTAGGTCTTCATACTTCTAAGAAAAAACATTCATATTTTCTTTGAACAGTTGTGAGTATTCTACCTTATGCTTGGGAGGAATCTCTTTCGACAACTTTGTGTATTTTGATTCACGTTCTGTCCCAATGCCACATTCTTCATTGTTATCTTCTTTGAGTAGAATCGTGGGATTTATGGGTACATCATTTATATCAAAAATTTGTTCCAGGGGCACCAATCCTTTAGGAATAAAATTGTTTTTGAGTTGAAGAACCTTATGTCCAACCATCAAAAAGCCCTAATTTTCATGTACGATAACAGTGACGTTTTTCACTTGTGAAAGATGCTTCCTTCAGCTTGGATTTGATACCATGTTAATGTTTAAGCCATTATTATAGATGTTTGCATTTCATTAGATAACAATAGAATAATCCAAGATCACTGAGAAATACACAATCAAAAGAGACACAGTGTTTATCCTGGGAAACCCTCTAGGGGAAGAAAACTCAGCAAAACTTCCTTAATATAGATAGCCAATACAATGCCAAGAGATCTCTTAAACTAATATAGAAATTCCTCTCCCAGATATGCGCCACTCTCTCTCTCCTTCTTCTCCAGCAGTAGATCTGAACTTGTCTCTCAAATGAGCAAGTGATTTGTGTGTCTAAGTGAGGCACTAGCCTCCTTATTTATACAAGTCTGGCATGTGTGAAGTGTCTCTTCACTAGCAGGGCCGACTGTTAGAATATAGAAGATGGTGTGCTTGTTTTACCATTGATGATACCCTCTTCGCCCAACCACAGGCCGAAGCCTCCCTCCGAGCACCTTAACCATGACCTGAGAATTCCTCCGGAAGCAAACCCTAGTCTAGATAGCCAAACAAAGAGTAGCGCATCAATCCCCAAGGATAGTGCATCACAAAAGACTGATCAGATGTTCCAAACCCTAGCCAAGAGATATCCAAGCCAATACTGAAACTACCTGCTGGTGCAGATGCACCTGCAACCCTCCTCCAAACCTTCGCACCAACTGCAACTGTAGTGCGCACCAACTGGGAAAACTGCAGTCCTAAGATGTGACAAATGAGAACTGGTGCCCTGTATTTATATTATTTCTACCAGATTTGTTGGGGCCGACTTCTCCTTATGGATAGTGTCTGTTCAGTATATTATTATTATTTCTGGCCGACTTCTTCTTTTGGAGGCTAATAGCCTAATATAAATTATCTTCTTGAGCAGACAAGGTTTCTAGGGTTATTTGCCAATTCATTAGGGTTTCTCTTGCTTCCCGGAGTCTTCTATTCTCGTCAGGTTCACACATGGGGGTAAATACCTCCCGCAGCTACCATAATATTAACACTCCCTCCTAGCTAGAGAGGAATTTACATGTAATGGACTTGAGCACAAAACATACCATTTACCTGGTAGCATCAATATAGTCATCTAGACTATTTCATGACTAGATCATGAGCATCACCATCACCATCAGCTACATCATCTTCTCAAAAACATACTTCATCTGAGTAGTTAGATATGATGTTCTCACTCACATCATGGAGTGATACAAGAGGAGTAAAAAATCTGAATTGTTTTCCTTCTGGAAAATCTCTGTTCATCATTCATCTGAATGATCATCTCCAATAATCTGTTGATAGTCTTCAAGGCAATTAGAACAAGGATAGAACACACATGTGTCTATTCATAGTAGTAC
>JZKD02S2067586.1:35663-51800 GCA_000966675.3 Picea glauca | reverse complement strand
CTAACATAATCTCTACCGTTAGATTTGCGACCTTATAATGAACGGTCCAGATTTACAATGAAATTACAATATACTTTTACAAGGCAATTTTTGCTTCGGGGGCTTCGCCCCCGAAACCTCTTTGGGGGCCTGCTTGCCCCCAGCCGGGGGGATAGCCCCCCTGGACCCCGCAGAGGGGGTACCCCCCTCTGCACTCCCCCGTGTAGAAGAGTGTACATACTTATGGGGTGTAAATACTTCATGGGGTATAAACACGGCTGAAATCAAGGACCTCTGAATCAGGAAGATAATCAGGCTCCACAACCAACAGTTTCAAGGGAATCTTCATCTCTCCCATGGTTCCTTTAATACCCTTCATATCTGTGAACTTGGTTGGAAACAAGTCCTGGTATTCATGTAGCATTTATGTAATCTTATCAATAGTGGCATCATCCCAGTAATCTCCAACGTTTGCTGGTTTAGGTGCTTTCTCTGTTCCAATGCTAACTTTCTTGATTTTGATGGGTTTCCAAATAAAAGTTAGTTCGACCCTAGGACCTTCTATGTCTCTCTATCCTTAGGTTTTTGCGATGTTCGCATTCCTAGGATCATCGTCTTCATCAACATTTATATTGTAACAACCCTATAATTTCTGAAGAGGTGCAATCCATTCATCCTCTTCTTGCTCCAAGGGTAGGTGAGGTACTTCCTCAAAGACTTTCTGCCTTATAACTTGTAGAGCCTGATCTACTGTAGGGTGTTGAATTTCAAACAAAAATGTAGTGATAAAGTTCTGAGTCATACCATATCAATCTGAAGTGGTGAGGCACAATTCCTCTTGCAGATACCAATTGATAGGTGTTGTAGCCAACGTGTTAAGCAATTTATGCACCCAATGTTCTCAGGGAATATTGCTCCAGGCTTCCTCACAACTTCGCACATGGTCTTTTGGAAAACTCTGACCTGTATACCAAAATTTTCATCCTTCGATTTGGTCTAAAACGCACATTGTCATCAAAGTGCAACATTGCACCCAGTCCGCGATGTTCTTCTTATGTGTTCCCCACCATCTTGTTGGAGTTGCTTTCAAGGCTTCATCGAGTGCCAACAACCTCTGTTCTGATGGTACAATTTCTTCAAATTCGAGTAAAAATGTTTCTAAATGATTCAAACCATCAAACGTGGGAAGGTTACTTACTTTTGTGTCAATCCAGTGAACTTCCCTGGTCAATCTGGCACACCTCCGAGTAGAAAATTCATACATCTTGTTCTGCTAATTCTCCAGTGCTTCTTCTGAATCTGATGAGCACGCGCTTTCACTTCGCCAGCTCAAGTTCCCGTCTGTTGTAGGATTAATATAATCCTGTTGTCTTGCTGTCAATTTATATATATTCTCTAGCTCATATTCGCGGTCTTCTTCTCTTATGGGCTATGTGTATATGTGACCTTCGTCAGGATCAAGAGGTGAAATGACCCTAAGGTCATTACCCTCGAATATCATTCTCCTCTTCTTTAGATCAACAATAATCAAATTGTTGAAGGCCCAATCGACACCCAACAGCGCAGGATAAGGACATCTCTCATCCACAATCTCTATGACTTCAAAGTCTACAAACATCCCGACTCCATCGATGTCCACAGGGACATGTTCCAGTTTTCCAAAAGGACTCACCACCTTCTGATTATTCATTCCAAGTCTGATAGGGGAGTCAATCAGCTTCGGTTTCCCCATCAGTTCCCAGGTCTGCTTCATCATCACATTGACTTCTGATCCCAAGTCTAGGACCACATAATCTATACCAGAGTCTCCAATCTGAACATTGAGGTGTAGCTCCTTATTTTTCCTTCTCTTCCTTGACACTTGGTTCATAGCCCTATTCAGCCTAGGGTCCACTCTTCCTATCTCATACTGACTTATGAGGTGTTGTAGTTCTTGTATGGCTCTTTCATCCTTAATTAAGTCAATACATATATACAAGAATCCTACAAGCTTGCATACCTCCTTTCCTTCGCCACGTGACGCATATTGATTGAATTCCAGAGGCATTCCACATTCTTTCACTTCTAGTCGTGCCTTCGATGAAGAGTCCCATTCTCCTCCAAATTCTCTTCAAGCCTCCTCAATTGTCTGCTTCTCCCTCCTTGGATCGAACAACTATGTCTTCTTTGTAGCTCTTCTGACCCCTGATCCCTCTGTATTCTTCTTTGGAGTCACCATGTCTTCTCCTGTAGCTGTGCCTCCTCTCGTGATAACAATTCTGGGATCCTCTCCACATAGTTCAGCTAATATCAATTGCACTTGTGGGTTTCCACCCTGTCTTTCCTTAAGCTTAGCTAGTAATGTTGGACATTCCTCAATAACATGTTCAAATGAGTTGTAGTAGCTACATGTGGTACAAGGTTTTTGATAGTCCCTTGCCAAATGACCCGGCTGGGCACAATTATAACAAATGATCTGACCTCGACCTCGACCCATACCTCCTCCTCGTCCTCTTCCTTTGAATCCACCACGAGGGTTGAATTTTCCTCTTCCTGGGGAATTAAACTGCACAACATTTCCTTCTTGCTGTACTTGGCCTTGAATTTTGTATGTGTCTCTTGACCTTTCATGCAAGAGGTCATAAGCTCTACAATCCTTCTCATCATGCCCCACAGACTTACAGAATGTGCAATACAGATTTGTGGGGGTCTTGACATATTTTTTCATGTAGTAGCATTCACCAGGGCGATGTCGATTTCTACATACCTCGCACCAAGGTAGAGTAACCTGCTTCAAAGGGCTCAGAGCTCCCGAGGCCAAGTACTCATTAAATAGGGGGTAGTTCTCCTTGTCATGGACCTCTGATTTACATATGATACACTGGATGTCTTCTCCTTTATCTTTTCCCTTTTCTTTCTTCATGTCTTTGACCTGCAATGATAAGCTAGTTAGCTGACTCAAAATTTGACTCATACTCTGGTTGGATTCTCCCATAGGGGATGATTCTAAATTCATGGTGATATCCAATGACTTGGCCTATGAAGCAATCTTCTATTGCATCAGAGGAACTCTGATGTGTGGCAAGAGGGCAACAATGAACCATTCCTTTTTCTGTTCGTTTGGGATCCGGAAACTCAAATGTCATGTAAAGGTCTTAAAACTCTTATCAAACTCCCAATTAGGTTCAACTACTCTCTGTTTGATTTGTTTAAGCTCTGTAATGCAATGTGACTCCGACTTAGGTTTCTTGAATTCGGCAATCAAGACAGTCTTAATGTCATTCAGTGGTTTAGGCTATAAAACTCCTTGGACAAATTTCATATACCAGCTTAGTGTGAGGTCTCTTAGGGTAGTACTGAACTGGGCTCTCTTAACAGCTTCATCAGAAATACTCTTAATAATCCATATAGCTTCGCACAAAAACCAATGATGGTTGGGATCCTCATATCCATCTCCTCTAAAAATGGGTAACCTCATCTCATCTGCCATAGATCTTCCTAGATTTCTTGACTGAGTATGCACTGAACCGATTGTACCAGTGCTCTAAGTGATATGATAACTTGGGTTACTCTGGTTACTTAATGCTGCTAAAATAATAGGAGGAGTGATAGTACTTACTTCGACGGTAGGCGTAGTCCCTGAAGTCTCTGATTCTTCTCAGCGAGGTTCTTCAGTCTTCCCTTCCTTTTCCCTAGCAGACTCTGAATAATCCTCATTCAATAACTCTTATTACTCTCCACTATAGAACCCTTCGTCCTATACCAGTGGCTCGTGGTTCTCCTGTTCACCAGAGGAACTTCTCTAAATGATCTCCCACTTCACATGTGTCCAACCTTTGTGTCGTTGTCGTTTTCTGAATTCTTAAACATCAGCTTTTTTATCCGACCAACTACTGTGTCTTCAAGATGTTCTTCTCGTTCAATAGCATCTTGATCTTCAACTTCAAAAAGTTTAAAAAATTTCCTCGAGGTCCCTTAAAGAAAAATCTCTCTACTTGTCTATATGACTCTACTCTGTCAACAACAAACTCAGTAATATACCCTCCAATAGTGCTATCAAACCAGTGGTCTACTTCTCTTGAAATGATGTTGTCAACTCTCTTGACCTTCTTGACCAACGTCATCATCCAAACCACAGATGGTCTGAGTCTGATCTCAAATTGGGTATCTCCTAATTTGGCTAACCACTCATATATCTCCTGATGAATTACTCCAAAGTAAATCTCGTGTATATCAGTAAAGATATATCTTCCCAACCAATCCTCTGTACTAATATTAGGGTTGTTGTTCTGAGCTTCAGCGAAGTCTCTCTCTTGTTCTTCTATCCACTTTTGAATATATGTCTTCGATGGAAACCACCTTGACATTCCCTCAATAAGATCTCAGTCCCGACAACGGAACCATTTGTTGGCATAGGGGTAGACCCAGGGTTCAGCTCTGACAACACACCAACAAGCCCTAACTATTGGCCCTTTTGGAAACACCTACAAAGTAGATGCATTCTCACCCGAAGTAGCAATAGGGGATTGCAGGACATAGGTGTCTACAACTGGAAGAAATGCAAAGTGGATCCAAAACAATAGCACCAACAATCTAGTTATTCCTTATCTCCTTTAAGCCTACTGCACGAGCTATACCAGATCTAACACAATAATGCAATAACAGAATAACAGAGGTAAAAGAACACAACATCAATCACACAGAACAAAAGATATACGCGGTTCACCCTCTCCCTAGGGCTATGTCCACATAACTGCACTTTACAATATATTAGATGAAAGCATATAGTTCTATCTGTGCACTTAGCTTGCAGATCTTTCTATCTTCTCCCCTCTCTACCTCCGCTCCCTATGCACCTAGCTGCAGGGTTGATCTTCGCACCCAGCTGAAGATCTTATAATATGAGAATGCTCTCACTCAGCATTTCTCTTCCTCTCACTACAACAATAGTCGTGCTCAACAACTTAAACAATCATATCAACCAATGTCCAACCTTGAACAAACCAATGAAGAACCCCACCTGACTCTCTTAGACCTTTATTTATACATTACAATGACTCTCAGACAACCTTAGGCTGAACCCTAGGTGTCAAAACCCAAAATTCCAAAAGCCTAGGTGACTAAAACCCAAGGTCCACTTGACCCATATTTTCAGGGCTTTGCTAGCACGTCTTTCCTTCTTTTCTGGACAATGCTCCAAAGCATTTGTTGGTGGCTTTCTTTGCTTGCTGAGTTGTCCACGATCCATATCCTTGATGATCTGTCTTCCTCGATCTTCTCATCCAACGACTCGTTTTCCCTTGCTTCTCTCCTTCTTTTCTTCTTCTTTGACCCACTTCAGCCCTTTCTCAATCATTGTTCCTTCCACGTAGTTTGTACTTCGCCTTTCCTTTTCCTTATTCTTCGTGTTCTTCCTTAATCCATAACCAAGAGCCAACACACACTAGATTTCCCTTTGCTCAAACCACTTTGACCTTACCTTGAACATTAATCTAGTAGGTGGTATAAACAAGTAACCAATATAACGGGCTGCATACTTATCTTGAATTTCTATAGGATTATTTGAGGTTACTTGGGAAGCCTCCAATGTTTTGGATCTCCATCCTTTACTAAAATGAGGGAAGTACTTGCTTAGGTGACAGTGGAAAATACTTCTATATGTTACACTCATCTTCCATCTTGTGAAGGCTTTTCACAAGTGCTATATTATGTGATAACATAGACCGAGGCTACAATCCAACATGATCTTGGATTGGATTCAAGTGATGAAAACAATATGATCACCATGGGCATACAAGGTACATCTTCTTCTTCTAGTTCTAGTGCTAATATTTTTTCTTTAAAATTGGAAACTATGCATGATAAAAAGAAAACAAGTGAGCTATTCCATATGAGAGTCATCTCAAATAATACAAATATTGATATGTGAAAATTCCCATGCCCTAGGTGACTGAAGTCCTTATGATCTCAATCAAGCAAGTAGATTGCTAAATTTAATTTAATGCATATATAAATTTCAGACCATAGCGTTAATCACATAATAGTCGGAAATCAAATAGTGAAAGAATAAAAAATAGTTTCACTCATACACTGTTAATTACTCCTTCAAATATGATTTTTCATTCATTCGAAAAAATTACAATATAACCTCCACAAACTGCCCAAAATACAGCACTGCGCGGATACCAAAAAACACCTCAAACTGAACGAAACAATTTGTTGTAGAAGTACAACTTGCTATACTGTTGTACAACATGTCCGCGCAGACTGTACAGAGACTGGTACAAATTTTTCCATATGGTTGTAGGGATCCATATAGTATTGTCTGTATTATTGTACGTACTTTTGTACTACTATACATAATTATTTCATACAACTGTACAGACTACTACACGGAACTTCGTGTTGTTGGAAATTGGTTGCTTGCCTCTCTGTCCCTTCAACCTACTCAACTGCTCATGTGTTCGTGTGTGTGTCTTAACTCTCTATATTGACTTGTATTTATAGCTTTATCTGATACCAAAACCTTAATCTACTTTTTAGATTACTCGTAGTCTAGGTCATGCATTCATGAAATACACTTTTTAGACTCAATTGCTAAAACTAAGACTTTCACTTTTTAACTAAAGTGAATTACAAAATAGAATTTACTTTTTCAAAAATATAATCACTTTTCGAAAATAACTTTTCCAAAAATATCTCAAATTAATTCATGTTTGAGCTATAATTCTCAACACTCCCTATTAACGAGGAAAGAATTATGCACCAATCCAAGTTGGTCTTTTAATTCCTCAAAGTTCCCTTTCTCCAAGGGCTTGGTTAGAATATAAACTATCTACAGATCTATAGGAATATATTGGAGCTCCACTACTCCCTTTTGAACCCTATCTTGTATTAAGTGATATATGATCTCTATATGCTTGGACTTGTCATGAAACACTATATTATCAGAGAATTTGATACAATTTTATTATCACAGTAAATGATCGTGGGATCCAACTATTGATCAAACAATCCTGCAACTAACTTGTGAAGCAAGATGGCCTCACAACTAGCCGTATTGGTTGCCATGTATTTTTCCTTCGTTGAGCTAAGTGCCACAAAAGTCTGCTTCCTGCTGAACCAGGATATCATCATTGATCCCAAGCTAAAGAAACTGCCTAAGGTGCTCTTCCAATCTACTGCACTCTTTTCCCAATCTAAGTATGTATACTCCTGCAACTTCACTTCACCATCTCCAAGATATCTTAGACCATACTCCATTGTGCCCCTCAAATATATGAGCACATCTTTTGTTGCTATCTAATGCTATTTCCTTGGCTCCACCATGAAATGACTCAAGATGTTTATTGCAAAACATATATTTGGCCTAGTGTTGATCAAATACATCAAAGAACCTATCAACTTCCTGTATGATGTGGGATCCACCAACTATGAATATGAAGTTTTCACCTTCTTTAGAGTAGTGATCATGGGTGTGGCCATAGGTTTGCAATCTTCCATCTGAAACCTCTTCAGGATCTTAATTACATACTTACACTGTCCAAGGAACATCTTCCCTGGTCTTTTCCAAAGCCTCCAATCCCAAGAAGTAATGCATCATGCTAATGTCCTTCATCTTGAACTCAACTACCATTTTTTCTTTTCACTCTGCAATGACCTTCTTTGCTCCTGTCAGAAACAAGTCATCTACATACAACACCAAAATGAGAAGATTAGTTTGAACAAATATATAATATAAGTTACGATTTGCTTCACTTTTGGTGAAGCCCATGCTTTGCAGATATCCATCGATCCTAGTGTTAGCACTGAGAGTCACCCTCAGACTACAAGAGGATAAGCTCAGTACCCATCAAAATTTTTGTGGAGGTATGTTTATGAGTGGAGGTCAAATGGAAAATCTCGGTACAAGAATGGTTTAACACATAAACTAGACAATCAATGCATAAGGAAATGAGGTCCTCATTAACTTCAGTCAGTGGCATAAGGATAAAGGTGAGAAGGAGGAAGACTTAGTGAGGAGAGTGGACAAGTCTTCCATGAGCATCCAGCCTTCAAGTAGCTTGGTGAAGAAAACCTCAGGCATAAGAGCACTCTTGAACTTAAGTTTCAGACACTAAAATATATCACAACAAAATAATAATCAAACCTCCATTACCATGCGACAAAAAAAAATCATCTGGATCATCCATGCATGATCATTTCAGCATAAGAGGAAACAAGACAACGAAAGAAAATACCGAAACAAGTCACAACAACATTATAATCAGACCTCCATTACAATACCACTACAACAACTCATCTGGATCATCCATGCATGAGTGTTTCAGCACGAGAGAAAACAAGATGATGAAAGAAGTTGCCTTCTATTAATGAGAAAGTCTCAGGTCTCATACATAACCAGAGAACAACTCTGCTATCAAAATATTACAAAATAAGGAGCTCTTCTCAACCATCCAACCTTAACATATTATTCAACTGATGTATTTATACCCAAAACAGTAGTCGGTGTCTTCTTTTGTCTATCATGTTCCTTTTGTCAGAAGGAGACTTTGATTAGTATGGGCATGCAAGAGAAACTACCCTCTATTGTAATTTGGGTTGAAATATTTCTGTCTCCTCGGCTAGACCCTCCATGATTCCATTTAAGGGGGGGATAGCAAAAAGTTAAACCACTAGGCCTTCCTTCATTAACTGATTTCTTCTTGGGACCAAGATGTGGAAAAAATACCCTCTACGGTATTTCAGGTTGATAGTTGTGTCTCCTCAACCAGTGCTTCCATGCCTTCAATTTATGGAGTGAAATGAGGCTTCAACTACCATTCCTCATTCACTAACTGAATTCTCCTTGGGATTGGGAATTTTCTCAACGCCCAGGAGGCTACTACGTGTTGCTCTCGGACTGGTTCCCATATAAGCACGTGATTGCGGAAGCTTCCAAGGGCGGTTTGGGTCCACACCACTTTGACCCCCGCAATCCACTACCAACTGCCACGTACCTCTTTAGCTATACCGTGGTTTTGATTGCGGGACCGCTCAAGAATTTTATCATTTGAGCATGTTCCATCCCCGCAATGAAGTGTGGTCGTCGATCTGGTCGCGATCTAGGATCTAGGAAGTATCACTATTTTAGTTCCCCCGCTAAAGCTTATCCACCTACCAACTCTAGAATCCTTTTAACCATGCTTAGAGATGGTGCTAATTTTAGAGCTCGGGAGCTTTTGATGGTGAACAATAATACTTCCCAGAGGATGATTTCCCGAAGCTGACATGGTGTTCGGATGCCACTGTGCTAATGTGTCATGGAAAGGAGGGTGACATGTGTCAGCACTAGATGGATGTTGTAGATTTTAACCATGTACAATATTTATTGCAAACATATTTTCAGTAAAAGAACAAAAAGATAGAATGGCAAATACAAACATTACACAGAGATTTTTCCCCTTGAAACCCAAACCAAGAAAACCAGCATGTTCTATATTCATTCATTGTGTTACATTATTTACAATACAATATACATATAGGAGCTAGAGACATCCAAAACCCTAACCCAATGACCTCGATTAGTCCAAAACCCTAATTCCTTAACCAGAAATAGAAAACCATCGGCAAAGAAACCGTGTGCTGAAAAACCACCTAAATATATGACACATTTCCTGAGGCAAAAAATGTTTTCTCAGGGGTGCTACCCCCAAACCCTCGCGCAGGTAACATCCACCCCCCTACATGCTCGGTGCATACGCTCAGACACTACTTCTCGTGCAAAGAATATAACACATACCCAAAATTCTCCCACTTGTTGTTTTGTTTGCATACAGGGGGTTACAGGGTTACATAGTCAATAATCCAAGGCAACAATGCCCATGGATCATCTACACCAAGAGAACTTCTCAGTGCTCACTGATTTTGTTAATGAATCTGCAACATTCTGCAAAGTGGCCACCTTCATCAGAAATACTTTCTTTTGTTCAACCATGTCGCTCACAAAGTGATATTGAATATCAATATGCTTTATCTTTGAATGATAAGTTGGGTTCTTCGCCAGAAAAATTGCACTCTGAATGTAACAATCTATCCTTACAACTTGTTGTACCAACCCAATACCTGAACACAATATTTATAACCATATTGATTCCTTACTTGCATGAGTTTTTACCATGTATTCAACTTATATAGTTGAAAGTGCCACTACAACCTATCTTTTTCTCATCCAACTTATTGCTCCTCCAAACAGGTTAAACACATACCCACTTGTAGATCTCCTACTATCCATATCTTCAGACCAGTTTGCATCCAAAAATCCATTTATATCCACCACTCTTTCCAATCCCGGTCTTCCTTTGTAACACAATCCATAGCTAGCAGTGCCACGCAAATACCTGAAAACCCTTTTTACTGTTGTCCAATGCTCCTTCCCTAGTTTTGACATATACTGCTCAAAACTCCCATTGCATATGCAATGTCCGGTATAGTACAGACCATTTCATACATCAAACTGCCAACTGCACTCGCATATGGAACATGAGACATGTCATCCTCCTCTTCATGTGTCTTGGGACACTGATCCACAAATAACTTTACCCCAACAAGAATAGGAACCTTGACCGGTTTACATTCCTGCATATTAAACCTCTGCAATATTGTCTCGACATATTTTGTCTGATTTAACCAGAGTTTCCTCTTTTTCTGATCTCTTTTAATTTCTATGCCCAAAATGAAATTTGAAGCACCGATATCCTTCATGGAAAATTTAGAGGACAAATGAGTTTTCACATCCTGGATAATCTCCTTGTTGTTTCCTATCAACAACATGTCATCCACATACAAGAACAAATAAATCAAATGATCACCAATTAATTTAAAATACACACAGTAATCCTCTTTGCTTCTTGTGAAGCCAAGTCCCGGCATATAAGTATCAAATTTTTGATACCATGTCCTTGGTGATTGTTTTAAACCATACAGGGACTTTTTCAGCTTGCATACCAGCTCCTTCTTTCCCTTCACAACATAACCTTCTAGTTGCTTCATATAGATTTCTTCTTCCAGATCCCCATGTAGGAATGTTGTCTTCACATCCATTTGTTCTACTTCAAAATCAAATGCAACAACTACAGATAATAGAAATATTATAGAGGTTAACTTAGCAACAGTTGAAAAAATCTCACCAAAATCAATTCCCTCAACCTGGGAATAACCCTTTGCTACTAACCGAGCTTTATATTTCTCCACTTTTCCTTCTGCATTTAGCTTCTTTTTAAATACCCATTTGATACCAATGGGATTTCTTCTAGTCGGCAACTGGACTAGATCCCAAGCCTCATTCTTATCCAAAGATGCCATTTCTTTGTCCATGGCCCTTTTCCAGATATTTCCATCCTCTGAATCCACTACCTCCCTAACAATTCTAGGATCATCATCAGTAATAGACAAAGAAAAATTTGAATGGAAATCATATGGACTATACCTTTCCGATAGCCTTCTTTCTCGAACCTATCTCCTCAATACTGGAGTATGAAGATCTTCTTCTTCTAATTCTTGTTCTTCTGTAGAGTCTGATTCATCATCCTTTAAATCAAACTATATTTTCTCTAGTTCTTCTTTACTTGGTAGGACTTCTTGTTTGACAACAATCTTCATTTCTCTAAATACCACATCTCGGCTATACACTACCTTCTTAGTTTATGGGTTCCAAAGATTATAACCTTTGAGACCATCTTTATATCCGATAAAGATACACTTTTTGGGCTTCTTATCTAGCTTACTCTTGTTTTCCTTTGGAACATGAACATATGCATCACATCCAAATACCTTGAGGTGTGTGAGAGAAGGTTCCTTACCAGTCCATACCTCTTGTGGAGTCTTTTCATCCAACGTTGATGAGGGTGATCTATTGACCAGGTAACATGCAGTACCCACTGCCTTTGCCCAAAATTCTTGCCCTAGCCTGGCACCACTGAGCATGCACCTTGATTTTTCCATCAGCGTCATGTTCATCCTTTCTGCAACTCCATTCTACTGAGGTGTATATGGAGTAGTATTCTTCCTTGCTATACCGCACTTCTTACATAATTCTTCAAATTCATTCCAGCAGAACTCTCCGCCATTATCTGTCCTCAACACCTTAATTTTTTTCTCTGTTTGATTCTCAACAATAGCCTTAAACTCTTTAAACTTGTCAAAGACTTTGGATTTCTTCCTAGGGAAATATATCCAAGTATTCCTCGAGAAGTCATCTATAAATGAGACATAGTACACAGATTTTCCCAATGATGGGATTGACACGGGTCAAAAAACATCATTGTGAACTAGCTGTAAAATTCCTTCTTCCCTCTTTGCACCAGAGTGGAATCTTACCCGATTCTGCTTCCCATATAGACAATGTTCACAGAAATCAAAATCCAGAGAGCAGTTAGACATACCTTCAACCATACCTTTACTATGTAGTAGTCGAAGACCCTTCTCTCCGATATGCCCAAGTCTTTGATGCCACATCATAACCTTTTCTCCAGAGACTGTAGGAGTTCTTTCTTATTCAACTCCAATATCAAGAACAATGGAACTATTACACCCATCACTAATAGTGCTTCCTTGAAGCTTATACAGAGTTCCAAACTGAACCCCCTTTAGCAACACCAATGCTCCTCGAACCATCCTGCAGGTTTCCTTTTCAAATATTGTTTTTACCCCTGCATTGTCCATTTTTCTTACAGAACTCAAATTTCTAGCCAAACCTGGGATGTGCAGAACACCAGGAAGTGTTCTAATCCTTCCATCTATGAGCCTCAACTTTACTTTTCCTCATCCTATGATTCTGGTTGTCGAATCATCCCCTAAGAAAAAATTACCTCCATCATACCTTTCATATTCACAGAACCACTCCCTGTGGGGATTCATATGAAAGGATGCACCAGAGTCAACCAACCATGCCTCATGATCTACATGTGTGCTTGAAGAAGCCAAGTACAAATCCCCTCCTTCCTTTGAGGTCTTTTCTTCTATAGAAGGAGATTCTTCAGATCCCTTCTTTTTATCAACTTTGGATCTACACTACTTCTTGTAGTGCCCTTCTTTTCCGCATCTCCAACATACCCTTACAAACTTTCTGGGAGATTTAGATCTACCCTTAGACTTAGATCTCCCACTTGAGAAATTAGATCTATTTCTTTCCTGGGAACGTCCTCTTGCAAATAATGTGTATGTGCTCCATCCTTCCATATCGTTTTGTCTCATCTCCTTTGGCAACAAGGATGAGACCGCTTCATCAAACTTCAAGGCAGTTGTATTACTATATATTGCCACAACCAGACTATCCCAGGAGTCTGGTAAAGAACATAGTAAACTAATACATTTATCTTCATCTAAAATTTTAATCTCAATAGATACTAACTGACTTACCACAGTGGCGTTCAAATTCTCTCTCACCGAGTCTCCATCTCTCATCCTCAGGTTATACAACTTATTTCCATAGAATAGTTTATTTACTAGGGACTTAGACTGATACAACTTCCCCAACTTTTCCTATAAATCCTTGGTTGTATCTTCCTCTGACACATTCAGTAATACTGAATCAGAGAAACACAGTTGGATTTTTCTCTTTGCCTTCTAATCCAACTTTTTCTAGTCATCTGTTGAAGTCCCTATAGGTGCAGTACTTGGATATATCGCGATACACTGATCTATGTCCACCAACAGATCTTCCAT
Source organism: Picea glauca (assembly GCA_000966675.3). Taxonomy (NCBI): domain Eukaryota; kingdom Viridiplantae; phylum Streptophyta; class Pinopsida; order Pinales; family Pinaceae; genus Picea; species Picea glauca. Next base: position 38,138 of record JZKD02S2067586.1, on the reverse strand, counting down.
CTTGAGCTTCCACAGCTCAAAACATTTCCCATTAAACTTCTCGATCTCCATCTTTGAATTGCTTGCCATTTATTTTCACATGAAAAATCAATACCATAGATTTGCCACTCTAACAAGGATTATCACAGTCCTGAGCCAAACCCTTGACCACAAAGGAGTCCCCCTGAAGCCAATAAATCTATGATACCAAATGTAGATTTTAACCTTGTACAATATTTACTACAAAAATATTTTCAGTAAAAGAACAAAAGGGTACAATGGCAAATACAAACATTACACAGAGATTTTTCCCCTGGAAACCCAAACCGAGAAAACCAACATATTCTATATTCATTCATTGTGTTACATTTTTTACAATACAATATACATATAGGAGCTAGTGGCATCCAAAACCCTAACCCAATGACCTGGATTAGTCCAAAACCCTAATTCCTTGACCGAAAATAGAAAACAATCGGCAAAGAAACCATGTGTCGAAAAAACCACCTAAATATATGAGACATTTCCTGAGGTAGAAAAAAATTTCTCGGGGGAACTACCCCTGAACCCCTGCACACCCAGCGCATACGCTCAGATGCTACTTCTCGTGCAAAGAATATAACACATACCCAATAGATGCCATGCGTCTAAACCGATGGATGCCAAGTGTCTTCGACACTTTAGAGCTCGAGGGGGGGATGCATGTAGATCTTGCATAACTCCAGGATTAATACGAGCCCGGAGTGACTTGGTGACCTAAAATGAATGCCATGTGGCCATCATCTAGAGGGACAGATGGCGAAAGATCTGAAACTCTGAGAGTAAAATACTCCAGAGGAAATGAGGAGTGGAGAAGCCGAAACTCCCGAAGCTCGAACTCTCGAAGTAAATCATGACTATCTGATCTGCAAGGACACGTGGTGCTTGATCTACAACTTTAGGAAAAATCACTTTGGAGGAAAATAAGAAGGGAAGCCCCGAAACTCCTGAAGCCCGAACTCCCAAAGTAAATCATCACCGTCCGATCTGGAAGGACATGTGGCGCTTTATCTACAACTTCGAGTAGCACTTCGGAGGAAAATAAGAAGGGAAGTCATGAAACTCTCGAAGCCTGAACTCTCGAAGTAAATCATGATCGTTTAATCTGGAAGGATGCGTGGCGCTTGATCTGCAACTTCGAGAAAAATCACTTTAGAGGAAAATAAGAAGGGAAGCCCTGAAACTCCCGAAGTAAATCATGACCGTCTGATCTGGAAGGACGCGTGGCATTTGATCTGCAACTTCAGGAAAAAATACTTTAGAGGAAAATAAGAAGGGAAGCCCTGAAACTCCCAAAGTTAATCATGACCGTCTGATCTGGAAGGACGTGTGGTGCTTGATCTGTAACTTCGGGCAAAAGCACTTCAGAGGAAAATAAGAAGGGAAGCCTTGAAACTCCCGAAGCCCGAACTCCCTAAGTAAATCATGATCGTTCGATCTAGAAGGACGTGTGGTGCTTGATCTGCAACTTCGGGAAAAATCCACTCTGGGGATTCTTTATAGTCGTTAAACCTCACACAACTTTGAAATTTTGAATGCACGAGAGCCACTAATCTGAACTGTATACGGTATCTCCATCATTGAAACACAAACTTGTCTACTTGCCTATGTTTCAAGCCTGAAATAGAATGCTCTAAATGTTGCGCTTTGATCTCATGGTTGTTACCTATGCATATCAAAGACTTGGTCGACTTGTTGTGAGCTCAATCAATGGAAAATAGGATGACCAATAATTTGAACCAAAATCATGATATGTGTTTATCCTTCGAAAAAAACTGGAAAAACTTTGAGCTGAGAACCAATCAAGCAAGACACTAAGAAAAATGAGGTCATTGAACAAAAAGGGAAATCAACTTTACCAACCAGAAGGGGAAAAATTCTAGGAATGGCATGTGGAGAAGAGAGAGAGGGGTCAGGGGTGTAGGCTCAACTATATGTGACCCTTCACAACTTCATGTGATAACATTGGCTCCACAGGGGATGGCATGCTTCTTGTGAGATGCTAGAACAAGCATCTTTAGTGTCTTACCCTAGGGCTATGGAGTCACCTATTCAAACAGAAATAAAAGAAAAATTGATATTTACAATGAATGGAAATTCAATCATGGCTTCAGAAAAATATTTTTTTCAGAAAGTGCCCATTGACAAGGCTGCCAAAAACTTCAGAATCTTCCAATTTCTACAATTTATAAGTGTTATTTTAAAATACCTTAGAAATATTGAAAGGACCAACCATAAAGCTTCGAATTTACCATGTTTTCCTTTGTCTTTCTCGGGTGCATTCCACTTGAGCACTATATCTCCCAGCTAGAAATATTCTTTTCTTACCTTCTTGTCAAAAGCTTGCTTGATCTTCTGTTGATGGTCCTATGCTTTTCCAAGAAGCTTCTCCCTAGTCTGTTGTACTTCTACCAGCTGTTGTATCCTCCTGACCATATCATCAGGTTCTCCTTGGTA
>JZKD02S2067586.1:0-13864 GCA_000966675.3 Picea glauca | reverse complement strand
TGGTCAATTCTCTCATGAGAAGAAGGGGATGAAGGCCCAGAGGTTGATGCAGCTGCTATATATGCTATGTAAAAACTGATAAAGGCCACCTATAATAGCCACATGATAGCTTGATATCTAACCCCTCTAATGTTAATTTCCCCTTGTCTCGATGCACTAAATGCACACTTATAACAGAACTTTAGCCCAATAAGAAAATGAAAGAATAAAGTTTGAAACTTGTAAAGGGGAATTGCAATCTAATGAATGGGTATCAAAAGGAAATTATTGGGTTCGAAATTCAAAAAGTACTGAGGAAAGGGTATCTCAAGAGGCAAGAGATCCCTCTACAAAGGTGCTCATATAAATGGATTTAACAACACCATAATCCATGAAGTAAGCCCAACTTATGCCACTATTACACTTAGTCTTAAAGAGTTTCTTTCTTTCATTGTTTCCCTCAGGACCTATCTCTCTACCTGGATCTTTTCTTTCACTATCTTGTTTGGCACATCTAATAGGGTTGGATGAAGGCCCTCCCATATTCAAAATTTCCAACTCACATAAAGTCCCAAGATGGTGTGATGCTTGAAGGGGATACTAAAGTGAATTGTTCACATGGCTTATATTTTAAGTAACAACTTAATTTGAATGAATCAAGGACTAATATCTCTTATGAAAATTGGTTTACCTTGTCTTATATTTTGGTTTGATTTGTATGGCCATGACATGGTTCTTTGATGGACGTCCTAGGATTTCACCCAGGACGTTGTGCCCTTATTGCAGGACTTTGGCACATGTGATGTAGAAAAATGAGTCACCCAGTGACTTGGCACCTTCAGACATAAGCTCTCATATCCTCAAGACCTTGGACAATGGACATATGGGCTTGGTTTTGGCAGATTTGGTCATGATGGAAACATATGGAATGAAATCCCACAGGCTGGCAGGTGTACCCCGAGGCTTATTACTCACTAGATTGAGGACATTGCAATAGTTAACAGACAGATACCATGCATATATGAGATGCAACCTCCTCCACCTTGGATACAATGCCCTAGACCCTTGATGTTGGTCTCCATTGGATGATGACGTCACCTTCTAGGGTTTGATGGTGATAGGGTTTGATGACCCTTGGGGTACCACTAATGATGGAGAATGACCATGGGTGATGAAATGCACCCTTTTCCATGATTTCACCTTGAGATGATGCCACGTGGCCTTGGGAGGCCCTCCTCTAGCCTTGGGAGGTTTGACGTCACCACACGTGTGGTATTATGATGGAATTTTTGCATGTTTTATCATTTGTAGAGTTTGTTCGAGGGGTCGGGCCCACTTAAATTATGGATTATTGACATTTAATTTATTTTGTGGACAAAAGATCTAGGGTTTACCTCATTTAAAGAGGCTAGCGCTAGGATTCATTTTGATCATCACATTCCTCGCCATTTGGTAGAGGAGAACCTCTCTAAAAGTTCACTATTTTCTCTCTCTTTGATTTCTTTACTCATGTGCCAGTATTGTGGAGGGATATTTGTGGATGGTTTGCTTTATTTGATGGATATTTTCTGCAATTAGGGTTTGAATGTTCATGCTACTTGGAGGAAGTAAGTATTTTTCTACAATTTATTGTCTATTGTTAATGTTAAAGGTTGAATTACTATTTTGTTGCAAGTTTCTTTGTCTTGTTGAAACCCTGAGAGGGAGACATAAGTACTTCTCTCCCTCATAAATTATTTATTGTCCAAGTTGTGAAGGATTGTTTGTTAGGGTTAATATCCTAAGGCCCAAAAGTGCTTGCACTTTAGGGTTTTAACTCTATCCTTTGATCTTTAACCTAAGTGAAGCTAGAGAAAGGTAAAAACAACACCTAGGGCCCAAGTGTGTTTTCACCCTAGGTACCTCTTTCCTCAAAGTCTAAAACATAAGGCCCAAGTGTGTTTGCACCTTAGTGTTTAGACCTTACCTCTCTTGCTTTATCTATTTCAATCTCCAAGCTAATGCATTTGTGACTCCATGAACCCTAGAAGACAACAACACTAGTCTAGAGGTATTCTTGTGGTTAAAGTAGATATTAAAATAAACACTCTCTCTCTCTCTGTCAAACATCTTAGTAACATTTCTAACCCTAACTCTAGAAAACTGTCAATATTTATTGTTGTTGTTATAAAGTTTTGCTACAACGAATGAAAACTAGTTTAAATTGCTGCATACACTCATTTATAAGTGGCTTAGACTACTCAGAAAATAATTCTAGCAATTGGATAATTTTATGCTTGTTGAATGCTTACTTTTCATGGTGAATTGCTACATTTTTTAGCACTTTTGTTTGTTGTTGTTGCAATATATTAATTTTTGTTACACAATTGGTTTACTGTTGTAATTTGCAACAACCATAGCATTTATTGATCGTCTAGTGTCTAAGAGGTCATTATTACATTCTATAACTTGGTAATTGTGTATATTATGCTGCAAATTGTTTATAGTCTTGTACATGTACAAAAATTATCTCATTATCTTCTGTCCCTCTCCTAGACCTAGACCTAGACCTAAATAACAGGTGACCAGGATGGGGGTGGTTAGGCTTGACTAATCTTGCTATTTGATCCCTTGAGGTCACTAGGGAAGCCTCCCTTTTAGTGCACCTCTTCCATCACTAAAATAAGGGAAGTTCTTACTTAGGTGACAGTGGTATATTCTTCCATAGTTACACAAGATTTGGGATCTTGTGGAGGGATTTGCACAAGTACAAATCTTGCGATAACAGATCTACAAACATTTGAATGGACTAGGTCTAGAATCCCCTTAGACCTATGTTTCTTGTTTGGTAAATCAACCTTGGCATGCTTGCCAAGCATGCATCCTCTGCATACACCATGTTACTAAATAGTGAACTTTTCAAGCTCTGTGACTATATCCCTCAGAATAGACAACTCATTGTGATGCAGGTGCCCCATCCTCTTGTTCCACAACTTTCACAAGTTGTCATTGTTATGCAACAAGGTTCAAACAAGTTCACACTACAACCTGTACAAATTACTTTCTCTAACCCTTATTACGTGAACTGTATATGGGCTTGAATCCTTTGGCTTGATGAGGACTTACTAGTTATTGAAATCAACTACAAAGCCCTTATCCACCATGACCGAAACTAAAACAAAATTATTCTCGAGACTTGAAACAAACAAGACATTGTCAAAATAATTATCTAAATCAAGCTGGAAGGGAATAGTACCAACTCTTACTATTGGGTACTTGGCTTCATCACCAAAATAAACCTGTAGTCTTGAGTCGTGCTTCTTCAAACTAGAAAAAAAAAAATTGCACTGATGTCATATGTCGAGATGCCCTATTATCCACATACCACACATTCTTTAAAATTGAATTGCTAGAAAGGAAAGATACCAACGAGAAATCCTTCTCAAACTTGGAAGCAAACTCAATCATATGAGTTTTTATAGAAGCTTATACATGCTTCTATTGTTTCTTCCCTTTACCCTTTTTCTTATTAGGACACTGTTATCACACAGATTGTAGGTTGCACTAGAGCCTTGTGCAATTGCAACGAATGGACAACACACCAGGACAAGACCCACTGTCACCTCAGGAAAATTCTCGGGTGACCCCTGGGGAAAGACAATGGAAAAGTATAGAAAGGCCCTAGGAGGTCACAATACAAGGTCAAGAATGGTCTAAAGGCTATGAATGGATGAGGGAATTGTGAAGGTAAGGGTAAAGGGGAAATCACTTGCAACACAATGTCAATTATTCCAAGTATATATGAAAGTCAGGAACAATATATTAACCCCACCACTGATCACTAATATGAATGTAAGAGTCTCGAGTAACAAGTGACCATAATTTTTTATTAGAGCAATGTCAGAGTTAGACGAATAAATGCATGTAACCAACATGCTTAGGAAAAGAGGGTCCTCAAAGGAGTGTCAGGTTGTTGTATCCCTCAAATATACTTGAGGGGTTCTTAAGCCACCCTGGTATGAGAGGGTAATCTTCCTTAATGTTATTTTCAGTGCACTACAAGAACAAGACAACCAATAGGTTTTCTCAGTTATTTCAAGGATTTTATGTGGTCTCCAAGATAGGAGCACAATTGGTATTAGTGTTGTCTGATGTGCAACCATTCGATAGGATCCCATCTATATACCTCTAAGTATGACGAAGCAACCGTAGTCTTCTAATATACATCGAGGTACGTGAGAGAACTAAAAGCCCTCGGGATGCATCACTGACAAAGTAACGACAACTCCTATGTTTATAGACGTCCAAAAACGTCTTTTCTAAGACCCCCCAGAAAATAAATCCCACTTGAATAATTGTTCAATTAATCACTTATATAAAATTTCAAAGCAAAGAAAGGTAAATCACTTTTAATGAAAATGCCAAATGCAACAAGTGAATCAAACAACAATATAAATTACTGGCAATTTGCTTGAATATACATCTTCCTAAAGCAACGAGATATTCAACAATTGAAATAGGAAGCTTTGAAGGCTATCTTAACCAAGTAATGATTTCTTAAAAATGATAAAGCACTTCAAAATGAATGATATATATTCCAGCACTCAATCACCACAAAATGTTTTAAACAAGCTATTTCCAATTCAACAATTTTCCACAAAAGACGCTTAGCAATGAACCATAGACTTGTTTGAAGCATAAACCAAAATTATGGGCTGTTATATAAGACAAAAATCAGCACTTAATACTTCTCAAATTTAGCCAACAAGTTCAGATCTATTTTCCCACAAAACTTGAGATAAAGTTGCAATTTAAGCCTGATACTTAAGAGGTGGTTTTAGGAGATTTTTTAGGCACTTTCAAACAATTAACCAGATATGAGATATGATTTGCAGCAGTGATTAAGAAGAGATATCAGATCTGAAATGTCAAGATAATACTCCCAAAACAAGCCCAAGATATTCAAAAGAAAACCCCCCAAGTAATCAATACATTTTTCAATGAGTGAGGTATGATCTTAGAAGGTTTTGGAGTAATTTAAGAGTTATAACCAGAACTGAAATTTAAATTTGCAGCAGAGAAATCAGCTTCAAAAATGCTTTAAAACCCACTAGAAAGATTTTAGAAACTAGTTAGAACACCATAGGAATACTACCCAAATGTTAGAAACAAGAACCAGCTAAAACTAGGCCTAAAAGTTAATCAAATCCAAGTTGTCCTAACTGTTATTTTTCCGCATAAACAACCTTAATCATCCAAAATGAAAGCTAACTATCTAGAATGTTAGATCTAAGCATGGCCTACAAAACCCATATGCTATTGTCCTAAAACTAGTTGGAAAAATGCCTAAACTAGAAACTTAGGGTTAGAAAAATAAAAGAGGAAAAAGTGAGAATGAGGGTTTAGAAAATGGGGAGGTCAGAGGCCCCTAAAAATTCACCCCAAGGGCAAGGTGGCTCACCCTAAAGGTGTGAATGTAGCTGCGAAATCAGAAATCCAATTCGATGTTTTTCTACGTCTCCCAATGCAAGTGTTTTACTCTCTCCAATGTAGATCAGTGCCTTATTCTCTTGGGAAATGGAATCAAAAAGACTTCGAGAAGAACTAGAAAATGTTGAAGTGAATCTCCCTGGAAGGTTGTAGCTTGTCACTATCCTACAAGAGGGTTAGAACGAAAATCGTCTAGCTCACAAGAGGTCTTCAAAGAATGGATATAACCTGCCAAGGGGTTGTTAGTTTTACCTAGTCCCTAGTACAAGAAAATATCCAAGGAACAACTCTCAAGAAGTGCAGTTTATTAGCTAGCTCTTGAAAATATTTCTCTTAGATCCAAGATTATTCAATGAACACTTAGAAGCAATATAAAGTAGATCTCACCAAAATTTACTTGAAGTGGTTAGCATAAGCATTCAAAAGAAAGATCTACCACACCAATATCTCCAAGAATCCACCACAAAACTCTCCAAGAAAAACGCATCACATCAAGAAACCAAGAGAAAAGCCATAGCGCACCATTGGAAAAGTAGCATAATAGTATTGAGGAGCATCACCAAAAAAAAGTCTCCAAAATGAAATCTCAAGTGATGGATTTATAATCCTACACTCACTTGGATTTGTCCACAAGTCAACCAATTCTAGGGTTATCCCCTAAAATATTCAAGTTTTGTCCACTTATTAATCTCTTCAAGAGATTTCCTAAACAAAATAATAACAAAATCCCTTAATAAATATTTAATCCACCTAGGGATTATCCACAATAAATATTCCAATTTAAATAAAAATCCCACAATAATTAATTTATCAATTCATCCCCTTTCAAAAATGATTTTGACTTCTTTGACCATGCNGGATAATTTTATGCTTGTTGAATGCTTACTTTTCATGGTGAATTGCTACATTTTTTAGCACTTTTGTTTGTTGTTGTTGCAATATATTAATTTTTGTTACACAATTGGTTTACTGCTGTAATTTGCAACAACCATAGCATTTATTGATCGTCTAGTGTCTAAGAGGTCACTATTACATTCTATAACTTGGTAATTGTCTATATTATGCTGTAAATTGTTTATAGTCTTGTACATGTACAAAAATTATCTCATTATCTTCTGTCCCTCTCCTAGACCTAGACCTAGACCTAAATAACAGGTGACCAGGATGGGGGGGGTTAGGCTTGACTAATATTGCTATTTGATCCCTTGAGGTCACTAGGGAAGCCTCCCTTTTAGTGGACCTCTTCCATCACTAAAATAAGGGAAGTTCTTACTTAGGTGACAGTGGTATATTCTTCCATAGTTACACAAGATTTGGGATCTTGTGGAGGGATTTGCACAAGTACAAATCTTGGGATAATAGGTCTACAAACATTTGAATGTACTAGGTCTAGAATCCCCTTAGACCTATGTTTGTTGTTTGGTAAATCAACCTTGGCATGCTTGCCAAGCATGCATCCTCTGCATACACCATGTTACTAAATAGTGAACTTTGCAAGCTCTGTGACTATATCCCTCAGAATAGACAACTCATTGCGATGCAGGTGCCCCATCCTCTTGTTCCACAACTTTCACAAGTTGTCATTGTTATGCACCAAGGTTCAAACAGGTTCACACTACAACCTGTACAAATTACTTTCTCTAACCCCTATTATGTGAACTGTATATGGGCTTGAATCCTTTGGCTTGATGAGGACTTACTAGTTATTGAACTCAACTACAAAGCCCTTATCCACCATGACCAAAACTAAAACAAAATTATTCTCGAGACTTGAAAAAAACAAAACATTGTCAAAATAATTATCTAAATCAAGTTGGAAGGGAATAGTACCAACTCTTACTATTGGGTACTTGGCTTCATCACCAAAATAAACCTGTAGTCTTGAGTCGTGCTTCTTCAAACTAGAAAAAAAAAAAATTGCACTAATGTCATATGTCGAGATGCCCTATTATCCACATACCACACATTCTTTGAAATTGCATTTCTAGAAAGGCAAGATACCAACGAGAAATCCTTCTCGAACTTGGAAGCAAACTCAATCATATGAGTTTTTATAGAAGCTTCTACATGCTTCTATTGTTTCTTCCCTTTACCCTTTTTCTTATCAGGACACTGTTATCGCACAAATTGTAGGTTGCACTAGAGCCTTCTGCAATTGCAACCAATGGACAATACACCAGGATAAGACCCACTGTCACCTCAGGAAAATTCTCGGGTGACCCCTGGGGAAAGACAATGGAAAAGTATAGAAAGTCCCTAGGAGGTCACGATACAAGGTCAAGAATGGTCTAAAGGCTATGAATGGATGAGGGAATTATGAAGGTAAAGGTAAAGGGGAAATCACTTGCAACACAATGTCAGTTATTCCAAGTATATATGAAAGTCAGGAACAATATATTAACCCCACCACTGATCACTAATATGAATATAAGAGTCTCAAGTAACAAGTGACCATAATTTTTTATTAGAGCAATGTCAGAGTTGGACGAATAAATGCATGTAACCGAAATGCTTAGGAAAAGAGGGTCCTCAAAGGAGTGTCAGGTTGTTGTATCCCTCAAATATACCTGAGGGGTTCTTAAGCCACCCTGGTATGAGAGGGTAATCTTCCTTAATGTTATTTTCGGTGCACTACAAGAACAAGACAACCAATAGGTTTTCTCAATTATTTCAAGGATTCTATGTGGTCTCCAAGATAGGAGCACAATTGGTATTAGTGTTGTCTGATGTGCAACCATTCGATAGGAGCCCATCTATATACCTCTAAGTACGACGAAGCGATCGTAGTCTTCTAATATACATCGAGGTACGTGAGAGAACTACAAGCCCTTGGGATGCATCACTGACAAAGTAACGACAACTCCTATGTTTATAGACATCCAAAAACGTCTTTTCTAAGACCCCCCAGAAAATAAATCCCACTTGAATAATTGTTCAATTAATCACTTATATAGAATTGCAAAGCAAAGAAAGGTAAATCACTTTTAATGAAAATGCCAAATGCAACAAGTGAATCAAACAACAATATAAATTACTAGCAATTTGCTTGAATATACATCTTCCTAAAGCAACGAGATATTCAACAATTGAAATAGGAAGCTTTGAAGGCTATCTTAACCAAGTAATGATTTCTTAAAAATGATAAAGCACTTCAAAATGAATGATATATATTCCAGCACTCAATCACCACAAAATGTTTTAAACAAGCTATTTCCAATTCAACAATTTTCCACAAAAGACGCTTAGCAATGAACCATAGACTTGTTTGAAGCATAAACCAAAATTATGGGCTGTTATATAAGACAAAAATCAGCACTTAATACTTCTCAAATTTAGCCAACAAGTTCAGATCTATTTTCCCACAAAACTTGAGATAAAGTTGCAATTTAAGCCTGATACTTAAGAGGTGGTTTTAGGAGATTTTTTAGGCACTTTCAAACAATTAACCAGATATGAGATATGATTTGCAGCAGTGATTAAGAAGAGATATCAGATCTGAAATGTCAAGATAATACTCCCAAAACAAGCCCAAGATATTCAAAAGAAAACCCCCCAAGTAATCAATACATTTTTCAATGAGTGAGGTATGATCTTAGAAGGTTTTGGAGTAATTTAAGAGTTATAACCAGAACTGAAATTTAAATTTGCAGCAGAGAAATCAGCTTCAAAAATGCTTTAAAACCCACTAGAAAGATTTTAGAAACTAGTTAGAACACCATAGGAATACTACCCAAATGTTAGAAACAAGAACCAGCTAAAACTAGGCCTAAAAGTTAATCAAATCCAAGTTGTCCTAACTGTTATTTTTCCGCATAAACAACCTTAATCATCCAAAATGAAAGCTAACTATCTAGAATGTTAGATCTAAGCATGGCCTACAAAACCCATATGCTATTGTCCTAAAACTAGTTGGAAAAATGCCTAAACTAGAAACTTAGGGTTAGAAAAATAAAAGAGGAAAAAGTGAGAATGAGGGTTTAGAAAATGGGGAGGTCAGAGGCCCCTAAAAATTCACCCCAAGGGCAAGGTGGCTCACCCTAAAGGTGTGAATGTAGCTGCGAAATCAGAAATCCAATTCGATGTTTTTCTACGTCTCCCAATGCAAGTGTTTTACTCTCTCCAATGTAGATCAGTGCCTTATTCTCTTGGGAAATGGAATCAAAAAGACTTCGAGAAGAACTAGAAAATGTTGAAGTGAATCTCCCTGGAAGGTTGTAGCTTGTCACTATCCTACAAGAGGGTTAGAACGAAAATCGTCTAGCTCACAAGAGGTCTTCAAAGAATGGATATAACCTGCCAAGGGGTTGTTAGTTTTACCTAGTCCCTAGTACAAGAAAATATCCAAGGAACAACTCTCAAGAAGTGCAGTTTATTAGCTAGCTCTTGAAAATATTTCTCTTAGATCCAAGATTATTCAATGAACACTTAGAAGCAATATAAAGTAGATCTCACCAAAATTTACTTGAAGTGGTTAGCATAAGCATTCAAAAGAAAGATCTACCACACCAATATCTCCAAGAATCCACCACAAAACTCTCCAAGAAAAACGCATCACATCAAGAAACCAAGAGAAAAGCCATAGCGCACCATTGGAAAAGTAGCATAATAGTATTGAGGAGCATCACCAAAAAAAAGTCTCCAAAATGAAATCTCAAGTGATGGATTTATAATCCTACACTCACTTGGATTTGTCCACAAGTCAACCAATTCTAGGGTTATCCCCTAAAATATTCAAGTTTTGTCCACTTATTAATCTCTTCAAGAGATTTCCTAAACAAAATAATAACAAAATCCCTTAATAAATATTTAATCCACCTAGGGATTATCCACAATAAATATTCCAATTTAAATAAAAATCCCACAATAATTAATTTATCAATTCATCCCCTTTCAAAAATGATTTTGACTTCTTTGACCATGCGATTTGGGTAAAAAAGGGGATTTTATAATAAATTTAAAATAACGTGGAAAATAAATTTCCACAAGGCATCATTGACCAAGCAAAAGGCCCAATGATTTCTCCTTGAAGTATACAATCATCCTCTAACCAAGAAAAAAGTCCATCGATCCATTAAAATCCTCCATGAAGCTAGGGATTATCCTCCCCAAGTCCCGCAATCTAGGAAAATATTCATTTGGTGATGTGCAGTGAGCCTCCCAAGGCTATTGAGTAGTCAAATAATTAATTTTCTTCCTCGATTAAGTACATCGAAGCTTCTTCTAGTGGAAAAATAAGTCCCAAGGCCGAATAGAACTTGATAATGTGAAAAATAATCCACTGAGAGATGACAAGTGGCATTACATTCCTTCCAAAAGACTTCTAAGTGGCTTCTGTATCATAAAAATGCCTAAATAAATTATCACCCAACTTTCTAAGGCCCAAAGTCATCCAACGATCCACATAAACTTGCCAAATAGGTGTGGCGTCACCCTAGAGAATGCAACAACTTGCCTTAAAATTCATCCGACTGAGCAGGGAATTGGGTCGAGTCACCAAAAAATGGTGATGATGTGGCCTGTTAAATATCTCAAGCACCCATCAAATGAAAATGTGTCAACCAAATGAGGGTTAACTAACCCTAGTGATTCCTCGCAATAGCTAGAATAATAATAACACCTTTTAAAAATCGGGGAATGTCTGAATGGCATGACACTTGGCGATAAACTACAAGAAAATTTAAAACATGTGTGTCTACAAGGAAACAAGTCATGTCAGCATGATAAGATAATCAACATAATATAAAAGTCATCTAAACTAGACCATTAAGCCCCATATTCAGATTTCATCACAAGCTCAAGAAAGTTATACAACTTACTTAGTCATGGTAGGAAATGTTATCAGAGACCCAAAGAGACTAGACTAACACCTAAGTATTAAAAATATTTCCCAAAGATTGTCTTTTCATTGTCATGTAATGATTATGAGATGGTCATGCGGTTAGACTTCAAGGTTAGGCGACTAACAGGGACTGTAGTATCTCATTCATGGGTGCCTTTGATGAGGGTAGACCACACACTTGGTTCCTATTATTTGTGAGGTGATACCTTTCAATCCCTTTATTTTCCTTTTGCCACATCCAACCATAGGAGATAACCCAAAGAATATGTAGTGCTCTGGCGATATTCCTATGATTGATGGCCTTTTATTTTTCTTTTTTTCTTTTCTTTCTTTGGATAAATTCATTTTATTTTTATTTTGTCCTATCATGTTTAAAAACACCTAATTAAATGTTTCAAACACCCCAGAGACTATCTAACACCCTAGCGATGTATCTGCAAGTGCAATGGGACTGGGCGAGCCTCTGAGCAGGTAACCAAGGCAGGATTTTGCTAGTCTCCCTTTGAGCCTAAAATCTCCTTCTTCCCATAGAATGAGGAATGATCCCTTCATGGGTCAGTTTATATAACCTAAAGAAATGGATATGATGGGGATTGATGAGATGGAAAGTGGTAAGTATGATTGGGAACGGTACGATGACAGATTCAAAACAAACCCCAGTAGTGCTCCATTTTCCTCAAGAGTAACCTAATCCGCCAAGAACCTAAGATAAAAAGTCAAGTTATGACAAAGGAAGAATTATAACCAACGAGCTAATGAATTCTAGTTAGAAGGGACTCTCTAGGACAAGCGTAAATGCCTTAGATATTAAATTGATATTGTTATCCCCCACTTTAGGGATAACTAAGAAGATTATATCTCGAGGCCCATAAGTCCTAGACATGGAGTACCAAGAGTGACATTGACTTGAGAATGGCCCTGGAGGGCCCATCTTTTCATTCTTTAGCGCCACCACTTTGTCAGTAGCAGAAACATCTGTCACCTCGGCCTGGTCCTGTAGCAGAAATGGATCTTGCTCCATGAGGTAATGAGCCTGGGTATCATGGTATGTGTCACTCTAATCCTCAAACCCGTTGAATATGTACATTCAATTATTTTTGTTTCTAATGGGTGCTTGGATCTTATACCTATCCACTTGACCATATCTCAGAGGAATGACAGGATGCCCTAGTAATCTTGTGCCCATAGTTTTTGAGTTTCCACTGGGGGGATTCATGAGAAACCAGTGTCTGCTCCCCATCATACTTACCACTTTCCATCTTTCTCCCACTCTTCCATCCCTTTACATTGGTCTGGGCATTAGGTTGGACAAATATTTAAGGGTTGCAACTTACCTTGTGGGAAGAAGGGGCTAAAGCCCCAGAGGGTAAAAGTAGCTGGAAAAAGATAGAATCCAAAGAATGAAACCTCGAGATGCTTCGCTCAGGGATCCCTAAGAAAGAAGTAAAAGGCTTCTCAACAAGAAACAAAGGGACCCATAAAAAATAATAAAACAAGACCTAGTTATGGGATAGGGGGTCTTATCACGAGCCAACCTATTAGGTACATGGGAATGTAGCGGTATGACACTACAAGCAGCTAGTCACCATGCCATGGTAGTGGCTCTTGGTGGCATAGCCAAGAGAAAGGAGGTATCAACATGATCCAACCTTCTCATTTCCGTGAAATTCTTGTGGGTAACATTTCCACCACTGGTCACCACGCCAGGGCAATGTCCCCTAACTATCTTCTTGAAAGATAAAAGAAATAAGAATAAAGATAAAAGGCATGAATGGGCTTGGAAAAATTTGCATCCATGACAGGTGCAACTCACGCTCTATAGAGGCACCCACAGGTAAGCCATGCATTTCCTTGCTATCATTGTAACCCTTGCCCATACATCCCTTACCACCCCATCCACTCACATGTCTTGGATTTTATTTCTCTAGGAAACACCCCACATCCAGTGAGCATTAGCCCAATAGGACATCCTAGTGTTTCCTCCAAACTTCTCTTGTAGATTAGTATAATGTCTTTAAGCACTTGTCTGGGTGAAAGGGATTTTATGCACATGTTTAATAAACTTGATGATTAGATGTGATTGACATTGCTATGATCCTTGTGACTTATGATCCCATGGAAAGCGTATTTGTTGATGTTTCAGGACCATACCTGATGGCAGGTAGCCAGATGGACAGGTACACATGGAGAGATAATCAATTCAGACCTCGATGGGGCTAAAAGCCCACCAGATGGACGTTGATACCCCAGCAGCAAGTAGAGACAGATCATAGGGTTTGCACCGAAGAATAGGAGGACGTTCCACGAGAGGCAGCTTGGCAGAGCCTTACCCAGGGGGGTTGTGCCTTTTCCACTAGGAAGGCCCAAGACGTCACCCAGTACACCTTATGACGTCACCCAACGCTATGGAGGTTTTGGGAGGTAGTTATGTGCCAAGTGGCACATGTGGAAGCTTTTGGAAGCCCAAGGAGGCCTAACGTTTTTCTCCATGAGGCCAACGTTGGCTAAAAGGGGCCTAACATCACCCTAAAAGGGCATGATGTCTTCATCATTGCTTGATTTAGGGTTTGATTTTGA
>JZKD02S2067575.1:37568-51801 GCA_000966675.3 Picea glauca | reverse complement strand
TTAGATTGGCCAACGGAGCCGCTAAACCCGTCGGAGTGGATTAATCCAAACGGCTTGGGTTAAGTAGACAACCCCGGACTGGATTCACTCCTCCAGTTGACGAGCGGTCAATTTCGCCCGTCAACAGTCCTTTAAACATGCACTGCTGCAAATAAGATCTAATAGATCTGTTGTCATAAACCGCTGTGTATATGGAATTGTCTCCCTTTTAGAGTGCAAGCTTTGATACCATGTTGAATTGATCATGCTTTGATACCATGTTGCAAAATCTCACTATCCCCAAAACCTAGATAAATTATTGCCTTGTGTATTTCCTTGTTGATAAATAAATTACAACACATAGAATAAAATATATTGGTTGGAAATAAAACAATGGAAGCGAAAATTGGAAATTAAACTTCAAACATGCACACATAAATTCTTCCCTTCAAATCAACTTTTCATTAATAATGAATCAAAGTGATCTGGATTATTTTTGGCACGAAATGAGAGAGAAGATATAATAAATAAATGTATAGAGATATCTCATATCCAATAATATAATATAAATGTATTAGATATGCAACCATAAACACATAGATACAATAATACACAATTTTCTATTAATGAGCGAAAATGTACAAAGACTGTAAAAATGCAGAGTGAAAGACTTGCTAGAATGGTGACATCTTATTTATGAGAAGAGATGTGTCCTCTACTCACATTCGCAAGAAGATGATTTTACAATGAGGCTCCAAAGGAATTTTTATCATAAATAAAACTCAAAACTCTAACCTTGGAAGATGAAAAGCCAACAATTTTGTGGACCCCGTTTTGGGTAGTTTGGTGTATCAACTTCCCGGGGGAATAACTTTGGCATACGATCTCCGTTTTGGGTGCACGATAGCTCGTTGGAAAGGTATCGTTGAGGAGATTTATTTTGGGAGATCAATTAGAGCCATTGGATATCATTGAGGAGCTTGATCCTGAAAAACCTTCATTTAGGCCCTCAAAATGGCCCCAGAAGTTTAGGAACTGAAAAACTGCTAAAAATAGTAAGTTGCCAGAGAACGGTTTTGAGCCAGTTGGAATAGGTGGGTGGCCCCCGATATCCACCTGTATCAAAAATCTTACAATGGTTCCCTTACAGGGAAAATGGCCCACCGAGGAAAAATACAAATACAACAAACCTGACAACTTGGGCCCAGAAGAAACCCTCTTCCTGATCTTCCCAAATCTGCTTGTTGGACACTCAAATATGCACTAGATCTTCCTGCTAGTCCTCATATTTTCAATATATTCTTGCCGATACCTCAAATCTGCTAGATATTCTTGCTGATACCTCAGATATGCACTAGATTTGTCCACTAGTTCCTCAAATCTGCACCAGATCTATCCGTTGGTACTTTATATCTGCTAGATCTTCCTGCTGGTACCTCATATATGTTATATATGCTTGATGATACCTCAGGTATGCACTATATCTGTATGTTGGTACCTCATATATGTTAGATATTCCTATTGGTACCTCAAATATTCTAGATCTATCCTCTGGTACCTCATATCTGCACTAGATCTGTCCATTGGTATCTCATATATGCTAGATCTATCCGGTAGTACCTCAGATCTACTAGATATACATGCGAGTACATCAGATCTGCACTAGATCTGTCTATTGGTACCTCAATTGAACCTTTGCACTTTCTTCTTTGGACTTGATTTGTAGATGAAATTCCTTCTTCATCTTTGCTGAGATCCCCTTGAATCACAATCCTTTGCGACTCAAGTACTTGAGAAAAAGTACTTCGTTTTTCTCCTTGTGTGATCCCCTTGAGTCATAGTCATTCGTGACTCAAGCACTTTAGTAAAATTCCTTCTTTTCTCTTCATGTGGATATATTTCTCCTTCACCTAGACTTGCTTTTATAATCTTGAGTTATGATCGAATCAAACATAACCCCTAATCTCCAAAGTGATTAACGATCGAGATTATATCTCAACTCACTTGAGAGATCAATGACTAATATTCATTTAATTCATTAATTATAATAACTTTAACATTTCATTAAATTAAACTCACTTGATTATAAAAAAACTTTACTTTAATAATTCCTTTAATTAAAGTAAATTACTAAGGTTGAAGGCTTTGGACGACTTCAACACATATAGACACTTAGACCTATGTGTAAGTACCTATATTATGTTACAAACATCAACAAGACATCCTCTTCTCTTCTTCTTCACAATTCCACTCAACCTTAAGATCCAATATCCAAGGTATAAACCCTAACCCTAGACCTCCAAGATGCTCCAAGATACTCCAAGAAGACTAAAAAACCTTACCAACTCAAGATAGAGAGAGATAAAACACATGTGAAGACTCTAGAGAGAGAGAGAGAGAGAGAGAGAGGCTAGTGCACACTCTTCTCTAGTTCACATATCATCACAAAAGTGAATAGACATGAGTGAATGAACATACATGAATGTAAATACTCTCTCTTTCCTCTATTTATATGAGAGGTAAGGGAGGCCAAAAATACAATGTGGGCCTTGTTGGTGTATAAATATGTTCAATATATATATTACACTAATTTAAATGTCAATCTGGGATTCATAATCAAAAGAGTTGTTACACTATATGTGTCAAGAACAGGTAACCTACCTAAGTCTGTTGCGTATAGGAAATAATTAATAACATAAAAGACTTTGTTTTGAAGATTTCAAAATACTTCAAACACCCTTTAAATTAGAAGAGAAAACTGATAATATCCTATCAAACAAACAATCAAAGAGATTTTATCCTAGAGAAACAAGTCTGTTCATTTCAAGCTCATGAATTAAAGGGATGAATTTAAGAAGCTTGTCTCCTATAGCAATCAAAATAGTAAATAACAATCAACTCCAATCACTCTTGAAATCAAAATCAACTCCAGCTTCATGTAATTCAAACAAACCAATACAAGGAATATTCAGTATAATTGAGAGACTTCATTTTAGATCATGAAGATGAGGTATAAAGTCTTATGGTTCCTTGATGTACTAAATCTACTGCAATCATAAACTCAAGATATCAGTCCCACGCTTCAAATAAATAAATGGCCATCTCCAACATTTGAGAATGAAATATCTATTCGATCTAGCACCTAATTATTCACACCAATCCAAAAATGATTAACTCAATGCTGAACTCTGAAAATAAATTAAAGATCATTAACACACACACACTACTGTAAAATATTCACACAAACACACAGAACGTATACATGGAGGTTTACCTTAGTTGGGGCGGTGGGCCCTTGCTGAGCCCAAAATGAACCTCTTAAGAAAGTAACAGACTAAAGCTTTTCACTCACATTCAGGAATTGACATAAAATATCTTTTGCATTAATTCAACTAGTAAATTGGATCAGCAGTACTTCATACATAGAAACGATATGTATCGTCTGGTTTTGATAGCATACTTCATTACATTCCTTATTATCTACACACGCTACCACCTATACAACAATCCTTATATAAGGTAAGATGATACTATTAATATCTATAGATAAGCATTAAACAGTTTGACAGATTTTACAATTGATATTTACATCGAATTTCTAGGAATCGACTCCATCCTCATGACACAAAGTACATGAGCGATGGAGTCTCTCGTAATCTAGAAAACTGATTTGGGAGCTTCTGTTCAACTACCTTCTCGAAATCTTCACCATCATATTGGTCCAACTGGTGCACTCTGGAAACAGAGGTTTTGGTACCAGAATACGCACAGTCGTGAATCTGAGTACCGGAATGGGCGCAGAGCAGATAGTACCGGAATAGCGCATGACTTAGTACTAGAATAGATTTGGAGTAGATGGTACCAGATCAAAACTTCCTTGGGTACGAGAATGGATTTGGTACTGGATTGCATGATGACTAGTAGTACTGGAATGGTGCAAGTACCTGATAGGCTGCTCATAAGTCAAACCATTAGGACTATACAAAATAAAACACTTTAATCGAATTATTTCAAGAAAGTTAAACAAACATGCTTCAAATCATCAATTACCTCTTGTGAACATGAACAAGGCTATTAGGTATGTGTTTGAGAGGAAATAGTCAAATATAGGCTTATAACATAGGCAAAAAGGCTCGAATACAAGGTAAGATAGGGTATTATACATGTCAAAATAGGGACTCAACATTTCCCCCATGTTGAAGGTGTTGCATGTCCTCATGCAACATTATCAAAAACTGATACCCAAAAAACTTTCTGAAAAATTGGATCTTCCTCTGTCATTTCTCAGGTTGTAGGATGTTGAAACCAGAAACCTCACTTCTCAATTCCTTCTTAATTACCCTAGTGTACTGGATCAATCACAAGACCTTGTTGAGTTTGGAAGAGACCTCTGCATGTTGCTCTTTCAATTGTGCATTTTCTACCTTGACATGTCTGTCCAATACTTTGTAATCCTCAGATTCTTACTTCATCCTCTCAACCTTTGCTATCAATCTTTTTTTGTTCAGAGACTTGTCTGGACTAGATGTGATTGCCTCCTTATTTATTTCTTCTTGGGCTTCTTTTTCTTTCTTCAAACCCCTCAAAGTCTCTGTTACCAATCATTCTGTCTCACTTACTGTTACCAACCCTTCTGCTTCAATCACTATAGCTCCACAACAACTTCCTTTCTCTGGAGAACTCCATGGGTTCCTTTTGAAGAGACGGTATATTTGGAACTATCATCTGCTTGGCCATGCTTCTGGTTGTCTTCCGTATGGGGGTCAGGGCCTCTTTAGACTTGTTGACAGGGGTAGTAATTTCCTCAAACAACTTACTTTTCTTAATATTAACACCGGTTGTAGGCTTGGACACCGATTTCTCCCGTGTGGGCTTGATTTTTATCTTGAGGCCTTGAGTTGTGAATTCTGGAGTTTGCTTCTACTGGCCAGCCTATATTTCTACCCTGGAAGATTGAGGCATAGGTTCTGAAATTTGTGCCTTCTCCCTTTCGAGATTTTTATTTTTTCTTGTCACCTTAGTAGTTTCTTTCAATTCACCAACCAGTTTCTGGGAAGATCGAGTAACTTCAGGAGTATTTTTCAATTATTTAGGGGATTTTAGAGGGGGTTTGACAATTGCCTCATGTAAAATCTCCTGTTGATCTGTCTCCTCCTTCTTTCGTTTCTTACTCTGTGATAGTTGGTCTTTAGGATGTAGGACTAAGCTAGATGCTTTAAACTGTGCAAACTTTCTCTTGTTTTGTAAGTTGAGGTCAGGGGTCTTCTCTACTTGGTTGGCTGGTTCTAATGACACCTCCATGATTGCTTCAGGAATGTTGTCTCCTAGCTCATAGTCTTCCTTTTTATCCTTTTGAATCGAGGTAGGACTTATTTTCTAGGATTGGGTGGCTTTCCTCTTCCTCGATATAGTAGGTCGATATAGTAGGTTCCCCTATGACAAACTTTTCTGTCATTGATTTCTCAATGGGTTGAGATGAGATGGGCATAACAGTGTCTTCTTTTCCTCCTGATTCCTTTCTTTTGTCTTTCTTTTCCCGCTTGCTTGAACCTTCACTGTGTATCCCTGTCTCCTGTGTTTCAACAGTTTTGGATATTCTTTCTTGAGAAAAATTCTATTGGAGTAATTGCTTCCAACTACCACCTTGTGTCCTCAAAGCATGAACAACCAGAAGTTTTATTAAACCATGGTGATGAAGGCTAGTCTCGGGTTTCTTGGAAACTGACCTCACTCCTCTCACCATCTTCTTTAAAATCATCCATAGGAAGTGAGGGATATCAATTTGTGGTCCTCCCTCGAAATGTGATAAAAGATTCAAATGATAAATGAAGGATATCGCATACCTTCCTTCACAGGTGAGGAATTTCTGCAGACTTAGGAGCATCGTCCAAGATTCCTCTTTGACATAGCTTCGAGGGATGCCCTTGGTCCAATTGAGGTCTTGGTGTTTTGGCTTGAGGAATTTCTGACAGAGTTTCCTATCAACAATCACCCTCTTGAAGTATTTTTCTCCATCCATGGGGAGACCAATAGCTTCTTCTATAGTGGCTTCTATAATTGTTAGCTTCATGTCTCCAAACTTCACACTTTCTCCATCATATGTCTATGCGAAGGAAAGAGAAATCCACTCGTGATGGCCTTTAAACTTCTCCAAAAATGGAACCCACCCTACCTATTCATATTTTTCCTTGCAAGCTTGATATTCTGTTGTTTCCTTGTACAATTGAAATATGGGCTCATGCCTGTCGACCCCCATGCTAGCTTAAACAATTCTCTTAGGCGGATGAGGCACGGACAGAGGATCGAGGGTTGAGTACTAGATAAATGTAGATTGTGATAGAGTACTGAACGGGGAAAAATATGCAAGGGATACGAAGGCACAGGATGTCTGTAGATGGTGTGACAACAATGGTAAATAATGCTCATCTGGATGGCAAAGCCATCCAGAGGAGCATTTATAAATGGAAGTGTAGATTACAATGGTCACATTGATAGTCATGATGAT
The DNA here is from genome assembly GCA_000966675.3 of Picea glauca. Taxonomy (NCBI): domain Eukaryota; kingdom Viridiplantae; phylum Streptophyta; class Pinopsida; order Pinales; family Pinaceae; genus Picea; species Picea glauca. The sequence continues at coordinate 45,317 of JZKD02S2067575.1, read as the reverse complement.
ATGGTGAGGCAATTCGGATCCTCTAACGACTTACAGACTCATGGAAAATTGACGTCATACTATATTCATGGAAGGGTGTGGTCGTTATGTTCGGGACTCATGAGTGTTAAAATCGGCTGGGATAATTATTTGATATGCTTAGAGATGTGGTTCGTGTCACTTCATATAGTACGGGAGAGAATCATAAGTTTATGGGGTTTATTTACCGGATATATAGAAGGAGTATGAGTTCATTCCAGTGAGGGACATAATGACCTTGCACTCTTGATATTTTGGAAATAAGGACATATTATTCTTACGAAAATGTGGTCAAGGATTTTATAAAAGTGAGAGGGAATATGTCATGATCAGAGAGCAACCAGATGTTTTAAATGCATATGTAGTCTAATTCCTTTTAATAAAATGAAAAGAAATGTTGAATCTGTATGTCCTAGCGCTAATAATTGAACAACAACTTGAAAGTATGATAAGAGTTACCAGTGATGTCCTTACCAGTACCAGATCATCGGTGTGCAACGTTGAAAATAGTATGGGATCATCTAAGTACCGGATTACCTGAGTGAACTTTTTTGAGTACCTGATCACATGTGTGTAAATTTTGTAACTAGTACCGGAATAGTGCATGGTCCCTTCTTTAATACCGGATGGGGTTTAGTATCGGATAAGCATAGCGATATGATTTAGCACAGTGATGACCATTGGTACTGGATATGCACAGGGATGAACATTGTTTTCTGGTGCTTGAGAGATTTTTGACACAGATTCTGTGGCAGTGACTTGTAGGAATAACTGGTGTTCTATGATCAGATTTGATTAAAAAACCATGTAGTTACTAAAAGTTTGTAGAGGAATAATGCAAGAGATCTCTGTAACAAGAGGGTATTCTGGAATGACCAATCGCTGAGATTACATAACCCTTTTCTTTTGGAACCAAGGTGATCATAGCTCCTACTGGCATTTCCTCTTTTATTACAAAAGTAACAATAATAATCCTAACTATTACTTTTTTGTGGATTTTTATCGATCCCAGATTAGTTAATGCTCACCGGTATTTTCAATTTTACAGAGTTTGAAAAACTTAAAGGAAACTCTCTATACTGTCCCATGGATTTTTATCGAGCTCGAGCCAGTTCCTACTCGCCGGTGTTTTCAATTTTAAAGAGTCTGAAAAACTTAAAGGAAACGCTTTATACTGTCCCGTGGATTTTTCTCGAGCCCGGGCCAGTTCCTGTTCGCCGGTGTTTTCAATTTTAAGGAGTATGAAAAACTTAAAGAAGACTCCATTTGGTAAATTCCCTCCTTATTCGTTTGTCTACATGGGAAAACAACCAACTTTTGTTTTGTTTTGTTTTTGTTAGTTATATCAGAAAAATAAAAGCGAAACTTTATCTAATGACACACCTATGTACATAAAATGAATTTACAAAATTGAACTTACTGTGGTAGGTCAACAGGAGGAGAAACCCTCTTGCTTACCAATTGCATTTCGGAACTCCGAAGAACATTTTTGACAAAGGCTTATGATAAACCTTCAGACGATGCCCATTTACGACAGAGGAAGTTTGATTCTCATCAATGGATTTTTGTTGAACCATTGTCATAAATTGTATCAACTTCATAAGGTCCCAACCATCTAGTAGACAACTTACCTTTAAAATTTTTGAATCTACTATCATATAGAAGGGCCCAATCTCCTGATTGAAAGGACTTATTTTTGATGTACTTGTCATGCCATTTGGTCCTTTGTTCTTGTATCAGGGTGGTTATTTGTAGAGCATCCTGTCTTATCTCATCAAGCTCATTTAATTGTAATAGCCTTTGTTTTTGAGCTTCGTTTAGATCCATCCCTAATTGCATGGCAATTATGAAGGTTTTTACCTGAAATTCTATGGGCAGTAGTACCTGCTTCCCATACACCAACTCATAAGGTGTATGGACTATTGTATTCCTCAAAGATGTCCTATAGGCCCACAAGTCCTCAGGAAACCTATTAGCCCAGTCTTTGTGATGCAGTTGAACAATCTTAGTGAGGATGGCCTCTATCACTTTGTTGGTTGATTCCACTTGGCCATTGGCTTGGGGGTGATAGGGTGAAGACTTTATGTGTTTGATCCTGTACTGTTCAGTAAGAGCCTTGACCAACTTTGAGGTGAATTATGTCCCTTGGTCAGTGACTATTTCCTAAGGTACCTCAAAATGAGTGAAAATTTCCTCAAATAGAAAGTCTACAACATATTGTTCATTGGTTGAATACAAAGCCTTGGCTTATACCCATTTTGTTACATAGTCTATGCAAACTAATATGTACCTTTTCCTATGGGACATGGGATTGATAGGTCCTACAAAATATAAGGCCCATTTTTCAAAGGGTTCGATCACTACTTGGGCTTGGAGAGACATTTCATCGATTGCTGTAGGTTTTCCCATTCTTTGGCAATCATCGTAGTTGGCCACATATTTCTTTGCATCTTTCAAGATGGTTGGCCAATAATAGCCAGATTGTAGAATATTGTAAGTTGTCCTTTTGTCAGCAAAATTGCCTCCACATGGGCCATCATGGCAAGCTCTGAAGATATCCTGCATTTCGTCTTCCTGAACACATCTTCTGATTACCAAATCATGTCCAGTTCGGTATAGGCTATCCTCATGCCACATATAATTGGCACTTAGCTGAATAATTCTTTGTTTTTTCTGGATGTCATACTTTGAGGAAGATTTTTGGTTACCAGATAGTTGTCTATGTCTGTATACCAAGGGGTGTAAGTAGAAATGGAAAATAAATTCTCATCTGGAAAATCATCATCTACTGGAGTACTGTCACCTGTATGAATAAGTCTAGACAAGAAATCAACAACCAAATTATCTCTTCCAGGCCTATCAATGATAGTGATATTGAATTCTTGTAGTAATAACAACCATCTAGTCACTCTAGCATTTGTAACAGGTTTTTTCATTATAAATCTGATAGTTGAGTGGTCAGTGTGCACAAAAACTTCATATCCTGTTATATAGTGTCTAAACTTTTTGATGGCATGTACTACTGATAAAAATTCTTTTTCTGTGACAGTATAGTTTACTTCAGTAGGTAAGAGGTTCTTGCTAACAAAGTATATAGCATAAGGAATTTTCCCTTCCCTTTGTCCTAATACAGCTCCCAAAGAGGTATCTGAGGCATCTGTGCAAATATGGAAAGGAAGAGAAAAGTTTGGACCTCTCAAAATAGGGGCACTTGATAGTTTTGTTTTTAAGATTTCAAAGGAGATTTGGCATTGCTCATTCCAATAGAATTCAACATCTTTTGTCAGCAGTTTGAAAAGGGGGGCAGCTAGGTTTGTAAAATTTTGAATAAACGTCCTATAATAGCCAGCATGCCCTAAGAAACTTCTGACTTCCTTTTGTGATCTAGGGATCTTGATTTGGGAAATAATGTCAATCTTGGCAGGGTCCACTCTTATTTCTGTACCGGAGATGTGGTGACCTAGAACAATTCCTTCAGTGAGCAGCATTCTAGATTTTTCGTGATTGAGTGAAAGGTTGGTCTCTTTACACCTAACCAATACCTTCTCCAAATTATCCAATGCCTATTGGAAATCATCTCCGTATATCGTGAAATCATCCATGTAGACTTCCACACAATCATTGGTTAAATCGGAGAAAATAGCCAAGACAACCCTTTGAAAGGTAGCAGGGGCATTACATAACCCAAAGGGGAAAACCCTATAGGCATAGGTCCCCCAAGGACAGGTGAATTTGGTCTTATCCTAATCTTTTGGTGAAATTTGGATTTGGTTGTAACCACTAAACCCATCCAAGAAAGAAAAATACCTCTTCCCAGACAAAGTGTCTAAGACCTGATCTATGAAAGGCAAATGAAAGTAGTCTCTATAGGTGGCCTAGTTTAATTCTCGAAAGTCCACACAAATCCTCCATTTCCCATTTTTCTTTGGTACAATAACTAATGGGGAGACCCACTTGCTATCTGATATAGGGTAAACGAAATTGGCTTGTAGGAGTTTTTGGAGTTCTTCTTTTACTATATCTTTCAAGGCTGGATTCATTCTTCTTTGGGTCTACCTAATAGGTCTGATCTAATCGTTAGTGTAAATATGATGAATACAGGTGTCTGGGTGGATCCCTTTCATGTCAGAGTAATCCCATGCAAAAGCATCAGATTGCCCTTGAATCATTTGTATCAACTTTTGTTGTTGATCTATTTCTAGGACAACATTGATATATAAGGACTTTCTAGGACTGATTTCAACATCTTGAATAGCTAATTCTTTCCCCTCCTCTATTTGTGAAACAATGGCTACTGTAGCAGTGGGAAGATGCAAAATTTCTTGAAATTCGGGGCTAAAGATGTATGTGTAGTTAGGGAAAGATTGAGGATAATCGATGCATGCTGAGTCAGCCAAGAATAGACTTAAGATTTGTTCTTCAGTTTTCTCTTGTACTTCATTTACTTGTTCAAGTATCAACAAGGGATGAGTGTAGTCCTCCTCCCCATTGAGATTCTCCAACGAGAGAGGAACTTCACTGGCTGGTTGGGCAGGGGGGAAAATGATAATTTTTTGACTTTGAGTTCCATTGGAGATTGTCATTTCTCCAGATCGACAACTAATGAATGCATCAGCAGTGGCCAACCTAGGTCGGTTGAGTACTACTGGATGTCCTAGTTTGGGGGATTTGGGATGGATTACTAATAAATACACATGGTATTCCCAAGAGGCCAATGTAACTATTATATCATCTAAACTCCCTGCTGGGGTGATGACGGATTTGTCTGCAAGCTCCAACAGAGTTTGTGTTGGTCTTAGGTGATCTAGTTGAGTGTTTTCATAGTGTTCACTGACATCACATTTATTTCTTCCCCTAGATCAATCAATGTGTTAGGTAAGGCAACACCATTGATTTCTATGGTTACCACTAGGTTCCCTAGATCACTATAATTAGATGGATTTTTTGTTATAAACTTTGATAACTTCCCTACCACCTGTATGACATGAGACTCCTTCCTCTTTCTACCTGGATTTTTAATGCAAAGGTCCCTTACAATTTTAGAATAGATAGGTATGTCTCTAATGGCCTGTAATAGTGGGATCTTTACACATATGTTCCGTAGTTCAGCCTCTAGATCATGTTCTAGAGGTTCCTCAATTTTCTTTACGAGCAACCTTTCTAGGTAAGGAGGATTCATTTTCTGAGGTGTTTTTGTTACAAGGGAGTTGGGAGAAGGAAATTCTTGTTGTACTGGAGTGTTTCTTTCTTCATTTAATGGATTAGTCATTTGTTCTTCTCTTTGAACTGTTTGGACATCTATTTGTTCTTCTTGATTTGTGTGATTATCTACTTGTTCTTCTTGGATGACCACAGTGGGATTTGTTTTTTTTACAACCCTTCCTGATCTTAATTCAATTCCATTGAATGGAGCTGGTGTTATTACATATGTAGGGAAGGTTTGTACTTCAACGTTTTATATAGGTTGTATCGGCCTGTTATTTGGGTTAGGGATAGGTTTTGCAAGAATAGGGGTAGGCCGAGGAGGGTTTTGGATGGGCGCAGCTTGTATTGGTTGCTGCATATTTGGATTCATGGGTAGTGCAAGTTGTTGTTGTAACTATGGGGGTGGAAGAAGAGCAGGGGGGTTAAATCCTGGGAGTAGATGGGAAATATTCGAAGGGTATTGTGGATAGGTGGGAAAATTTGCTGGTTGGAAGGGAACATTCCCATATATAGGTCCTCTTCAGCCTTTTTGCCAAGGTTGGGTTTGCGTCGACCACTGAGGGTAAGACATGGGGGATACCCATTGCTGGTCGGGGTATTGTGTAGTTGGGTCTGCAAACATGTTGGGGTTTTGTTGTCTCTGTGGTATTCTAGGGGGGTAGGATGTTTCAAGTTCTCCTCCTCCCTTGAACATGGCCTTGAGTCCAGGTAGAGAAGGGCATTTGTTAGTAGGATAGTCCTCTGTACAGAGACCACAAATTTCAATAACATTAAGGGGGCATTCCTTTTCAGGGTGCTTCCTCCTACATTGATGACAGAAAAGTGCTAACGCAACATTTTCTTCCTCTTGTTTTCTTTTAATTTTCATGGTATCTAGTTGGGAACTGATGGTGTTTAGGATATCTGTTTTAAATTTTTCTAATATATTTCCCAGTTCAATCCTAGTGACACCTCCATATGTGGGTTTAACAATTCTGTTGGTAGGGTCCCTTATACTTTTCCCCGTTTTAGCTTGACTGCGAGAGTATCTTTTAAAATACTATGCTATGTCTACAAATGGCTTTTGGTACACATCCCTAGAACTCATGAGGTTTAACACTTCAATGCAATCATCCCTCACACCCTTTAGAAAGACAACCCTAACCATAGTTGTGTCTAAGGAAAACTGCTTAGTCTTTTGGTAATTGTATAAGAACCTCTCTAGGTAATGTTCTAAGACTTCTTCTTCATTTTGCTGCATTTTGAATATATCATTCCTATCATCCCTAGGTCGACAGTAATCTTGGTATTTCTGGAGGAAGGTCTCCTTCATACCATCCCAAGACAAAATGGTGTGTTCCCCTAAGCTCATGAACCACCTTAGTGCCGAATATTTTAGTGTAGCTGGGAAAAGTTTTAATTTTTGAGCATTATCTTTGTAGTTATATCTCCTACACAATATGTCAAATTCAAATAGAAATGAGTCAGGGTCTTCTATCGACATACCTAAGAAATGAGGAAGTGAAGATAATGGAATGTTCTTCATAGCAAAGTCTTTAGCGATATCCAGTATGGGGAATCCAAATGTCTCTATTTCATTAGTTGTGTTTCCCTCTTCTTCTGCCATGTCTCCAAACAACCTGTAGGGGGGTGGTGAGGTCTCTCCACTGAGTGATGGTTCCACCATTGGTTTACTTGGTATCTCTAGCTGTTCCAAGGTTTTGTGTGGCCTTCCAACAACATATGCAACCTATTCTATTACTACCTCTGCTTCTTTTCCAGTTTCTCCTTTGGATGGGTTCGCCAGTGCTTCCTCTCTTTCTTGCTATATTATGTCTTCAATATGAACAATGGATTCATATTTAGTGCCCTTTGCTGTTGTTGCAATTGCTACCTTTGAGCTCTCTCCTCTGAGAATTTTTCCTGCACGAATTTTCGATGAATTAGTATAAGGGGGGGGTGTTGTTGTTTTCTTTTCTAGATTTTCTAAGATTTTAGGAGAAATAAATCTACCTTTATTATCCCTATACCTACTCATAAAAGAAATTTAAATGAAATAAATAAAAAATGCAGATTCCTAATTATTAAAGGTAGGAGGACAACCTGACTTTGGAGCAACCCCACCAAAGTGGATGCGTAGGTTCTTACCTCTCGTCTTACCATCTTCTCTATACCCTCAGATTGCCTTTAAATCCAATCTAATACTTCATCAAACCAATCAAAAACTCAAAATGCTACCTATTACCGTTTATAACTCCCCGACAATGACACCAAAATGTTGGTGTATAAATATGTTCAATATATATCTTACACTCATTTAAATGTCAATCTTGGATTCGTAATAAAAAGAGTTGTTACACTATATGTGTCGAGAATAGGTAACCTACTTAAGTCTATTACATATAGGAAATAATTAATAACATAAAAGACTCTGTTTTGAAGATTTCTAAATACTTCAAACACCGTTGAACTTAGAAGAGAAAACTAATAATGAAACTTAAACAAAAAACCAATCAAAGAGATTCTATCCTAGAGAAACAAGTCTGT
>JZKD02S2067575.1:15545-37558 GCA_000966675.3 Picea glauca | reverse complement strand
GTCATCCATGACTAGCCAGCCCCAACCACACTCACTGAGTTTCAGAGCTTCTTGGGCCTTGCCAATTTCTACCGCAGGTTTGTGTTGGGATTCTCCCATATTGCATGGGCCCTCAGCCAAATAACCAGGGGTGGTGGTAAGGATAAATTTGCATGGGGTCAGCCCCAACAACAAGTGTTCAATGATTTGAAGTAGCGCTTGTGCTCAGTGCCAGTACTTTCACTACCAGACTTGCAACAGCCCTCTGAGATTGAGACTAATGCTTCAAACTATGTTGTGGGTGTCGTTCTCACAGCATGACCACCCAGTGGCCTATCATAGTGAGACACTATCAGATGATTTCTGTAAGTACCCTACTTACGACAAATAAATGTACTCCATTGTGTAAACTTGTCGCCAGTGGAGACATTACATTCTTGGGAGGGAGACAGTTATCCACACTGATCATAAGCCAATGCATTTCATGCAGACACAAGGAAAATTGCAGAATGACCACCATCAAAAGTGGTCCACATACTTGCAGCAATTCCACCTCAACATCAAGTATAAAACAAGAAGCACCAACCATGTTGTTGATTGCCTCAACAGACCACCAGTCGCGGCACTCACCACGGTGCTAGACTCTTGCAGCCATGAGACCTCTGGATGGCCCCAACTCTATGAGATAGACTCGGACTTCGCCACCACCTACCAAATGTTGGGTGCAAAGGGAGTTGTTGATAATTTCCATCTTCAGGATGGGTTTTTGTGTCATTTGGGCCATATCTGTGTTCCATCAAGCGAGCAAGCGAAGCTGATCTGGGAAGCCCACTACAGTTGGGTGGCAGGACAAGATAGTGGCGATGCTACAAAAACATTTCTACTGGCCGAAACTTCGAGAGGAGGCCAGCAAGTATATCAGGTCTTGCACTGCCTATGTTATTGCCAAACCAACCACTAAGAAACAGGGCCTGCACACCCCTCCTCTGACTCCTGATAGGCCATGGGAATCCACTTCAATGGACTACATGTTGGGCCTCCCATCCACCAAGTGGGGAAATGACTTTGTTTTGTGGTTGTTGATCACTTTTCTAAGATGGCAATTATGGTTGCCTGCAAGAAGAGCATCATCGCATAAGCCACTGCCAAGCTCTTCTTTGAATGAGTTTGGGTACATTTTGGAATCCCACAAACCATTGTCTCAAATTTGGATCGTCAATTTCTCAGCACATTCTGGTCAAGCCTCTAGTCACTACTGGACACCAAGCTCACTAAATCCACGACCTTCCACCCCCAGATAGATGGCCAAACCAAGGTCGTAAATCGAATGATTGTGCATATCCTACGCATGTATAATTCCAAGCACCCTCACATATGGGATGAGAATCTTCCCTATTTCTAGAATAGCTACAACTGAGCACTACATAGCTCAACTGGCCACAACCCCTTTCAGGTGGGGTTGGGATTCCAACCGTTGGGTCAAATAGATGTTGTACTTCCCCTTGCGATCACCTCGACCAACTCCTCTCCTGCTCCAACTGAGGCTGAAAAAGCCACCCGGCTCATTGAGAGGATCCATCACATTCGCCAATAGGTTCAGGATATCCTACAAAATCCCAATGACAAGTACAAACAGCGCCATGATCAACATCAGGTTCCACATAAGTTTCAGGTGGGCGACAAAGTTTGGTTGCACTTGCAAAAAGAACGCCTTACAGGACCCCATTGGAAGATTCACCCACTCTGTTATGTTCTGTACACCATCACCAAGGTTGTGGGGGATAATGCTTTTGAGCTCAACATTCCTCCTTTCCTTGGCCTACACCCAGTGTTCAACATGGACCTCCTTCGACCTTATTTCCCACCATTATTGGACACCTCAAATGTAGCAGAATAGCTAACACCAACAGAGCTCAACCCCGACTACATACAACAGCCATCCAGTGATCATATTGTGGACACAAAGATCAAGGGCACTCGACAATAAAGGATCCATCTTTATCGAGTCGTCAAAGAAGGGCAGCTCCTGCACCAAGGCAAGTGGCTCACCTGGGGCCAAATTCAGCAAAAATTTCCTCATTTGATGGGGGAACTCAACACAATAGAGACCATTGATTCCTAAGGAGGGAGGGTTGATCCAGGTGGATATCGGTGGCCACCCACCTTTTCATCTGGCTCAAAACATCTTTCTAGCAATTTTGATAATTTACTATTTTTAGCAGTTTTTCGAGTCCTGAACTTCCAAAGTCGTTTTGAGGCCCTAAACGACGTTCTTTGGGGTATGTTGCGGTTGCAAATTTTCATCATGAAATTTTGTGCAAATGTTGTATTCCTCAGATAGATATTTACAATGGGCTATCATATGCCTAAAACGAAGATCGTATGCAAATGTTACAACCTCGGGAAGTTGACGTACTGACTTACCCAAACGAGGCCCACATGAATTTTGGCGCTTCATCTCCTAGGGTTAGGTTTTCGGATGTTTAGATTTTTTGAAACTCCTATTTATTGTAAAAATGCCTTGAGATCCTCATTGTAATCATCTTCTTTCAAATGAGCGCAGTCGTCACATCTCTTCTCAGAGATAAGTTGCCACCATTCCAACAAGCTTGTTTTCCGCTGCATTTTACAGTTTCAACTTATTTCCTTATTGAATAGAAAACTAGTTTTATTGTATCTTTGTTATTATGTGTTAAGCATCTGGTAATAATTTGTAGTCATTTTGTTCTTCTTATAAAATCTAGATTAGGCAGACCCAGGGTTCAATGCTTCAACAATGCACCAACAAAACCCTAACTACTGGCCCTTTCGACAACACCGGCGAAGCAGATGAAGCCTCACCCGAGGTAGAGGCAGGGGGGGTTGCAGGACTCAAATGTCTACAACCTAGATGGGACATAGATCTATGATTAAAACACTTAATAAATCACTTAGCTGTTAACACTCATTAGTCTTTAACCCTTATTCACATCATAGGTAAAAACTCTAATTACATAACAACGTCTTATTAATCAAGATATAACCACATCTAACCATTCATCACATAGCATCAAAGTATATCTACCATTCATTCATATTATTAAGCACTAAGTTACTTCATCAAATGCTTCTAACATACATAAATATTACAACACTAAGCATAAATCACATCAATAGCATATCAACCACATCACACAAAGAAACCACAACACAAGATATATGTGGTTCACCCCTAGCGTGGGGCTACGTCCACCAACTCTTCTTATTATTTATTAGCTTCTTCTAATATTCTTACATGCATAGAGCCACAAAAAAAACTCTACATAGGACAGGATATTTGTGTGCACCTCGCCAGATCCTCCTTTCCCAAGTTAGGTTCAAGCACCAAGCCTTTACACAGTCTATGCACAAAGCACTTACAAAACACTTTCACTTAGCTCTGCAAGTCTCAACACATATTCTTGCACATAGCTAACATTAGCACTAAGACATTGGCCTACTAGGTCTCAAGATACTTCTTACATCGCCTAGATATCTATTTATACATTACAAAAAGGGGCCTACGCATGGGTAAAACCATGGGCCGACATCCCATATCCGTTACATAAACCCTAAACCCAAAAATCCTACAAAATGGGGTGAGATCCCATTATCTCTACTTATCCTAGGCACTCTATCTTCAACCATCCTGTCGAAGTCCCAAAAATGGTCAAACATGACTAAGGTTCTCCAAAACTTGATCGAGGGCCAACAGGCCCCCAACACTCACCTGTGACNTTAGCTCTGCAAGTCTCAACACATATTCTTGCACATATCTAACATTAGCACTAAGCCATTGGCCTACTAGGTCTCAAGCTACTTCTTACATCGCCTAGATATCTATTTATACATTACAAAAAGGGGCCTACGCATGGGTAAAACCATCGGCCGACATCCCATATCCGTTACATAAACCCTAAACCCAAAAATCCTACAAAATGGGGTGAGATCCCATGATCTCTACTCATCCTAGGCACTCTATCTTCAACCATCCTGTCGAAGTCCCAAAAATGGTCAAACATGACTAAGGTTCTCCAAAACTTGATCGAGGGCCAACAGGCCCCCAACACTCACCTGTGACTTGTCTCGAGTCACTCTGATCTAGGCAATTTTTCTTCGAAGGCCTCGAGCTTAGCTCGAGCTGCCTCGACTTGCTGCTTCGTGAGAGACTCCCACTCGGTGAACTCCTGAATGACTATCTCAATGACAGGTCCTTCCAAGCGTTGTTCTACTGTGGTGACCACTTGTTCCAGTTGTGCACCTTGTCCCTTGATCTCCTCAAAAAGTGTGTAGGATTCATCCCCCACCGACTGGAGTCTCTAGGTCACCTCCATCACTCTACTCTGGATGGCATTGACCTGCTACTGAACTATGCACTGTTCCTGTGACCTTTTCATCTTCTCAACTGCTGAAAGCAATTTCAGTTGTGCTTGCACTGTCAATGCTTGTTTCTTTGCCTCCTAGAGTTGTGCTTCTAATGTTCTTAGTTCAGGGTCCTTTATAAGGTGCTCATAGGTCTACGCACTTCAATTACTGAATTTCTTGCATTCTAACACTAATGCCTTGATTATTTCGACTGCACTCCGGGCATTTTCTTCTCTCTAATCTTGCACTTTCTGCGGAATGCTCATTACTGCTTGCAATTCCAATTCTACTACTCTTGATTGGAGCTGTTGAATGGCTTCAGTGACCTTCCCCACTTGGCTCTCATATGTATCTTCTTCCATCGGTGCCAATCCGGGCATGGAGCGAAGTGATCGAGTCACTGGTTCTCTAACGCCAATCTACTCCGTGAGCAGCTGATCTTTCTCTCTCTGGATCTGCTCTTTGTCCTCTTCAAACTTCGCTCGGAGGTCATCCTTCTCTTGCTGTGAAACCCGACTTTTCTCTAGGGATTACTCCTTTGCTTGCTTTAGGGCCTCTGTGGAATGTTATTTTTCCTCCTGTAATTGATGAAGGTGAGCCTCTGTCGCATCTGCTAATCTGCGTAGTTGGGAAAATTCATCTCCTACTTCTATACCCCCTAATGACAACAGTGTAGTAGACATTGCGCGGCTCGAATAGAGAGCATGTTGTACCCCTTTGAGCTCCACCTCGATCCTGTCATACATTGTCTCATGTTTTGCTTCGTTTCGTTGAAAAATGTCCTCCGAAGTATCTCATACAGCTGCGATGATGAGGTCAATATCATCCACCGTAAGTATAGTCTGTAATTGAGGCTTATTGGCTCGTGACTTATTCTGTGCTGAGGGTTTCTTTGGAGAAACCTTTCTTTTCTTTGACATCTCAGCCTCTGTAAGGGGATATTTAGGCAGTGTCACTTTGCCCTATTCCTGCTTGTCTTCTTCCCCTTCCTCTTCTTGGTTTACTTCATCATCTCCTCCTCCTCCAGGTGACTCCGACGTAATTTCCTCCGATGCGCTATTTATTTCCTGCACCTCTTCCTTCTTCTTCTTCTTCCTTGTGCTGCTCAATCCATCATATTCTTCTCAGGTGACTACAGGACTTTCGATGATATCGGGGTTGGAGAGATTTGTCTACTTGACTGGTATAAGGAATTCAGCCGACCACTCCTTAGTTATCTCCTCTATGTCTCGATCAGTTAATTTATAGTACGAATGTAGCTCCTCCTTGGTTTCATCCCTATGTGCAGTGATGTAAATGAAGTGCATGTCTGCACAGAAATTCGCTAGTTCCCTGAACCGATGGAGTGTATTCGGAGTCATTCGGGGGAATGAATCAATGGCTCATGTGAGCTGTAGATAATAAGTGTGGAAGAAAACATTTGACTACCACTGCTTCGCCATATCACTCGAGTACCACAAGGTGGTGAACCTCACAACCAGTGGTTCGGATGGCTTGACTTCGGAGAAGGTCGCTCCTTCTGGCATCTCCCAAGAGACAAAGGCAACAATGTGAAGTGAAACTCGTAGCCTTGGTCTTGTGCTTATCAAAAATCCTGCTCCAACTGGTTGATGAGGTATCTCACCCAGTTCATCTGCATCCCTTCAATGCACTTTCCTGTGAGGTCGACGACGAACCCCGTGACCTGCGTTGGTCTATTCTTCCTGGAAAGATTACCAGCAATCAATTAGCAAGCTAGGCACACTATGCCATTTTGGATGGAAGCTACCTTGTAGCCCCGCTTCCCTTTCTCCACATCGCCATAGGTGTCCTTTATTCACTGCGTCAGGATGCGATCTACAACCTTCCCTAGGTAAAAATCCTAAGGGTCTGGTCCCTGCATGCTCAATCCAATGATCTAGTGGATCAACATCGGATCTATAGTGATGTGCCTATCCAACCATAGGTACCCACCATGGAAGCACAACATGAGGATATTAATGCACACGTTAACCTCCTGATGTCTGTCGAAGTGTGGTATCTTTATCAAATTAAGGATTGTTGATCTCGCGATGTCCATGGTCCACAACTGGGGGACTATATTCAACTTCTTCCCCATTTTCTTTGTCAAGTACTTATGTGGCACGAGCATTACATAATTCTTGCAGTCTCCTAAGTTGAAATCACTGATCTTGAGCGTCAGAATCTGTCCCAACTGCGGTCCAACTGCACGTATCCCCTTTGAGAGGTACGCAGTGATCAGTGTATAGTCGAAATCTCTCGGGACATTGTCACGATTAACTGCGCCAGCCAAAGGTGGGATATAGTTGGGCAAGACCGATGGGATGAGCTTCGCATTTGATAGGTCGTCGCAATGCTTACTGCTTTTCTCTGTTGCAGTTTGGGATGGCCCAGATCGACATGCATTCGACATGGATGCTTGCAATCCTCTCGTCGACGAGGCCTATGCTCCTATGGACATGACCTTCTCAGCCATCGAGTCTATTAGGATATCCTCCACAGACTTCTCTACTACGCTAAGGTCGTCCAACATGCACGCTCTAGATCAGATGTCTCAGGTAGGTGAGCGGATGCTAAAGGTAAATAAAGCGATTGGCGAAGTTTCAAATGCATAGCGCGGTAGCAATTAGTGCTCTGTGGGCTTGAATATCTCAATTTGCAAAAGTTTCCCCGGTAAGACATTCGATGGATTAAATAGACAACGTCGTAACAAATTCCTCCAATGGGCAGGAATGCATTAATCCATCCATTATGGTGCATTCCCAATGGTCCAATGGCGATCTTTCCAGCAATAACTACATATCTAGTCATTATGGAGCATCGTTTTAATGGTCGGGATGCCTCCAATGGTCATATTGCTTCATCGTGGTGAAGTTTCATTCTACGTTGTTCTACTATTCCGGTGAGGTTCACGTTCTATAATCCTTCCTTCTGCGAAGTCCTCTCTGGAACCTCCTACAATTTTTCTATCTTTTCTTTCTTCTTACTGAGCTTTCTTTCTTTCTTTCATGTGATCTGAGTCTCTAGATTCATCTTTCCATTCTTGTTCTTATCTTCTCTCAGCATAGTAACTTCTCACTGTTCAGGGTCTTTCACAGGGTTCGAGGGTAATACTTCTTCTCTTATTGTTTCTGGAGTAGGTTCTCTTCTCTTCTACATGGATAAGTTATTTAATACTTCTTGTGTTCTTTCAACTTTGACAGCCAGGTCTCTGGCCCTCAGTTGCTTTGAATTGTCCTCTTGTTCTTTTATTAAGAACGATATACTCCTAGCCATGAAATCCATTAATTCTTTCTTTTTTTGTTCTATAGCTTCCTTCTTTCCTTCGGATCTAATCTCTCTCAGTTCAAGTCCTTCCTAACAAAAGTGAAAAAGGAGTGTTGTTCTCAACAAACTTAATGACCTTGAATTCTTCTTCTATCGATGTTCCATGAGCACTCATAGGTACATGAGTAAGTATTCCACATAGGGTTATCATCTTTCCTTTAAACAATCTTATTCCTCCCAATGAAGGAATCATAGCAGACTTTCCCAAAATTTTCCAAGTTCTTTCTGGCATAATGTTCACCTATGTTTCTACATCTAATACACAGTCTATGTCGAAGTCTCCTATTCTTGTTTCTATGCACTACTTCTCTTTTAAGATCTCTGGTAAATTGATGCCTCTATGATCATTCAATGCTTATTTCATCTGTAATAATATAGCCTCTGATTCTTTCAGGTTCTCCAGTATATTCTTAGTCTCTTGACCTTCCTCATGGTTTTCTTGTTTCATGTTCATCTTCTCATTTTAGCAATCATTCTAGGGAAATCCAAAAATTCATGACCAACAGTTTTACAACAAATACATATAGTACCTCTACCAGGGCATTCCTTAGCAAGATGTCCCAGTCTTCTGCAACTATAACAAAGAGTCAATCCTCTCTTTCTTTTAAACGATCCTCAACCTTTCCTGTACTGTGCACTGGGATCACAGTGTTGGACCTGCAAAAAAATATTTCTAGGATCCTGCATCCATTTATTAGTCCAAAAATTCTTTCTATGCATAGGAATAACATATCTTTCATTAACTTGATCAGATCTATTCATATCAAATCTTCTTTCTTCTAGTTGTGCCTTAGTTTTTAGATTAGGACAAAATCTATCAAACATATCTAAATCCATACTTTCGAAACAAAAATTCCTACTTATCTTACCTTTATCAAAGCACAAAGCTTTAATATCTTACCTCTTTTCTTCAGATCCAGCTCCCTTCTTAGCACAGAGCTTCGCAAGTCAAGTAGAATACTTTGCACTACAACAATAGATCTACGCACAAATATTTATCTTTTCTTCAGTTCCTAGTAGTCACAGTTTTAGTCTCAGCAACGGAACCATTTGTTGGCACAGGGGCAGATCCAGGGCTCAACGCTTCAACAACGCACCAACAAAACCCTAACTATTGTCCCTTTCGACAACACCTGCGAAGAAGATGAAGTCTCACCCAAGGTAGAGGTAGGGGGGGTTGCCTGACTTAAGTTTCTACAACCTAGATGGGACATAGATCTGTGATTACAACACTTAATAAAGAACTTAGTTGTTAACACTCATTAGTCTTTAACCCTTATTCACATCACAGGTAAAAACCCTAATTATAGAACATCACGGTATTAATCAAGATCTAACCACATCTAACCATTCAACACATAGCATCAAAGTAGATCTACCATCCATTCATATTATTAATCACTAAGCTACTTCATCAGATGTTTCTAACATACATAAATATTACAGCACTAAGCATAATTCACATCAATAGCATATCAACCACATCACACAAAGCAACCACAACATAGGATATACATGTTTCACCCCTAGCATGGGGCTACATCCACCAACTCTTCTTCTTCTTTATTAGCTTCTTCCAATCTTCTTACATGCACATAGACACAAAGCCAACTCTGCATAGGACAGGAGATATGTGCGCACCTGGCCAGATCCTCCTTCCCCAAGTTAGGTTCAAGCACCAAGCCTTTACACAGTTTGTGCACAAAGAACTTACAAAGCACTTAAAAAACACTTTCACTTAGCTCTGCAAGTCTCAACACATATTCTTGCACATAGCTAAGATTAGCACTAATACATCGACCTACTAGGTCTCAAGCTACTTCCTACATCGCCTAGCTATCTATTTATACATTACAAAAAGGGGCATGCACATGGGTAAACCCATGGGCCAACATCCCATACCTGTTGCATAAACCATAAACCCAAAAATCCCGCAAAAGGGGGCGAGATCCCGTGATCTCCACTTAGCCCGGGTGCTCTGTCTTCGAACAGCCTGTCGAAGTCCCAAAAATGGTCAAACACGACCAAGGTTCTCCAAAACTTGGTCGAGGGCCAACAAGAATTTTCCTCTTTTTTCTTGTTGATTCACTAATTGATTTATTGATTGATTGATTGATTTACATCCTCGTCATAGAGACACGAGGAGTGTTTCCAAGAGTTGAAATTCTTGGTATGGTGGTAGTCGTGTTTACAAATATTTGCAGAAGAGGCGTAAGAGGTAGAATTTTGGACCAGTGCCAACTACTAGAATTGATTATGGTTGCACTAATGATTAGTCATGGAAGCATTTGAACAAGTGCTTGAGGACTTCAAACATATGTATATCATCCATGAAGTGATTGATTGATTGATTGATTGATGGTGGTTCTGGATACTTGGATACTTTGTTTTAATGGTGGTTCTGAAAACCACCATTGCACTTGGATACTTTGTGATTATCGTGAAATTTTGACAAAACATTCCTAACAATTTACAATTGACTACATAAATTTGATTATTTAGGAAAATTTTAAGTTTCAGTGTTGGGTTATTAAAGAACATAATATCCATGATCTTCAACATAAATGTTTAGTAATAAATTATATTTCATTTAGTTTTGGTAGTACATTATTTTCAAATAAATATATTATGCACATGTTTTTTGGGAATATTTATTTATCATAGTAGCTTGGCACCATTAGGTGCTCATACAACAGAGTTTAATCTTTTTAAATTGGCTAGTAATTAATTTTTGAGGTTACTTTGAAAGTGATTAATGAGATTTGAGGTATATGGTGTATGTTCAACCCATGAATTGTCCAAAATGGATTAGCACATGAGAGATAGTCCTTGATGGATTTTCACAGATGACATAGCTTTCTCAGTGGATGGTTGACCTTATATGGTCTTTGGGGTTTAGTGTTCTTCCCTTAAGTATTGGATTTCTCTTGAGAGAGTGCCTTACATGGGATGAGGAGCATTGTGAAACTTGAAGGAGGGCACCGGACCCTAGTTGGAATGTGGCAACTTCGATTCATATTCGGAGAATTGGAGATGGCTAGGGCACACTAGGGGATTCAACAATGTTATTAAAAATGTAGCTAACCTAGTGGAGTACATTGCTTATGAGGATCGATGGAGTTCATGGAGGGATGTGAACATGCCTTATTTAGCTACATTACCTTGGGGCCATTATTGTGAATGAAAACACCTTGAAGCATGGCATATGTACTTTAGAGTGTAGCATCTCACTTGTGTTGGCCTACAAGTGCTCATTGTAGGTTGATTGTATGGGCCAAGGCCTRTTGAGTCTYTRTTTTGACATGTATAATACCCTATCTTACCTTGTATCTGAGCCTTTTTGCCTATGTTATAATCYTATATTTGATTGTTTCMTCTCAAACACATACCTAATAGCCTTGTTCATGTTTACAAGAGGTAATTGATKATTTGAAGCATGTTTGTTTAACTTTCTTGAAATAMTTCAATTAAAGTGTTTTACTTTGTATATTCCTAATGGTTTGACTTATGAGCAGCCTATCTGATACTTGCGCCATTCCAGTACTACCAWTAATTGTGCAATMTGGTACCAAATCCATTCYMGTACCCAAGGAAGTTTTGATCCAGTACCATCTACTCCAAATMTATTATGGTACCAAGTCATGCGCTATTTCAGTACTATYTKCTCTGYGCCCATTCTGGTACTCAGATTCACGACTGTGTGTATTCYGRTACCAAAACCTYTGTTTCCAKAATGCACCAGTTGGACYAGTATGATGGTGAATATTTCGAGAAGGCMGTTGAATAGAAGATCCCAAATCAKTTTTCCAGATTACGAGACTCCATCRCTCATGCACTTCRTGTCATKAGGATGGAGTCGATTCCTAGAAATTCGATGTAAATATCAATTGTAAAATCTCTCAAACTGTTTAATGCTTATCTATAGATATTGATAGTATMARCTTACCTTATATAAGGATTGTTGCATAGGTGGTAGCGTGTGTGGATAATAAGGAATGTAACGAAGTATGTTATCAGAACCAGACGATACGTATCATTTCTATGTATGAAGTAAAGAACTATTGATCCAATTTACTAGTTGAATTAATGCAAAAGATATTTTATGTCAATTCCTGAATGTGAGTGAAAAGCTTTAGTCTGTTACTTTCTTAAGAGGTTCCTTGTTGGTTCGACAAGGGCCCACCGCTCCAACTAAGGTAAACCTCCCTGTATACATTCTGTGTGTTTGTGTGAATATTTTACAATAGTGTGTGTATGTTAATGATCTTTAATTTATTTTCAGAGTTTAGCATTGAGTTAATCATTTTTGGATTGGTGTGAATAATCAAGTGCTAGATCAGATAGATATTTCATTCTCAAATGTTGGAGATGGACATTTAATTATTTGAAGCATGGGACTGATATCTTGAGTTTATGATTGCAGTAGATTCAGTACATCAAGGAATCAAAAGACTTTATACCTCATCTTCATGCTCTGTAATGAAGTCTCTCAGTTATACTGAATATTCCTTGTATTGGTTTGTTTGAATTACATGAAGCTGGAGTTGATTTTGATTTCAAGAGTGATTAGAGTTTATTGTTATTTACTGTTTTGATTGCTACAAGAGACAAGCTTCTTAAATTCATCCCTTTAATTCATGAGCCTGAAATGAACAGACTTGTTTCTCTAGGATAGAATCTCTTTGATTGGTTTTTTGTTTAAGTTTCATTATTAGTTTTCTCTTCTAAGTTCAACGGTGTTTGAAGTATTTAGAAATCTTCAAAACAGAGTCTTTTATGTTATTAATTATTTCCTATATGTAATAGACTTAAGTAGGTTACCTATTCTCGACACATATAGTGTAACAACTCTTTTTATTACGAATCCAAGATTGACATTTAAATGAGTGTAAGATATATATTGAACATATTTATACACCAACATTTTGGTGTCATTGTCGGGGAGTTATAAACGGTAATAGGTAGCATTTTGAGTTTTTGATTGGTTTGATGAAGTATTAGATTGGATTTAAAGGCAATCTGAGGGTATAGAGAAGATGGTAAGACGAGAGGTAAGAACCTACGCATCCACTTTGGTGGGGTTGCTCCAAAGTCAGGTTGTCCTCCTACCTTTAATAATTAGGAATCTGCATTTTTTATTTATTTCATTTAAATTTCTTTTATGAGTAGGTATAGGGATAATAAAGGTAGATTTATTTCTCCTAAAATCTTAGAAAATCTAGAAAAGAAAACAACAACACCCCCCCCTTATACTAATTCATCGAAAATTCGTGCAGGAAAAATTCTCAGAGGAGAGAGCTCAAAGGTAGCAATTGCAACAACAGCAAAGGGCACTAAATATGAATCCATTGTTCATATTGAAGACATAATATAGCAAGAAAGAGAGGAAGCACTGGCGAACCCATCCAAAGGAGAAACTGGAAAAGAAGCAGAGGTAGTAATAGAATAGGTTGCATATGTTGTTGGAAGGCCACACAAAACCTTGGAACAGCTAGAGATACCAAGTAAACCAATGGTGGAACCATCACTCAGTGGAGAGACCTCACCACCCCCCTACAGGTTGTTTGGAGACATGGCAGAAGAAGAGGGAAACACAACTAATGAAATAGAGACATTTGGATTCCCCATACTGGATATCGCTAAAGACTTTGCTATGAAGAACATTCCATTATCTTCACTTCCTCATTTCTTAGGTATGTCGATAGAAGACCCTGACTCATTTCTATTTGAATTTGACATATTGTGTAGGAGATATAACTACAAAGATAATGCTCAAAAATTAAAACTTTTCCCAGCTACACTAAAATATTCGGCACTAAGGTGGTTCATGAGCTTAGGGGAACACACCATTTTGTCTTGGGATGGTATGAAGGAGACCTTCCTCCAGAAATACCAAGATTACTGTCGACCTAGGGATGATAGGAATGATATATTCAAAATGCAGCAAAATGAAGAAGAAGTCTTAGAACATTACCTAGAGAGGTTCTTATACAATTACCAAAAGACTAAGCAGTTTTCCTTAGACACAACTATGGTTAGGGTTGTCTTTCTAAAGGGTGTGAGGGATGATTGCATTGAAGTGTTAAACCTCATGAGTTCTAGGGATGTGTACCAAAAGCCATTTGTAGACATAGCATAGTATTTTAAAAGATACTCTCGCAGTCAAGCTAAAACGGGGAAAAGTATAAGGGACCCTACCAACAGAATTGTTAAACCCACATATGGAGGTGTCACTAGGATTGAACTGGGAAATATATTAGAAAAATTTAAAACAGATATCCTAAACACCATCAGTTCCCAACTAGATACCATGAAAATTAAAAGAAAACAAGAGGAAGAAAATGTTGCGTTAGCACTTTTCTGTCATCAATGTAGGAGGAAGCACCCTGAAAAGGAATGCCCCCTTAATGTTATTGAAATTTGTGGTCTCTGTACAGAGGACTATCCTACTAACAAATGCCCTTCTCTACCTGGACTCAAGGCCATGTTCAAGGGAGGAGGAGAACTTGAAACATCCTACCCCCCTAGAATACCACAGAGACAACAAAACCCCAACATGTTTGCAGACCCAACTACACAATACCCCGACCAGCAATGGGTATCCCCCATGTCTTACCCTCAGTGGTCGACGCAAACCCAACCTTGGCAAAAAGGCTGAAGAGGACCTATATATGGGAATGTTCCCTTCCAACCAGCAAATTTTCCCACCTATCCACAATACCCTTCGAATATTTCCCATCTACTCCCAGGATTTAACCCCCCTGCTCTTCTTCCACCCCCATAGTTACAACAACAACTTGCACTACCCATGAATCCAAATATGCAGCAACCAATACAAGCTGCGCCCATCCAAAACCCTCCTCGGCCTACCCCTATTCTTGCAAAACCTATCCCTAACCCAAATAACAGGCCGATACAACCTATATAAAACGTTGAAGTACAAACCTTCCCTACATATGTAATAACACCAGCTCCATTCAATGGAATTGAATTAAGATCAGGAAGGGTTGTAAAAAAAACAAATCCCACTGTGGTCATCCAAGAAGAACAAGTAGATAATCACACAAATCAAGAAGAACAAATAGATGTCCAAACAGTTCAAAGAGAAGAACAAATGACTAATCCATTAAATGAAGAAAGAAACACTCCAGTACAACAAGAATTTCCTTCTCCCAACTCCCTTGTAACAAAAACACCTCAGAAAATGAATCCTCCTTACCTAGAAAGGTTGCTCGTAAAGAAAATTGAGGAACCTCTAGAACATGATCTAGAGGCTGAACTACGGAACATATGTGTAAAGATCCCACTATTACAGGCCATTAGAGACATACCTATCTATTCTAAAATTGTAAGGGACCTTTGCATTAAAAATCCAGGTAGAAAGAGGAAGGAGTCTCATGTCATACAGGTGGTAGGGAAGTTATCAAAGTTTATAACAAAAAATCCATCTAATTATAGTGATCTAGGGAACCTAGTGGTAACCATAGAAATCAATGGTGTTGCCTTACCTAACACATTGATTGATCTAGGGGAAGAAATAAATGTGATGTCAGTGAACACTATGAAAACACTCAACTAGATCACCTAAGACCAACACAAACTCTGTTGGAGCTTGCAGACAAATCCGTCATCACCCCAGCAGGGAGTTTAGATGATATAATAGTTACATTGGCCTCTTGGGAATACCATGTGTATTTATTAGTAATCCATCCCAAATCCCCCAAACTAGGACATCCAGTAGTACTCAACCGACCTAGGTTGGCCACTGCTGATGCATTCATTAGTTGTCGATCTGGAGAAATGACAATCTCCAATGGAACTCAAAGTCAAAAAATTATCATTTTCCCCCCTGCCCAACCAGCCAGTGAAGTTCCTCTCTCGTTGGAGAATCTCAATGGGGAGGAGGACTACACTCATCCCTTGTTGATACTTGAACAAGTAAATGAAGTACAAGAGAAAACTGAAGAACAAATCTTAAGTCTATTCTTGGCTGACTCAGCATGCATCGATTATCCTCAATCTTTCCCTAACTACACATACATATTTAGCCACGAATTTCAAGAAATTTTGCATCTTCCCACTGCTACAGTAGCCACTGTTTCACAAATAGAGGAGGGGAAAGAATTAGCTATTCAAGATGTTGAAATCAGTCCTAGAAAGTCCTTATATATCAATGCTAGTCTAGAAACAGATCAACAACAAAAGTTGATACAAATGATTTAAGGGCAATCTGATGCTTTTTCATGGGATTACTCTGACATGAAAGGGATCCACCCAGACACCTGTATTCATCATATTTACACTAACGATTAGATCAGACCTATCAGGCAGACCCAAAGAAGAATGAATCCAGCCTTGAAAGATATAGTAAAAGAAGAACTCCAAAAACTCCTACAAGCCAATTTCGTTTACTCTATATCAAATAGCAAGTGGGTCTCCCCATTAGTTATTGTACCAAAGAAAAATGGGAAATGGAGGATTTGTGTGGACTTTCGAGGATTAAACTAGGCCACCTATAGAGACTACTTTCATTTGCCTTTCATAGATCAAGTCTTAGACACTTTGTCTGGGAAGAGGTATTTTTCTTTCTTGGATGGGTTTAGTGGTTACAACCAAATACAAATTTCACCAAAAGATTAGGATAAGACCAAATTCACCTGTCCTTGGGGGACCTATGCCTATAGGGTTCTCCCCTTTGGGTTATGTAATTCCCCTGCTACCTTTCAAAGGGTTGTCTTGGCTATTTTCTCCGATTTAACCAATGATTGTGTGGAAGTCTACATGGATGATTTCACGATATATGGAGATGATTTCCAACAGGCATTGGATAATTTGGAGAAGGTATTGGTTAGGTGTAAAGAGACCAACCTTTCACTCAATCACAAAAAATCTAGAATGTTGCTCACTGAAGGAATTGTTCTAGGTCACCACATCTCCGGTACAAGAATAAGAGTGGACCCTGCCAAGATTGACATTATTTCCCAAATCAAGATCCCTAGATCACAAAAGGAAGTCAGAAGTTTCTTAGGGCATGCTGGCTATTATAGGAGGTTTATTCAAAATTTTACAAACCTAGTTTCCCCCCTTTTCAAACTGCTGACAAAAGATGTTGAATTCTATTGGAATGAGCAATGCCAAATCTCCTTTGAAATCTTAAAAACAAAACTATCAAGTGCCCCTATTTTGAGAGGTCCAAACTTGTCTCTTCCTTTCCATATTTGCACAGATGCCTCAGATACCTCTTTGGGAGCTGTATTAGGACAAAGGGAAGGGAAAATTCCTTATGCTATATACTTTGTTAACAATAACCTCTCACCTGCTGAAGTAAACTATACTGTCACAGAAAAAGAATTTTTATTAGTAGTACATGCCATCAAAAATTTTAGACACTATATAACAGGATACGAAGTTTTTGTGCACACTGACCACTCAACTATCAGATTTATAATGAACAAACCTATTACAAATGCTAGAGTGACTATATGGTTGTTATTACTACAAGAATTCAATATCACTATCATTGATAGGCCTGGAAGAGATAATTTGGTTGTTGATTTCTTGTCTAGACTTATTCATACAGGTCACAGTACTCCAGTAGATGATGATTTTCCAGATGAGAATTTATTTTCCATTTCTACTTACACCCCTTGGTATACAGACATAGACAACTATCTGGTAACCAAAAAGCTTCCTCAAAGTATAAAATCCAGAAAAAAAAAAAAAAAAAAAATTATTCAGCTAAGTGCCAATTATATGTGGCATGAGGATAGCCTATACCGAACTGGACATGATTTGGTAATCAGAAGATGTGTTCAGGAAGACGAAATGCAGGATATCTTCAGATCTTGCCATGATGGCCCATGTGGAGGCAATTTTGCTGACAAAAGGACAGCTTACAATATTCTAAAATCTGGCTATTATTGGCCAACCATATTGAAAGATGCAAAGAAATATGTGGCCAACTACGATGATTGCCAAAGAATGGGAAAACCTACAACAATCGATGAAATGTCTCTCCAAGCCCAAGTAGTGATCGAACCCTTTGAAAAATGGGCCTTAGATTTTGTAGGACCTATCAATCCCATGTCCCATAGGAAAAGGTACATATTAGTTTGCATAGACTATGTAACAAAATGGGTAGAAGCCAAGGTTTTGTATTCAACCAATGAACAATATGTTGTAGACTTTCTATTTGAGGAAATTTTCACTCATTTTGAGGTACCTCGGGAAATAGTCACTGACCAAGGGACATAATTCACCTCAAATTTGGTCAAGGCTCTTACTGAACAGTACAGGATCAAACACATAAAGTCTTCACCCTATCACCCCCAAGCCAATGGCCAAGTGGAATCAACCAACAAAGTGATAGAGGCCATCCTCACTAAGATTGTTCAACTGCATCACAAAGACTGGGCTAATAGGTTTCCTGAGGACTTGTGGGCCTATAGGACATCTTTGAGGAATACAATAGTCCATACACCTTATGAGTTGGTGTAAGGGAAGCAGGTACTACTGCCCATAGAATTTCAGGTAAAAACCTTCATAATTGCCATTCAATTAGGGATGGATCTAAACGAAGCTAAAAAACAAAGGCTATTACAATTAAATGAGCTTGATGAGATAAGACAGGATGCTCTACAAATAACCACCCTGATACAAGAACAAAGGACCAAATGGAACGACAAGTACATCAAAAATAAGTCCTTTCAGTCAGGATATTGGGCCCTTCTATATGATAGTAGATTCAAAAATTGTAAAGGTAAGTTGTCTACTAGATGGTTGGGACCTTATGAAGTTGATACAATTTATGACAATGGTTCAGAAAAAATCCATTGATGAGAATCAGACTTCCTCTGTCGTAAATGGGCATCGTCTGAAGGTTTATCATAAGCCTTTGTCAAAAATGTTCTTCGGAGTTCCGAAATGAAACTGGTAAGCAAGAGGGTTTCTCCTCCTATTGACCTACCACAATAAGTTCAATTTTGTAAATTCATTTTATGTACATAGGTGTGTCATTAGATAAAGTTTCTCTTTTATTTTTCTGATATAACTAACAAAAAAAAAAAAAAAAAAAAGTTGGTTGTTTTCCCATGTAGACAAACAAATAAGGAGGGAATTTACCAAATGGAGTCTTCTTTAAGTTTTTCAGACTCCTTAAAATTGAAAACACCGGCGAACAGGAACTGGCCCGGGATCGATAAAAATCCACGGGACAGTATAAAGAGTTTCCTTTAAGTTTTTCAGACTCTTTAAAATTGAAAACACCGGCGAGCAGGAACTGGCTCGAGCTCGATAAAAATCCATGGGACAGTATAGAGAGTTTCCTTTAAGTTTTTCAAACTCTGTAAAATTGAAAATACTGGTGAGCATTAACTAATCTGGGCTCGATAAAAATCCACAAAAAAGTAATAGTTAGGATTATTATTGTTACTTTTGTAATAAAAGAGGAAATGCCAGCAGGAGCTGTGATCACCTTGGTTCCAAAAGAAAAGGGTTTTGTAATCTCAACAATTGGTCATTCCAGAATACCCTCCTGTTACAGAGATCTCTTGCATTATTCCTCTACAAAATTTTGGTAACTACATGGTTTTTTAATCGAATCTGATCATAGAACACCAGTTATTCCTACAAGTCACTGCCACAGAATCTGTGTCAAAAATCTCTCAAGCACCAGAAAACAATGTTCATCCCTGTGCATATCCAGTACCAATGGTCATCACTGTGCTAAATCATATCGCTATGCTTATCCGATACTAAACCCCATCCGGTATTAAAGAAGGGACCATGCACTATTCCGGTACTAGTTACAAAATTTACACACATGTGATCAGGTACTCAAAAAAGTTCACTCAGGTAATCCGGTACTTAGATGATCCCATACTATTTTCAACGTTGCACACCGATGATCTGGTACTGGTAAGGACATCACTGGTAACTCTTATCATACTTTCAAGTTGTTGTTCAATTATTAGCGCTAGGACATACAGATTCAACATTTCTTTTCATTTTATTAAAAGGAATTAGACTACATATGCATTTAAAACATCTGGTTGCTCTCTGATCATGACATATTCCCTCTCACTTTTATAAAATCCTTGACCACATTTTCGTAAGAATAATATGTCCTTATTTCCAAAATATCAAGAGTGCAAGGTCATTATGTCCCTCACTGGAATGAACTCATACTCCTTCTATATATCCGGTAAATAAACCCCATAAACTTATGATTCTCTCCCGTACTATATGAAGTGACACGAACCACATCTCTAAGCATATCAAATAATTATCCCAGCCGATTTTAACACTCATGAGTCCCGAACATAACGACCACACCCTTCCATGAATATAGTATGACGTCAATTTTCCATGAGTCTGTAAGTCGTTAGAGGATCCGAATTGCCTCACCATATCATCATGACTATCAATGTGACCATTGTAATCTACACTTCCATTTATAAATGCTCCTCTGGATGGCTTTGCCATCCAGATGAGCATTATTTACCATTGTTGTCACACCATCTACAGACATCCTGTGCCTTCGTATCCCTTGCATATTTTTCCCCGTTCAGTACTCTATCACAATCTACATTTATCTAGTACTCAACCCTCGATCCTCTGTCCGTGCCTCATCCGCCTAAGAGAATTGTTTAAGCTAGCATGGGGGTCGACAGGCATGAGCCCATATTTCAATTGTACAAGGAAACAACAGAATATCAAGCTTGCAAGGAAAAATATGAATAGGTAGGGTGGGTTCCATTTTTGGAGAAGTTTAAAGGCCATCACGAGTGGATTTCTCTTTCCTTCGCATAGACATATGATGGAGAAAGTGTGAAGTTTGGAGACATGAAGCTAACAATTATAGAAGCCACTATAGAAGAAGCTATTGGTCTCCCCATGGATGGAGAAAAATACTTCAAGAGGGTGATTGTTGATAGGAAACTCTGTCAGAAATTCCTCAAGCCAAAACACCAAGACCTCAATTGGACCAAGGGCATCCCTCGAAGCTATGTCAAAGAGGAATCTTGGACGATGCTCCTAAGTCTGCAGAAATTCCTCACCTGTGAAGGAAGGTATGCGATATCCTTCATTTATCATTTGAATCTTTTATCACATTTCGAGGGAGGACCACAAATTGATATCCCTCACTTCCTATGGATGATTTTAAAGAAGATGGTGAGAGGAGTGAGGTCAGTTTCCAAGAAACCCGAGACTAGCCTTCATCACCATGGTTTAATAAAACTTCTGGTTGTTCATGCTTTGAGGACACAAGGTGGTAGTTGGAAGCAATTACTCCAATAGAATTTTTCTCAAGAAAGAATATCCAAAACTGTTGAAACACAGGAGACAGGGATACACAGTGAAGGTTCAAGCAAGCGGGAAAAGAAAGACAAAAGAAAGGAATCAGGAGGAAAAGAAGACACTGTTATGCCCATCTCATCTCAACCCATTGAGAAATCAATGACAGAAAAGTTTGTCATAGGGGAACCTACTATATCGACCTACTATATCGAGGAAGAGGAAAGCCACCCAATCCTAGAAAATAAGTCCTACCTCGATTCAAAAGGATAAAAAGGAAGACTATGAGCTAGGAGACAACATTCCTGAAGCAATCATGGAGGTGTCATTAGAACCAGCCAACCAAGTAGAGAAGACCCCTGACCTCAACTTACAAAACAAGAGAAAGTTTGCACAGTTTAAAGCATCTAGCTTAGTCCTACATCCTAAAGACCAACTATCACAGAGTAAGAAACGAAAGAAGGAGGAGACAGATCAACAGGAGATTTTACATGAGGCAATTGTCAAACCCCCTCTAAAATCCCCTAAATAATTGAAAAATACTCCTGAAGTTACTCGATCTTCCCAGAAACTGGTTGGTGAATTGAAAGAAACTACTAAGGTGACAAGAAAAAATAAAAATCTCGAAAGGGAGAAGGCACAAATTTCAGAACCTATGCCTCAATCTTCCAGGGTAGAAATATAGGCTGGCCAGTAGAAGCAAACTCCAGAATTCACAACTCAAGGCCTCAAGATAAAAATCAAGCCCACACGGGAGAAATCGGTGTCCAAGCCTACAACCGGTGTTAATATTAAGAAAAGTAAGTTGTTTGAGGAAATTACTACCCCTGTCAACAAGTCTAAAGAGGCCCTGACCCCCATACGGAAGACAACCAGAAGCATGGCCAAGCAGATGATAGTTCCAAATATACCGTCTCTTCAAAAGGAACCCATGGAGTTCTCCAGAGAAAGGAAGTTGTTGTGGAGCTATAGTGATTGAAGCAGAAGGGTTGGTAACAGTAAGTGAGACAGAATGATTGGTAACAGAG
>JZKD02S2067563.1:470691-483035 GCA_000966675.3 Picea glauca | reverse complement strand
TGATTCAAAGTGCTATTTCTGTTGCTATTTTGTATATCATTTCTGTGTATTGTGAAGATTATGCTGGATATTTTACTGTTATTCTGTCATTTCTAGCATTTCGTTTCTGTTCTGCGTATTTTATATATATGGTATATTGCACTGCTAAGGTGTAGGGTCATCAACATCATGTGATATGTCGACTGAAATGTAGGTTTTGTCATCCTGTTCCTCCGACTGTCTGTCCACTACACAAGGGTCACCATCCTCCCCAAGCATGCCATAATCACTAGTATCTGGAAGTGTGCAAGAGTCACTATCCTCCTCAAGCATGTCAGAATCACCATCCTTTGTACTAGCATCATTGCACTATTCCAAATAAGCATCTAGCTCTAGCTCTGCATCCTCACACACCTCATCATCACTGTCATAGTGCAGTTCAATAATGTGCTTCTTACCCTTACCCCTACACCTATGATTTGGTTCTCAGGGCACCTTGCAACTGTAGCAAAGTTGCATGCTCCTAATGGGTGTGGGGTTTCTCTATGCTTCCATCCTAATGGGCATGGAGTTACCCCAAAAGGTTGCTCTGGTTTCCTCCATTTCTTTGACCCAACATGTAATTTCGTTTTTTCTCCAACTAGGATTTTTATAGGATAGGAACCATTGGAATGTTAATAGCCCCTTGAAATTATTGATGGTTTTGTATTCCCTCTCACACTGCACAATCCTGTTAACAATATTCATCTTCATTGTAACTCTACTAATCCCCATTTGCTGGAAGGAATCTAAGCTCTAATACCACTATAATGTTCCCAAGCCAATATGCAAGGAACATCACGATTTTGGGTATCTTTTAAAACTTTTCTGTTTGTGGTATTTTGTTAAACACTTTTCTTACAGTTACACTTAGGGTTTTACTGATGGTTTATATGTGTGTTTGCAGTAATAAACAAGAAGATACAATCATGGAACATACCTCAACCATATGAAAGTTGAACAATATGATAGATAAGCCGAAGCATATTAGATCTGATATTATTCATAAATAGGAGAACCTGCTACAATGAGAAGGCCGATCTGGAATGCTCAAAAGATGGCTCCAATAAAGAAGATAGAAGATGCTATAAAATGCTCCAATAGAATATGCCACAAGCCTCCCAAGGATGAATACTCACTAAATACCAATGAAAGAGTATATATGGGCCGTAAGAACTGCTAAACCCTCAACCTGGAAGATGCCACGCCCTGCTGGAATGCTGAAGCTCCTCAATAATTCGGCCCAACTGAAGGAAGCCTCCAAATGAGTCCAAAATGAGTGGAAGAGTAGATCGGGTCACTGCAAGAAAAACCTAGGTGCTCAAATCTACGAGAAATCTCTCAAACCCTATGGATTTGAATCTCCTTCAAGGAATGGTGCACCCCCCTAGATGCCTAAAACCCTAGAGAATTTGGCCTCCCTCCTAGAGACCTCCAGTAGCTCCACCAATCCACCAGAATGATATATCGGGGCACGAAAATGAAAAACCAAGTGCTCAAATAGGAAAAATACCTACTAGACCCTTAGATCTAGCCACCCTCCAAAGAATGATGCACCCTTCTCTTAGAGAAATCGTCCCACTCTCAAATGAAAATCAATCCTCCATAAGAATACCTCTGAAAACATCGAATAATGTTGCTATGGTACCTGCAAGGAAAAACCAATACCTAGATTTCAAAAATCTCTTATCCTCAGCTAGAACGAATCCTCCCTCAATGGATGGTGCACCCCTCTTGCTGGAAACCCACAACTAGTGCACCCTCTCTCTTTCTACACCTGGAACTGATGTAGAATCTTCATGCAACTGAGTAGATCTAGAACTATAATGGTGTGGGAGAGTATTTCATCTCTGAGACCAAGCTCGGGACAAGCTAGGTGGAGTCTTTCACCACCGAATCATCNATTTCGTATATCATTTCTGTGTATTGTGAAGATTATGCTGGATATTTTACTGTTATTCTGTCATTTCTAGCATTTCGTTTTTGTTCTGCATATTTTATATATCTGGTATATTGCACTGCTAAGGTGTAGGGTCATCAACATCATGTGATATGTCTACTGAAATGTAGGTTTTGTCATCCTGTTCCTCCGACTGTCTGTCCACTACACAAGGGTCACCATCCTCCCCAAGCATGCCATAATCACTAGTATCTGCAAGTGTGCAAGAGTCACTATCCTCCTCAAGCATGTCAGAATCACCAGCCTTTGTACTAGTATCATTGCACTATTCCAAATAAGCATCTAGCTCTAGCTTTGCATCCTCACACACCTCATCATCACTGTCATAGTGCAGTTCAATAATGTGCTTCTTACCCTTACCCCTACACCTATGATTTGGTTCTTAGGGCACCTTGCAAATGTAGCAAAGTTGCATGCTCCTAATGGGTGTGGGGTTTCTCTATGCTTCCCTCCTAATGGGCATGGAGTTACCCCAAAAGGTTGCTCTAGTTTCCTCCATTTCTTTGACCCAACATGTAATTTCGTTTTTTCTCCAACTAGGATTTTTATAGGATAGGAACCATTGGAATGTTAATAGCCCCTTGAAATTATTGATGGTTTTGTATTCCCTCTCACACTCCACAATCCTGTTAACAATATTCATCTTCATTGTAACTCTACTAATCCCCATTTGCTGGAAGGAATCTAAGCTCTGATACCACTATAATGTTCCCAAGCCAATATGCAAGGAACGTCACATTTTTGGGTATCTTTTAAAACTTTTCTGGTTGTGGTATTTTGTCAAACACTTTGCTTACAGTTACACTTAGGGTTTTACTGATGGTTTATATGTGTGTTTGTAGTAATAAACAAGAAGATACAATCATGGAACATACCTCAACCATATGCAAGATGAACAATATGATAGATAAGCCAAAACATATTAGATTTGATATTATTCATAAATAGTAGAACCTGCTACAATGAGAAGGCCGATCTAGAATGCTCAACATATGGCTCCAATAAAGAAGATAGAAGATGCTATAAAATGCTCCAATAGAATATGCCACAAGCCTCCCAAGGATGAATACTCACTAAAGACCAATGAAAGAGTATATATGGGCCGTAAGAACTGCTAAACCCTCAACCTGGAAGATGCCACGCCCTGCTGGAATGCTAAAGCTCCTCAATAATTCGGCCCAACTGAAGGAAGCCTCCAAATGAGTCCAAAATGAGTGGAAGAGTAGATCGGGTCACTGCAAGAACAACCTAGGTGCTCAAATCTACGAGAAATCTCTCAAACCCTATGGATGTGAATCTCCTTCAAGGAATGGTGCACCCCCCTAGATGCCTGAAACCCTAGAGAATTTGGCCTCCCTCCTAGAGACCTCCAGTAGCTCCACCAATCCACTAGAATGATATATCGGGGCACGACAATGAAAAACCAAGTGCTCAAATAGGAAAAATACCTACTAGACCCTTAGATCTAGCCACCCTCCAAAGAATGATGCACCCTTCTCTTAGGGAAATCGTCCCACTCTCAAATGAAAATCAATCCTCCATAAGAATACCTCCGAAAACATCGAATAATGTTGCTATGGTACCTGCAAGGAAAAACCAATACCTAGATTTCCAAAATCTCTTATCCTCAGCTAGAACGAATCCTCCCTCAATGGATGGTGCACCCCTCTTGCTGGAAACCCACAACTAGTGCACCCTCTCTCTTTCTACACCTAGAACTGATGTAGAATCTTCATGCAACTGAGTAGATCTGGAACTAGAATGGTGTGGGAGAGTATTTCATCTCTGAGACCAAGCTCGGGACAATCTAGGTGGAGTCTTTCACCACCGAATCATCCTCTAGGGCTTGTTAAGTCAAAACCCTCAAAACCCCCAAGATATGGGCCCTTTAGCTAGAAGCCAGATATCAAAATGATAGACATACATGAGTGAATGAATAGAGGCCCTTGCCTTTCCTTTATACTTCCTCCTCACCTTCTTCCTCCAAAGTGACTTTTATTTTATTAATATTTAATTAATTAATTAAATCACTTTAATTAATTAATTAACCTTTTTACCTCTGAAAAGCACCTTACCTCTCCTTGTGGCTTCCCTGGCTACTGAAATTCACTTCTCACCATCCCATCCTATAGTGTTTCTCCTCTCGATTCCAATGATCTATTACACTGAGAGGTTCCTCCAAGTAATGTTCCCAAATCGACCTCTTTAGTGAATTTAATTAACTTATAGCCCAAAATACTCAAAATCATGGAAATCATCGAAATGCAACGAAACCAAGGACAACGTATGGGGAATGGATCATAATGATGAAATGCTATTAGAGATGCAAGCCAGACCCCAAAATGCCTCTTAATAATCCCTGTACTTGCTATAACATCCATCTGGCTACTCTGGTCATCATAAACCTCTGCAATGTGATGATGTCCCAAAGTGGGGACATCACAATTGTCCCGCAAGGACCTCTGTAATCATGGTTTTCAACCTTCCATGAGGATTTGATCTGTGAAGTTTACAGGAGGGCACATAAAGATGATCTCAGAGCGGACAACGTTGTGGCAGACATGCTAGGATATATTCTATAGTTGACACCATCTATTGGCATCATTCTAGGTTTCTCGAGTTGTCTTCTGTTTAGTGAATTTTGTAGCTGCCTTGCAGCCAATCATTGTAGTGTTTTGTTGAAGGTGCCTAGCATCCACTAGACTTCTATTGTTGTTTGTATTCTCCATTCATAATAAAGGATGACAAATGTTTTCACTCTCATTCATTGTGTACTTGGATTAGTAATGTATTTATCCAATGTGATGCATGCAAACCATTTGTGAAAAGTACTCAACCAGTTAAAAATACATATAATACAAGTATTTGACAGAACTACACAACAAGAACCATATAATGGACAACGGATTTTCATTTCCCTAGAATATTCCCATCATGAGATATTACACATAAAAAAAAAAAAAATTCAATGATAACAAAACAAAAATATGCCAAACAATAAATTTATAAGTTTTTTCTTGTAAATAAATCAATGAAATAATTTTAAAGAACTACACTAGAATTCACAAGAAGAAGCTTAAGAGAAAACATAACCTACATAACCACAATTTAAACTAGAAATTCAAGGACCATGGACTGACCCAAAGCAATAGCATATCCTAACTAACAAACCATTAGAGGAATATGTTTAACGAGGTCTATTGGGGAGGAGAAAAATATGTTATTAACTTCTAAAGCTTTCATGAGTGTCATGTATTCAAAACCATACAAATATTCTCTCATATATATTTTTGTGGAGTTTGTGACATGTATTAGTTATGTTGGACTTCTTCAGGGTGACAAAAATATTTTCCAACTCATTTTTGAGTTGATAATGAAGTTTTCTTGTGAGTATCCTTTTCATACTTCATATGTGTGATTTTAACCTCCAATTTGATGTTATTTACCATGGTAGGGTCTTTCATCTTAGACTTTATTCTATTTTATCTCTTGATTGTTTATCTATGATTGTTTAGATTTTTGCATTGTACAATTTGTTCCACGTTTTTAACGCAGATTCAAAGTTATAATTATGAGTTATGATCGCAGTGTTGAGGTTTTGGGAAGTTTATTAGTAGCATCCAAAAAACTTTGAGATGTGAAACAAAGTGCTTCTTTCTACTCCAAGCCTTTTTAGGAGTTTTGTTACCCAATGCTAAAATAGGTGATCTATTGATCAAATAGTTCATAGTAACAATATATTTGTTCAAACCAATAAGTATCCACGTTCATTCCCCATCCTTTATCCATAAAGGATCAATTCAACCTCTTAACAACACCATTTTCCTTAAGTGTATGTGAAGTGGTATTTTTCCTTACAATATCCTACCATTTGCAAAAAATGACAAACTATTTGAATCAATATTCACCATGACCGTCGCTTGTGATAGCCATCACCTTCTTATATTTTTATCTTTCAATCAAGGAAACAAGGAAACCGATATCTTAAAATATTCAAGTGCGTTACTTTTCTTTCTTATGAAATAAAATCAAAGTGATGAAATAATGAGATCCTCCAATGAAGACTGCATTCACAGGCCTCTAAATCTCATAATGCACCCACTGAAACACCTCTTGATATTTTTTACTACTCAAGGGAAATTAAAGAATCTTCTTCTTTTCAAGGACACATACCTCACAAAAATTGAAAATACTCCTTTAGATTATCAATTTCACAAACAATCTTATTATTGCATAGAATTTGTTGGTTCTTTTCACCAATATTTCCCATTTGGTGATGCCACAACATCATGCTAATATCTTCAAGGTTATCATTGATTTGGTTTCTTCAACCATTGATATTTCACGTCCACTACCCATGACTTGAGTAGTTACATATAACATTTATAAAGATCCAAAACAAACACCCATAGCTAATATCATAGCTCTCAAACCAATCTACAACCTCCTTTATATAAGATTGTATCAACACATCCATGGGCCATTTGGGTCCTTGAAAGTAATTTCTATTCTAATCTCGTCTCAAGTTGCACATTAAGTATGTGATTCACAGATCCATCTTTGTATTGTAGTTTTGTAATGCCATGTCTAACAATTTTGTAATCTAAATTATCTCCAAGAAAGATTTTACCTCCATCTGATTCTTCATAATCCATGATCCACTATTACTGAGGAATTATATGTGAGGAATCTCTTGAATTAGCCAAGCATGCCTCCTCATGGACACTAGTTAAGAAACAAACAAAGGAGAGATACACGTGGCCCTCACAATTAGAAATATCACCGATCAAATCTTCTTTATTTGCTTCTTTACCTTTTGAAGATTCAACCTTGCATTCACTTTTCTTATGCCCTCTTTGATGCATTAACTTTTCTTAGTCTCCTCCTATACGGACTGACCCATGATCTTATCCAACTTGAAATTTTCTAACTTTGTAGCTTCATTGATGGAAATTATCAAGCTCTCCCAAGAACCATGAAGACTACAAAGCAAAGTTGTGTATTAGTCAATGTTCTTTACTTTGTCACCAATTACCTTGAGTTTATTAGGAAATATATTCATGATATTAAGGTAACATATAACCCTATCACCATCCTTCATCTTCAAAGCATACAACTTCTTCCATTGGAATATTAATTTCATGAGGGATTTGGCCTTATACATCGATCCAAACTTACCCCAAGTTTCTTTGTTGTAGTTTCTCCTAACAAATTAATTAACACTATGGTATTAGATATATTAAGACCAATTAAGGTAATGGCCTCATTATTTATTTTGTCTCAACCTCCCTACTTCAAAGTGTCGAGATTCATGTCCTTCACAACAATCTCCTCCTCTCTCTTCAAATAAGAAAATATTATCACTTCAATTTCCACAAATTGAAGTTGTGGCCATTGAATTTCTCAATCTTGAAATGTCTAGATGTTATTTCTTCTACTACAACTATCTCCTAGCCTCTAGTGAAAGTGGCTACCTCATAATTGTCGTGATAGCAACACAACACAACATCATCTAGTTCAAGCTCCTTAACTTGAAGAATCAATTTTTATATAACTCTTCAATTAAAACTTTGAAAAATCCCTCAATAATTAAAAATTCCATAAATAAAATTTACTTAAATGATAAAGATAACCCCTTAAAACCAACAACCACTCTTATACGAATTATTAAACACCTATAACAAATGGAGTATATAAGTCCTTGATTAAGACCTTGGAAAATCCCTCAACAATTAAAAATTTGATGAATAGAGTTTCCTCAATTTGATAAAGATAATTCCTTAAACTAACATCCACTTTCATACCATTATTAAATAATTCATTGAACCCAACAACCACTCTCATACCATTATTAAAGTATGAAAACAACCTATAACAAATAGAGTATATAACTCTTCGATTAAGACATTGAAAAATCCTTGAAGAATCAATTATATAACTCTTCAATTAAAACTTTGAAAAATCCCTCAACAATTAAAAATTCCATAAATAAAGTTTACTTAGATGATAAAGATAAGCCCTTAAAACCAACAACCACTCTTACACCAATTATTAAACTTATTAAACTGTAAAAACAACCTATAACAAATGGAGTATATAAATCCTCGATTAAGACCTTGAAAAATCCCTCAACAATTGAAAATTTCATGAATAGAGTTTCCTCAATTTGATAAAAATAATTTCTTAAATCAACATCCACTTTCATACCATTATCAAATAATTCATTGAAGCCAACAACCACTCTCATACCATTATTAAAGTATGAAAACAACCTATAACAAATGGAGAATATAACTCTTCGATTAAGACATTGAAAAATCCTTCAAGAAACCTCTCGACACCAATAACCACTTTAATACAGATTATTAAATTATGAAAGCAACCTATAACAAATGGAGAAGAATCTACCTCCAAAGATATTCATTATAAAAATAAAATTGAAAGTAGCATAAGAGTCATAGCATAGAAACACACAAAATAAAAAGTACTTTTTGAACAAACAAATCATTTTCGGCCGTTTTTCTTTTGTTTTATTAATTAAAAGTATATAAACATAAAAACAAAACTGCACGCAGCATTAAAAAACATTATCCAACGCTTCCATTATACAAATGGTGACAATCAGTTTTTCCTCACTAACTCCGACTTTTGGGTGCATCATAATTAGAATGTCATAATGGATTTGGTTTTGAAGATTTGACAGATATTGAATAAATTGAGACATCGATGGATTGCTAACCCTGCGCCAGAATTGAAATAGAAATATTTAAAGTATTGAAATAGAAATATTTAAAGTTGCGCCAGAATTGAAATAGAAATATTTAAAGTTGTCACCCTCAGATTGTTTCAAGAAAGACATTTTATAAACAGAGAAACACAAAGGGCGAGAGAACTTTATAAATTTATATGAACTGTGTGCTATGATGACAGACTGAATCGGAATTGGACAATAATATCTAAAAAAAAATAATCTTATTTGACGGTCAAACCAAACCCTCAGAGCTGTTCTTCGCTGGCAGCCCTACTGAATCTGAATTTATGTGGAGACCACCGAACTGGAAAGACATTTTATAATGTGAAGCGACAATGGGTGGTAGGCCAATCAGTGGAAAATAAACGATCCCAATAAACAGAGAAAACAGGCCGTCCACAGTATTAAGCCATAAATGCCAAGCAAATCTCAATATCATATTAAAATAATAATAATAATAGGTAGCTTATTTAGGTGTGTATAGTTTACTTAAGTGGTAGGATAAAGGTTCTATGGAATGATGATTTTATTTAAGAATATTTATTCGAAATTTTGCTAGAATTTGTTAGATTCCTAGATTTGAGTGATTATTTCTGTATAATCTGAATGACTTGGGAGTATTTTCAACATGCTGAATTTATTTCTGTATTCGTAAATGGATTTTGAACAATAAAAATTAGTAATTCATCCCAGGATTCCATCAAAAAAACTATTTCGTAGAACAACTAACCAACACCATTTACTTAATTGTCATTTCCATAGTAAAAAATACCGGATTTACTGACAGTATGCGAGAACATTGGCGGTCTCAATTAGAATAACTTGAAACTCATTTTTGAACAGATCACATTCGCACCAAGTTGCAGGCATATTGCTGTCCACCATCTTCGTTTGGAGCATCGCTGTTTGCACTATCCGTACTCTGTGGTTATTGGTTCTACAGAGTGTTGACATTGTAGTACAGTAGGAGACATGTTAATATAGGGTGGTTAATATCCAGTTTGCTACACAATATTGAATTGCTTTTAGATTGGATGATCTATATTCCACATGCAGCAGTATTCAACGATATGTAGCAAGTTGGATATTGCTCGTTCTATAATATAGGGTGGTCAATATCCAGTTTGCTACACAATATTGAATTGCTTTTAGATTGGATGATCTATATTTTACATGCAGCAGCATTCAACTATATGTAGCAAGTTGGATATTGCTCGTTCTAATTTGAGAGAGTGTTGTTAATAGTTCATAAAAGAATAATTTTTAGGTTTAATGGTTAAGAAAATATGTTTTTTTGCATGTTCAAATCCAAAAGAATAGATATATATACCTCTAGTCAAATCCTACAAACAAGAAAATTTCATACACCAATTTAATTTCTTAGTTGACTATAACATTAAAAAGAAATGATTATAATTATAATTATAAATAAAAACAAAGTCAACCTAATCCACTAAAATATAATAAAAATACAAATAAATGTATAAAATTATAAGATTATAATTATAATTATAATTATAAATAAAAACAAAGTCAACCCAATCCACTAAAATATAATAAAAATACGAATAAATGTATAAAATTATAACGATTGAGATAATTGTAAATAAGAGCACAATAGGAAACATAATGTCAATGTATTATAATAAAAAAATCACCGAAATAATCTTCAATCAGTGCAGTTGCGTTCACTATATGAAATATGAGAAAAGATACCCCACATGACCGCAAGAGTAACAAACTTTTTAGGTGGGTTTTATTGATTGAAAGGGACAAATTCATGGACCATGGACCACCCCAACGGGATGGCATAACAAGGAATTTCAATTATATAGAGGAATATGTCTAAGAAGGTCCCTTGTGGTGATAAGTGTATTTGCATCAGAGGTTATGGAGAGGAGGAGGTAGCATGTAATCTAGAAAATATGTAAATTTGAAAAAAATGAAAAAAATAATTTATTATAAATAATAGTGATAAAGTATGTATTGGTGAAATATAAATATAAATTAAAACAAAAATATTTTTATAAAAAAGAAAAAATATCTTGAAAACTCATGAGTATAATTTATAATTGTTTATGTTTAGTTTTTCCTCATAATTGTTACATATTTTAACTTGAGAGATTTTGTCATTTTTGAGTTGCATATTTTAGCAAGTGCTAAGGTTTTTTATTTTGTAAGGAAATACTTTTTAGATTCCATTATGAGGAATTTATGTAATCCCATTTGCGTAAATTAGTACATTAACTTCCTGAGGTCGTAACATTTGCATACGATCTCCGTTTTAGGCGCGTGATATCCTGTTGGAAAGGTTTTTTCGAGAACTATGCATTACGTCGTCAAAATATGATGTCATCTACAGTTTAAATGTGGTGAGTCAAAATAACATTGTTTCGGGCCCCAAAATGGCCTCGTAAGTACAACAAGATGTGATTACATGAAAACATACAATATAAGCCAGTTGGATTAGGTGGGAGGCCACCAATATCCACTTGGAAGATGTGTAGGGCTCCAGACAACCCCAGAAGTGTAGAACCCACAATTACAAGGAAATACACAAGAATGTGTTGAATTAAAAAATGACAAAATGAGTCAGTTGGAACAGGAGAGTGGCCACCAATATCCACCTGGATCAATCCTCCCCCATTAAAAAACAATGGTCTCCATTGCATTGAGTGCCCAAGGGAGAGCGGGAAGCATGTTTTGAATCTGAAACTTGGTGAGTTGTGTGCTTTGTTGGAGAATTTGTGTTGCTTTGTATGTGGAAGACTGACACAAACCAATTGTTGGTGGGGTTGAATATGCTCCACCAACATGTTGTCTTTGGGTTTGATGGGGCATTGTGCAAGAACCACTGTAGGTGAAGAAAAAATATCTTCTTTCTCTTTGAAAATCTATTTTTACTAGATAGAAGGTGTTGAGGCTGCAGTGGTTGTAGTGGTCTTCTATGCATCCTTTGAAAATATTGTAAAGAGGATGGATTTTGCAATACAAGAGATTACCTTGCAGCACTATTTTGGTGGAGTAGTAGTCGGAACTACCTCTGGTAGCCAATAGAGCTGACCTCCTTGAGTAATAATGACACTACGAGGTCTAGACTCATGCATATCATGTCATCTCCATTTATATGGCTGGACCAAAACCACATCACAAACATCAAGAGGGTCAACATCACACACTACTTGATCCTTAAAGGGTTGGATTCCATAGGACAAGTGGTACTATTGGCTGACACATAGATCTCGTCCATGGTGAACCCACCTGATGTTGTATGGATGTAGGTGTGGTGTTGTTGAGAACCCCAACTATTTGATGGCCTTAGCTGAGATGAGTTTCTTCTAGTTGTCATTATCAACAATGAAATGCAAAGAGGCCCCCTTCAACCACATCTGTGAATGGAAGAGGGGCTCCCCCTCTTTAGGATCTACTGATTCTTCTGGTTGAATTGTTGCGGTCGCGACAATGGCAGTGGGGTCTACGTCGATGATTTATCTGTTTTCAATATTTTCTGGAACAGATTCTGAATTAGCGTTTGACTCTGTGTCTTTGACCTCGACCACCAATGACTATTTTGAGCTACATTCATCGAAGTTGTGCTAGGGGATTTTATGGAAG
>JZKD02S2067563.1:451933-470621 GCA_000966675.3 Picea glauca | reverse complement strand
GTCCATAGTGATAATAGTGGAGGTCATTCAATGTAAGGTCGACTAGGTCCACTATATTATTAAATAAGGCCCACTATGGTAGTTAGATATAATAAATGAGTAATTAGATATAATAAATGTAAGAGGACTTCTTGGAAGGTTCTACTTCTAGAAGATTCCTCCTCTAGAATGTTCTTAGGTGATGGTAGCACTATATAGAGGGGTTCAAGCAATGTAATGAGACATGAAGAGAATTATTGTATTGTGAGTTGTAGCTCAGTAGGAGGATGCCCCCTCGAAGAGGCAAGTGAACAGGAGAGGATCCCTTCCATAATAAGATCCATTGTATGGTGTTGCCCTATTCTAAGGGTTTGATAATAATAAGAGAGTTTTTGCATATTTTTCTTCTATATATGTTGTGGTTCTTTTGTATTCAGTATTTGGTTCTTAACAAGTGGTATCAGAGAAATTTCCTTGGCAGACATTGTGGGCAAATATTTTTTATTTTTGCAGATTTTTTTTTTCGGAGAAGAAAAAGAGGGCCGCGACATTCCAGAAATTTTCAGTATATTTCTGTGAAAAAATTGTAGAAATAGGTTGTAGATATGAATTAATCTCAGAAAAAAACCCCAGTTAAAAAAACAAATCATCTGAATCGGAGTCCAGGAAGTCAAGATATTGAAGTTTAAAATCTGCAATTTTTCAGGGTTTTTTCTGTGAACGGTGGCGTGATTATTTTATTTTATTTATGTAGCATATGGAGGCCTAATTTTCCCAAATAAATTATATATTTGAGTTCGCCTCACAATTTCACCCAATTTCAAAAAAAAAATCAGCCAAAACGGAGTCCAGAAAGTGAAGTTATGAGCATTTTAAATTCAACAGTTTTTCAGGATTTTTCTGGAAAATGCCGCGATTTTCTGCAGTAACTTATTGTTCTATTTTTTGGGTTTTTTCATGAAGAATGTGGGACCGAAGAGTTCATAGGGTGCTCATATGGATATTTCCTCTCAAACCTTCAAGAGAATTCTTGAAGCATTCAAATCCAAATTGTATGACACATTGGATGTTAGAACGCATGACCTAGCAAATGACCTCAATGATAGTTTCCGTAGTATTCGAGGTTCATTGGATAACATGCAATAGATATTTCTTATGGTGGACATCAGATATGAATATAATCAAGAAATATATGCTTGGTATGATTGACCGATTGTGATGATTGGTATATAGATAGTTGTCATTTCTGGGATGACAACCAATTTCATATTTCATTTGATGACTCTAATCCACCTTCTGGAGAGAGCATCAATATGACAAATCGAGAGAAAATGATTATTACCAGTGTCCATCATGCATATTCTACAATGGTATTATTCCTTCCATATTATACTACGACCCTTTTCCACTATGTGGATGGATATTCTTATTTGGATCAACATGACAGGTGTCAGTCTTTGGAGCATCATTTTGAGTTGGTTATTGGGTTCCAAAATCTTCCACGGGGAGTTCACATGAGAACTTTGACATGAGACCTGGGCTTACAATGGTGGTTGGACTACTTCATCATGGTGGCTTTCCTTTCTACATGGGACCTTGGTTCTCCAGTCTTCTCCAGCATTATGGTTCACAATTATCCATGGGACCCTGGTATATGGTTGTACATCAAGTGTTGAAAACAACACTTTCATAAGGGGGATGGAATGTAAGGTAGCTAGAAAGGTAGTGGGAGGGCCCAGAGGGCCCACAGTGATAATAGTGGAGGTCATTCAATGTAATATGGACTAGGTCCACTATATTATTAAATAACGCCCACTATGGTAGTTAAATATAATAAATGGGTAATTAGATATAATAAATGTAAGAAGACTTCTTAGAAGGTTCTACTTCTAGAATATTTTTC
This sequence comes from Picea glauca, assembly GCA_000966675.3. Lineage (NCBI taxonomy): Eukaryota > Viridiplantae > Streptophyta > Pinopsida > Pinales > Pinaceae > Picea > Picea glauca. The sequence goes on along the minus strand of JZKD02S2067563.1, from coordinate 468,739 downwards.
CTCTAAAAAGTTCTTAGGTGATGGTAGAACTATATAAATGGGTTCAAGAAATGTAATGAGACATGAAGATAATTATTGTATTGAGAGTTGTAGCTCAATTGGAGGATACCCCCTCGAAGAGACAAGTGAACAGGAGAGGATTCCTTCCATAATAGGATCCATTGTATGGTGTTGCCCTACCCTAAGGGTTTGATAGTAATAAGAGAGTTTTTTCATATTGTTCTTCTATATCTGTTGTGGTGCTTTTGTATTTAGTATTTGGTTCTTAACACCCCTTTAGCCTTTTTTTCAAGTGTCTTCGACTAGTTGTCTAGGGGATATTGGTTAGGGCCATCTTTACCATGATTTGGTTGTTGCATATTTGCAGACCTGAATTCCCCTTTGTCCTGGTGCCTATTTTTTTTCTTGATTTTGACAGCATATCGATAGGTAGTTCCCAATGATGAGATGTTTATGAAATCAATTTCGGTTTGGTTGTACCTAGGCATTGCCCCCTGGTATTTCAGAACCAGATGTTTCTCAAAGTCCTTGATACCAAGCTTTGTGTGCAAGGTATGGAAAGTACATGTGAACTCCGACACTATTTAGCTCTTCTCTTGCCGTAGTGTGGTCCATCTTGTGTACTAGTCTTCATAGTTATCAACAGGATAGTATTATTCTTTGATCGCATCCACAAGAAAATCCCAATTGGGCTCGACCCCAGAGATTCTAGATTCCTTTGTGGAACTTTGCTCCCAGTAAGTTTTCCACCAATGTTTGACACAGGGGAGAACCTTGAGGAGTGTGAAGGTGATATTTTCCCTGTCGGGAAAATTTTGAATAGAGAAATAAGATTCTAATAGATTTAACCATTTTTCTAGGGCATCCGCATCTATCTGACCTTCAAATATGGGAATATAAAAATTAACTTGTACGTTAAAGGGAGAGGTTCCTCCAAAATGGTCACTTGATGAAAATGTGTCTATTGTTATCGGTAGGTGTTGAAGAATGTGTGTAAAATTCTCCATCATTTCATGTCTTTGTCGTGCGAGAGCTTTCTCAATAAATAGATTAATATAATATTCTACTTCACCTTATTTATTTTCTTCCACCATCGAGAGTTTCTTGGGTGTGTGAGAGTGATTGTCCTAAAGAGGGAAAAAATTGAGACCCAACTGGATATACTCGTACCTTGTCAGGGACATCCACTGAAAAACGATCAAGAGTAGTCTGCTTTGATACCACTGATCTGGATTATGTTCAGAATGAAATGAAAGTAGAGAAATTACAATGAAATACTCATGAAACTTTCCAGAAACAGAGAAATACAACAATACTTGATTTCTATTAATGAAAGAATTGTAAAGAAACTGTAAAAATACTGAGTGCAAGACTCACTAGAATGGTGGAAACTTTATATCTGAGAAGAGATGTGACAACTACGCTTATTCGCAAGAAGATGATTAAAATGAGGCTCTGAAATCCTTTTTATGTTAAACAGGAATGCCAAAAACCTAGACATCCAAAAGCCTAACCCTAGGAGATGAAACGCCAAAATTCATGTGGGCCTCGTTTGGGTAAGTTAGTACATTAAATTCCCGGGGTCATAACTTTTGCATACGATCTTCATTTTAGCTATGTGACAACTTGTTGGAAAGGTCTTTTCGAGAACTACACATTACGCTGACAAAATTTGATTTTGTCTACAATTTGAATGTGGTAAGCCAAAATGACATTGTTTAGGGCCCCAAAATGACCCTGGAAGTACAAAAAGATGTGCTGACATGAAAAAATACAAAATTAGTCAATTGGATTAGGTGGGAGGCCACCAGTATCTACCTGTAAGATGTGTAGGTCTCTAGACAACCCCGAAAGTGTAGAACCCACAATTACAAAGAATTACATAAGAACGTGTTGAACTAAAAACTGGCAAAAGGAGCCAGTTGGAACAGGTGGGTGGCCACCAATATCAACCTAGATCAATCCTCCCTCCTTAGGAAGAAATGGTCTCCATTGCATTGATTTCCTAGGGGAGAGGGGCAAGCATGTTCTGAATTTGAATCTTGGTGAGTTGTGTGATTTGTTGGAGAAGTTATGTTTCTTGGTCTATGGAAGACTAACACAAACCGATTGTTGGTGGGGTTGAATATGCTCCACCAACCTGTTGTATATGGGTTTGATAGAGCATTGTGTAGGAACCATTGTAGGTGACGAAACAATATATTCTTTCTCTTTGACAATATGTTTTTATTGGGTAGAAGTTTTTGAGGCTGTAGTGGTTGTAGCAGTCTTCTATGCATCCTTTCAATAGGCTGTGAAGAGGATGAATTTGGCAGTATTCGAGATTAACTCGTGACACTATTTTGGTGGAGAAGTAGTTGGAGCTACCTCTGGTATCTAATAGAGATGAACTCCCATAGTAATAATGAAACTACGGGGTCTAGACTCATAGACAACATGTTGTCTCCTCATATATGGTTGGCCCAAAACCACATTAGAGACATCAAGAGGGGAAACATCACACACTACGTCATCCTTGAAGGGTTGAATTCCATAGGATAGGGGAAATTGCTGACTAAAATGAAGATCTCGTCCATGTTGAAGCCACCAGATGTTGTATGGCTATGGGTCTGGTGTTGTCTATAACCCCAACTATTTGATGGACTTATTTGAAATGAGTTTATTATGGCTGTCATTATCAAAAATGAAATGCAACAGGGTCGCCTTCACCCACATCTGTGAATGGCAGAGGTTCTCCCCCTCTTTTGGATCTACTGATTCTTCCGGTTGAGTTTTTACAGTCACAACTGTGGCATTGGGGTTTGTGTCGATGATTTGTCTGTTTTCAATATTTTATGGAATAGATTCCAAATCAGGGTTCAACTTCATGTCTTTGACCTCAGACACCAATGTTTATTTTGAGCGACATTCATCAGTGTTGTGCCAAGGGATTTTATGGAAGTCACGCCACTTCCCAGTGTCATTCTACATCTTCCATTTACCTTTTTTGTCTTGTTTCTTGAACTAGTTGTCTAAGGGGTGTTGGTTAGGGTTGTCTTTACCATGATTTGTTTTTTTCATATTTGCAGACCCAAATTCCCCTTTTTTCTAGTGCCTAAATTTTGTCTCGATTTTGGCAGCACATCGATAGGTAGCTCCCAATGATGAGATGTTTAGGAAATCCATTTCGGTTTGGATGTACCTATGAAGAGACCCACAGTATTTCAAAACCATATGCCACTCAGATTCCTTAATACCCATCTTGGTGTGCAAGGTATGGAAATTATTTGCGAACTCCGACACTATTTGGCTCTTCTCTTGTCGTAGTGTGGTACATCTCATGTATTGGTATTCATAGTTATCAACAGGATAGTACTGTTCTTTGACCACAAAAAATCCCAAGTGGGCTCGACCCCATAGATTCCATATTACTTTGTGGAAATTTTCTCCCAGTAATTTTTCCACTGATGTTTAAGATGGGAAAGAGCCTTGAGGAGTCCGAAGGTGATATTTTCCCAGTCGAAAAAATTTTGAACGGAGAAATAAGGTTCTAATATATTTAACTATTTTTCTAGGGCATCTACATCTAACTGACCTTCAAATATGGGAATATAAAAATTAACTTGTACCTTGAAGGGAGGGGTTCCTCCAAAATTATTTCTTGATGAATATGTGTCTATTGCTATCGACAAACATTGAAGAATGTGTGAAAAATTCTCCATCATTTTGTCCCTTTTTCGTGCGAGAGATTTCTCAAGAAACATGTTGATAGAAAATTTGTCTTCGTCATATTTATTTTCTTCCTCCATCGAGGGTTTCCTGGGTGTGTGAGAGTGATTTTCCTCAGGAGAGAAAAACTCGAGACCCAACTAGATATACTCGGACCTCGTCGAGGACATGCGCTGAAAAACGATGAAGAGCATCCTAATTTGATACCATTGATCCAGATTATGTTTGGAACAAAATGAAAGAAGATAAATTACAATGAAATACCCATGAAACTTTCCAGAAACAGAGAAATATAACAATACTTGATTTCTATTAATGAAATAATAGTAAAGAGATAGTAAAAATACAGAGTGCAAGACTCGCTAGAATGGTGGAAGCTTTATCTATGAGAAGAGATGTGACGGCTATGCTCATTTGAAAGAATATGATTACAATGAGGCTTTGAAGGTCTTTTTATGTTAAATAGGAATGCCAAAAACCTAGACATCCAAAAACATTGCCCTAGGAGATGAAACGCCAAAAGTCATGTGGGCCCCGTTTGGGGAAGTTAGTACATTAACTTATAGGGTTCGTAACGTTTGCATACGATCTTTGTTTTAGGAGCGTGATAGCCCATTGGAAACATATTTTCAATAAATATTCATTATTCCATCAAAATCTGACTTCATCTATAGTTTGACTACGAAGAGACAAAATAACTCTATTTAGGGCCCCAAAACGGTCCTAGAAGTACAACAAGATGTGCTGACATGAAAATATACAAAATAAGCTAGTTGGATTAGGTGGGAGGCCATAAATATCCACCTGGAAGATGTGTAGGGCTCCAGACAACCCCTAAAGTGTAGAACCCGCAATTAGAAAGAAGTACAAAAAAACATGCTGAACTAAAAATTGAAAAAATGAGCTAGTTGGAACAGTTGGGTGGCCACCAATATCCACCTGGATCAAAGAGTCCATATTCATCTCTAGTAATAATTGTAAGGAAAACAATTGGTTCCTACAAAATATGTATCATCTATTGAGAATTAAATAAAATTGCCATTAAAGATATGTTTCCTATTCCATTTGTGCATGATGATGGGACCTAACATTGGCATCCTTTTTACCTAATTTTGGCATCACCAACATACTTTTCACTTATCGCTTCTAGAATTTTTCTACAGTTTTGTGCTCATATTACCATTTTTTCCAGGTGTACTTATTAGTATTCATATTTTCATATTATTTTATCTATTTAATGATAGCTAGGGTGGATTATGTACTCAAAATTACTGGATGAATTTTTTGGTATGCTTATACTACAAGAAACTTGCAGCTAGAACATTGATAAGCTACATGAGGGCCACTAGAAACTTGCATCCAAACCATCAATAAGTTGTAGGGAAGCTACAAGAAACTCAAATCTGTTGGTGAAAAGTTGTCAAACCATCGTCCTCTTCAGGTTACCAACAAAAGGTTACCGATGTAGTCTAGTGCGTTGGCATTTTCATCTTCCTAAAGGAAAAGAAGTCTCAATCGAAGCACAACCGAGACATGAAAATTAGGGAAGAGTAAGAAGAATGATTAGTCATATATTCAAGTTATCAAGATTACTACCATTCTTTTGCAAGATATATTAACCATATTAGAATCATTAATAACTCATAACCCAAGACAAAAGGACAAAATTGCGTAGAACATCATAAAGAAATAAAGAGCATAATGCATAATAGACAAAATTTAATCTCATTCCATGGAAACATAGATCATCACATACAGAGTCTTATTTTCAAATTCTATCTCCATCAGTATTCTCTTATAACATATTCCTTACTCAAAATACATGTGCATCTTATCTCAATCATATAAAAGTTCATGCTAGAGAAAGTCAACAAGTAAATCTCAAAATAGTACCAAATCAAATCGTATTTTGTCTAGTCTCTTGCCCTTACTACCTCTAAAGTAATATAAGAATAGTTCTCCTTACATTCCTAAGATGGCGCAAAAACCATTTCTTACTATGCAACATCAAATCCTCATTACGTAACCTGATTATAATCCTTTATTTTTTATTGAGAACCCACAAGATCTCTTCTCTTGTTGATTATGTTTCAATTGCTCCTCCCCAAAACTGATTGTATGATGGCCTCTAACCATTTTCTATTCCAACGCCTTTATGTTGCGTGCTCTTTCACTCAACCTTATTTTCCTTCCTTTTCTTGGCTATCTGACTCTGTGGTAGCTTGTGCAACTTCTATTCATCAAAATGAAGGGCACAACAAGCCCCAACCACAATCCTTGACACGCCCCGATTCAAGTCTTTGGTTCTTTCATGGTCTCTGATTTGGCATGTGATCCTTCTGCAACTTTGTTGATCCATATTTAGGAGAAAAATGAATTGATTAATAGACCGAATAAAATAAACATAGAGATAAGAAGAATAACATATATATCCATTGAACAATATATTCTATTAAATAAATGAAATAGGATGAAACTGTAAAACTGCAAAACTAAAACACTTTCTTGAATGGTGGTGGCTATTTCTGCGAAGAGATGTGGATACTATGCACATATGTAACACACCCATGGTGGGGTAGTCAAAATTTATCTCTTCTTAGGAGAATGAATACCCCCATTTGAGATTACTATTCCATTATTCTCTTCCAGATATTTCTAGCCACAATCACCATGATTCGAACCAAGCTTAGAGATGGTAGGTATCCTCTCCCAAGTTCTTCTATTTCTTCAATCTGTCTATACTCGCAACTAACCACGGGATATGACAAAATGCCAAGACAACATGCACCAAGACAACCACTGCACGAATCCACTAGAGTGGAAAATATTTGAAGTTCACAATCTGAAGTCGCGTGTCCTCAGATATTTTGATGGCCCTGATTCACTTCGGGACTTTAGTGTTCGGAATTTTCGAACACTGCAAAGTATTTTCTCCTTGAAGTAATCCATAGCCAGAGTTATAGATCGAGTGCCACACATCCCTTGTGATTGATGATTATAATATACTTCGTTACTTCGATGTTCGAGAGTTTTGAACACTCCAAACCCTTTTTCTTCCAAAGTAATTCATACCCAGAGTTATAGATTGAGCACCACACGTCTTCCCTGATCAATGACTGTGATCCACTTTAGGACTTCGACATTCGGAAGTTTCAAAAACTACAACTCCTTTTTCTTCCGAAGTACTCAGTACCCAAAGTTACAGATCTAGTGCCACGCGTCTTCCCCGATCAACGAATGTGATCCACTTTGGGACTTAGACATTCGACAGTTTTTAACTCGCATGACCCCACTTTCCTCCGAAGTGGCTATCTTTCGAAATAGAAAATCTGCTGACACTTGTCCTCAACTGTCGGACGACTTAGATGAACTCTGACTCTCGACCTTTAGGATTTCTTGTTCAACACATCCCCTTTTATCCCGAAGTGACTTCCTCTGAAATGGAAGATCTTCCTCCATGCGTCTCTTCCAACGGATGGATGGGATTACTTTTAGACTCCAACCTTCAAAACTCCTTGTTCCTTCACATTTCATTCCTCCCAAAGTGACTTCTCTCCAGAGTGCAATATTTGATGACACCTGTCCCTTTGTCTTGGATAACTTAGATATACTTCAAATCTTCGGGAGGTTTACGATGCGAGTACCTCTTTTCTCCCAGATCTGGTCAGTCCATATTGACCACGACCTCAATCTAAAGGTTCAATGGTATCTACGTGACCTAGATATCTACGTCTCATAACAGTCGTTTAATTTCCCTTGGGTTCTAGTGCGTGCAACTTCGAGAGTGAGACCTTGAAACCCCATCACTTGAAACATGGGCTCCCACATGATCTCGATGTTAATACTTGCATCCCCACGATCGAAGGGTCATGAGGGATCCTAAAGGATCCTTAGATCCATGGTCCACATCAACTTAAGGATTTTGAAACTTCCAAACTTCCGAGTTTTTGGTGTTACCAAACCTCTGTCCTCTCGAGGTGGTCAATGTCGGACTGACTATATTGTATATCCAACGGTCAGGATATTTCCCAGGCATCCTCATATCTATGACCCAAATTAACTTCGGGACTTCAAGGGATTCATGTCCTGTGCAACGAATATGCTCAATTTGTTGGACCTGCAAAGTCTGATGGGCTCGAAGGGTTAACACTCATGTTCCTTCTCCAGGTCTGATGATCATGAATAATTTCGTCTCTTCCCAAACTAATATCATCCATTCATCTTTCAAACGAAAGGATATTTCCTTTAGGGGAGTGAAACTCTCTATTCCACCTCAGTTATGTCAGCTCCTTGAATATTTAGGTATTTTTTACTAATTCTCCTGAACTTAATGCTTGGAGAAATCCTTCATGCAACTCTTGCGCTCATTTATCAACTTTAGAACTTAAGGGGGGGTTCTCGATATCTGACCTCCTCGTAGAGGATATGTGCACACATGAAATACCTCTCCTGATATTGACCGACCCCTTCCTTCAGAATGATTGGGTGTGTCGAAATGCATATGTGAGGCTATGCCCAAAGTCAACAAATTCACAATTCATTTATTTTAACTTGAGCCACCACAAGGTTCATGCATTTATGTGTACAGGCCAAAGAATTTCTTATTTTCTTAAATACACAATTAGGAATAATTGAAGGGATATAATATAACCATTAAGCAAACATGTCCATCACTACAACATTCATAGGATATCCAACCTTAATTCATAGTTACTACTTAAATATAGAGGATATGAGAGTACTTATCTATTACAAGTTGTAGCCAACTAAATGAGTGTGGGTGTTCTTCCTTCCACCAAACCATAGGCTTAGAGGAATTCATTCTTAGCACTCTGGCCACCCCGATGCCAATCCATGATATCACCGGAGAATGTATGCCAATTCTCATCGATCCTTTCTCTTTCACATCTTCTATGGGGTTTATCAGATGCTTCCTCAGTGCCAAGCTCACAGCCTTATGCTTAGGTCCCATTCTTTGCATACTCTCAAATATCTCCATCTCTGTCACAGCCTCGATGAGGTTTATCATATCCTTCCTCAACATCGAGCTCATGTCCTTCAGCTATGTTGTTCCTAAGATTAAACTTAAGGTTCAAAGAGTAATGTCAGGCATTAGGAATGTTTAAAAGGATGTTTTTTCTACCTTTAGTTATATAAGAAAAATATTTAAATGAAATTAGTAATAGGACAGGACAGAGGTTGTATTTCGTTGTATGAGTCACAATTATGATATCAAATGGTGTGGAAGAAACTTACAAAACTGTTAAACAATGTGAGGCATTCATGGTGAATGAATCTCACCTTGTTTGCAGTAGAAGAAAGCAAAGAGTGCACCCTTGAACAGGATATGAGATGTACCAATTCAAATAGATTGTATGTATTGTATTACTTACCATAATTACAGAGGAAAAACTACTTATTTAACGAATTACTGAGATAATATGATTACAATAGTTGTTATACTAAATTGCAATCAATCACTTATCAAGGAGTCATATAAGGAAAATCAAAGATATGGAAATATAGGAGAAACAAACAACTCAAACTGAACATAATTTTGAATCTCTGTATGCACTTGTATTAACACTCAAAAAAGGAGAGTTTTCTCTATTACATTTGGCAAGAAGCATCCCTTAATAGATATTGAATCTATGTATTTATACAAAACTATCACAACTCAAAATGGTTGGAATTCTTATAATAAAAATAGAAAATATTTGAAATAGGAAAACAATATGTAGAATATGATGATCTTTGTTGGTATTCCCCTCCATCTCTTCATCTGCTGGCAGAAACACTTCCTTTCCTCATTCCTTTAGGCTGGACACATATGTCTTCTTGTCTTCTTAATAATTCGGCATAATATCTTAGCCATTGTAGTTGTGTTTCCGTCTATCTCTCCATCCCTGTTCAGTAATGCAATGACATTTTCTTACTTGCTCACAACATTTCTTTCTTTTCCATTCTCAATGTATTGGTTGCAGAGGAAATTTGTGAGCTTTTTTAGACTGATGAAATCTTTCTAATTGCGGAAGGTGAAAATGAATGTGAAATCCAAGTGCCTTTATTCGAATCAAATATATTGATTTTTGTATAGCTTTACTGACAAGAAATTTATTAACCTTAATGAAAATGTATACCTGGTGATCCACGATCCACATTTGAATCATTACCATTAATTGGTCATAAATGTCATTAATATTCGACAGTTTGTGTTCGGGATTTTTAGATGAGACGGAGTGAGAATTTCCCGAATCCCGAATATGCGGAGGTTAATCCCTAGATAATCGATATTAAGACCTTAATTAATCATGTTTAAAAAAGTGTGTTAAATTCAAGTGTTTCAGACATTCAGACTTACGGGTTCTTAAATGTACCTCGAGAATAAATCCCAGAAACCCGAAACTGTGAAGTGATTAATTTTTCATTAATCGATTTTAAGTCTTAATTAATCGTATTTAACTTTAAGCATTTTGGAAATTCAGACTTCAGAGATTTTGGGATACAATGAAGGGTAAACGTTCGAACCCCAAAGTGAAGAGTCATTAATTATCTCTTGACCATGATTAATTTAATTAATTAAAGTTTAATACTTCAGCATTTTGGTGCTTCGGTGATTTATGAATTAGTTCTTTGTTATATTTTTGAATTGTCATTTCCCATAGTGACGTGTCGCAGATGACATCATTCTAGATGACGTGTTGAGAAAAGGGAGGTGGCACGTGTTACTTAGAATCATATGAATCTTCAAACGAAAATGTCAGAAATGGGTGCCACATGTCAACTCGGGGAAGACTCAAAAGGTACACGTGTACTACGACTTGTTTCCTTTAAAGGTTTAGGAAAAGTGATTAATAGAAACTTTCAAGTTTCAGGGCTTCTATCATTAAGACTTATCGAAACGCCCGAAGAACGAATCTCTGGAGTGACCTTTAATGATTTACTTCTTTAACAATTAGGCATCTCCAAAACTATGGAGAAATCAATATCATTCAATCTAATGGAAAAACTTCATCAATGACGGATATCGCGCACGCCTTATTGCTAATTAACCAGAAACGAATTTGATTTAAAATTCGAAAGTTCTTTTCTAGGTTACTGTTTTGGGAAAGATTATAATTTCATGAAGTGGAGAATGTAAAGCTCAAAAGTTTAGGATTATATGTGTTCCAACATAGGCTCCATCTAGGGATCGCGTCTTCCTGTGAGACGTGGAAGAACAGTAGACCAAGTGCCTTTATTGGGTAAATGGAGTCATTATTATATTTCTGGGAAACACTTTTTGGGGAAATAATCATATAGATAAAAATTGAACTTCAATCAAATCTCAGAAAACCTTCCAAACACACATAGTTATTAATATCAAGTTAGGCTCTTAATAATTTCCCTTTCCTAAAACTGAGTTTGGATTTTTTTTAAATAATCAAAACAACTTTAACTGAAATATCAAACTTTGGTCGATTTCATTTGCATCAAGATTAAGTGAATTTAACAATTTATTTATGGAATCCATTGTTGGTTTACAATGTAAATATTATCGGAAAAAGAACTAGATATGAGAGTATGTTATATACATGATGATTGATACTATGTGATTCATTTTGTTGGTTTCAATCCCATTTATTCACCACTGTGAGCATCACCCGATGCAATGAGTGCTAAGTGGACTATTCAAATCCTAATAATTATTGGTCAGTTGTGACTAATACTCATGGATATGGGTCATAGATTAATTACTTACACTACGTAGCTAATCCCCAAAATAATATCTAATATGTTGCACTACAAAATCCCCTCTATGCTTAAATAATAAGAGTGAAGGTATCTCTAACTGGGTAGTTCATAAGGCACAATACTTGGTAAGGTTTTGAAAATGGGGTAGCAAGCTAGGTGGGCTTGATTGTGGGAAAACTCCACAGTTAAGCGTGCTTGAGCCAGAGGCATCTTGGGATGGGTGACCACCTGGGAAGTCCTGGTTACCTAGTGCAAGCCCCGAAAGTGATGATTGATGCTATGCGATTCATTTCGTTGGTTTCAATCCCATTTATTCACCCCTGTGAGCATCACCCGATGCAATGAGTGCTAAGTGGAATATTCAAATCATGAGAATTATTGGTTAGTTGCGACTAATACTCATGGATATGGGTCATAGATTAATGAGTTACACTACGCAGTTAATCCCAAAAATAATTTCTAATATGTTGCACTGCGGAAGCCCCTTTATCATATATATTGCTTCAGTGGCAGTGAGCCTGTTCAATACCCCAGTGAAGTTATCTACATCTCCCATTGAATTTCCTTCCACCAATTCAATTATCACTTTTTCATTTTTTTGAGATGAGGGCAATCATTATATGAATTTCCTTTCATCATCTCTTTTGGACAAAATGGGGGCAATTGAATTTTGAATTTCCTTTCACCATTTTTCTTGGACTAGATGGGGGAAATCAAATTATAATTTTCCTTTCACCATTTGTCTTATATTTTTAATATTTTTGAAGTGGGGGAAATCAATTTGTATGTATCATACAAGGGATGATATATGTTTAAAATTTAACAGCGAAGGTCTGTCAACAATTTTTTGATTTTACTCTGGACTAATTCTCTCCCGATATTCAATACATCTTCGTATATAGGGAATATTTTAGGGGATTTTTTATTTTTCAAGGATTAATTTTGAGCAAATTAATCAGCTTAAAATCTAATAGAATAGCTAAAGTTATCAGGATTAGCCTTGACATACTTTCTTTCAGTTAAAATCATAGGAATCATAAAGATTTTCACCTAATCTTGTTTTGAAGGCATGTTTTTAAGTTTTCAGAGTCAAGGTGAAATTCTTTCTTTCTATGAAGACCAAGGGAAGGAAAAAAAAATTAAGAAGTGAATAAAAGCCTGGGTATAGGAAAATTAAATCAGAATGAGGACTTAGAGGGTCTGATGCAAAGAATCTCATTTCCACAGAAGTTCATTTTTTGATTGTCCAACTTCTCTTTTAAGCCCTTTTTTATTCTTATTTTTCTTTCATTCAGAGAAGGTTTCAGAATTAAGCTGTAATTTCATACTTTTGTGATCTTTGATCAGGTGATAATATGCATATGAGTGAAACCCCTTTACATTCAGTAAGATTTCTTTGAAATTTTATCTTGGACTAGTGCGGTAGGAGTTCATACCTCATATTTCCTTTATATTTTTTAATCAAGTAACTCATTAATTTATCACTTGTTTTGAGAAAAGGAAAATATTTTGAGACATCTTTATCTCTCACTGATAGTAACTATTCTTCACGGGGAAAAAACATGAGAAACATCAGAAACTTTCGCAGAAATGGAAATCATATGTTGTACATATATTATATATCTTTTCTTTTATGACATCGAGTAAACCTAGTTTCTTTACAATGAAAAGTAAAATTTGGATAATCTACAAAAGAAACATAAAAAATTACAAATTGAAATAGGAAACCAAAAACGGTATATACAATGAGAATATGAAATATGATTATTGCATAAAAAAAATTAGGTAACGCCCTTTGATAGGGGCGTCTAGAGTTTTTCTGTCGAGATTTTCCAGTAAGAAGGAATTTGTTCCTTCAGTAGCTGCAATCCTGAATGGTTCGAACCAGAGATGGTCGATCTTGCCATGTTTTCCTGCATCCTCTTTTTTGGCATCCAATTTTAAAACTAGATCGTTGGGAAGAAATTCCCTGTCTTTAGCCTTTTTATCAAAAAGGGCCTTCATATTATCTTGGTACTTCTAAAGTCTGTCATCTACTTTGGCCCTGTTTTGATGGAATTCAATTATTTGATTTATCCTTCTTGTAACATCATTTGGATCTTCATTTGCATCTTTCTAGAGCTTCATCACAAGAAGGGTGAGGTTGATAGGAAGGATGATGTCATTACCATAAACCATTTGAAAAGGGGACATGCATATTTATTTCCTGGTGCCAATTCGATTCGCCCATAAGGCGTATTTCAAGTGAATGTGCCAAGACTTCTTATTTTCTCTTAGTTCACTTTTCTTATTATAGTCATCAAGATTTTTTTGGATGATTCAACCAACCCATTCCCCTAAGGTTAATAGGTTGTATAATTACCTAACACAATGTTGTATTTTTGGTAGAAATTGATCATTTCCATAGATTTGAAATATTGGGCGTTGTCAGTGACTATTTTTTGAGTACAACAGAATATCGATAAGACATTCTCTTCCAAGATGTTTATTACCACCAAATTTGTAGGATTCTGGGTTGGAATGGCTTCGACACACTTCTTGAAGTAATCAATAGTGGTTAAAATCCACTTATGTTGGGCGCTTGACTATGGGTGGATTTCTCCGATGAAATATAGACCCCATTGTTGAAAGGGAGCTTTTGTTTTGACCGGGATTAAAGGTAGTGTGGGGAGATTTTTCTTTCAAAATAACAGGTGGAAAGAATTGTAGGCTTCGATCTTGACATTCACCTCAGTAAACAACTTAGGCCAATAATATCCAGCTCTTAAAATCTTGTAGGTCGTTGCCCTCCAGGCGTGATTCCCTCCACAAACTCCTTCATGAAATTCATTTATGACTCCTTACATTTCAGATTTTGTTAAGCAACTTAACAAGAAACCTAGAGGATCCTTCCAGTACATCTAGACATCAATAATGCAATATTAAATTGCGTGCAATTTTAAAGTTCTTTCCTTGGATGGAGTCATGTCATTCGGGCACTGAAAGGTAAGGAGGTATGAAACAATATCGTGATACGAAGCAGAGGAAGAAAAATTATCTTTGATCTGGACTATAGGGGTTTGACCGTCAAGTTACTCTATATATGGGATATATCCATGTGATTCCAAGTGGTTTATCTCTAGTGCCCTGAAATTTGATTCTGCTAACAATTTCTCAAGGCCCTGACCTTTGACTAGCTTGGTTGGTTTCACTTTTAGATCAAACTCTTGAATTTTATCCAACCACCGACCTCTTTTTTCGTCACTATCTAGTTGGACCAAGATGTCTTTGACAACACTTATTAGCACGTAAGCGATTATTTTGGAATGCAACACATATGTTCTAAAAGCTTTGAGAGATTTCACCATTGTGTAAGCTTGTTTTTCAAGTATATCATATTTTAATTTTCCATCCCTGAAACTTTTACTAAAAAAGGCTATTGGCTGTTCAAAACCTTGTTCGTTCTTTTGCAGGAGACCCATTGCAACAATATGCTTAGAAGGGAAAGAGAAGATCAAGAATTCCTTGGTATAGTATGGACTGGATAACACTGGTGCTTCGCCTATAGCTTTCTTGACTCGCTTGAATGATGCTTTAGCTTCGAGGGTCCATTTTACTTCGCTATCTTTCTTCAACATATTTGTAATCAATTTAATTATTTCAGCAAAATTGGGAATGAATCTTCTCAAAAATTTGATCTTTCCTAAAAATGATTGAATTTATTTTCTATTTCTAGGAATATTGATTGTGTCTATAGCCTCGAATCTCTTAGGATCGACCTTGATTCCTTCCTTTGATACTATATGAACCAAGAGATTACCTTCTTTCATAGCGAAGTGTGAATTATTAGGATTAAGAGACAAACTAAATTTTCTGCATTTCTCAAAAGTTTGTTTGAGGTGTACTAGATGTTCTGCATCAGATTTGGAAAAAACAGTTAGATCATCTAAGTAAATAACAACAAATTTATCTCTCTCACCAATGAAAGCTATATCAATCTCTCTCTAGAAATTATCCCCTGTGTTCATCAAACCAATTGGAATTTTATTGTACATGAAAGTTCCCCACGGAGTGGTAAATGCAGTCTTTTATTTGACGTCTTCATGGACAACAATTTGATTGTATCCTGAAAAATCATCACTCATGGACATTCTGTTAGCTCCAACTACTTTTTCTAGGAAATGATCCATTTTTGGTAGTGGGTAGTTGTCTTTGAGAGATGACTGATTTAAATTTCTGAAATCTACACAAAGCCTTATTTCTCCATTTTTCTTCCTGACGGGTACCAAATTTTCTACCCATTCGAAATGTCTGAGTGGAATGATAATATTTTCATCGAGAAGCTTCTTGAATTCCCTTTCCATCACTGGAAGGAGGATATGATTTATCTGTCTAAGGTTTTTCCTTAAAGGTTTGATACCATGCTTCAAAGGAATCTTATGTTCAATTAAAGAGGTATCGTAAGTTTTTAGATCATCATAGGACCACGAAAAGACATCTTTATACAATCCAAGAAATTTGGCGTACTTACTCTTCATTTGAGCCGAAACGTATTTAGATATCATGACTAGTTTAGGATTTTATACAGTTCCTATATTACTGTCTTCAACCTCTTCGGGCTGAGGTCGTAAGGTATATTTTAAAGGTATGTTTTCTTTAAGAATTACATTCATTGGAAGCACCAACTTCCTTTGTTTTCCAGATGCAACTGGAAGGAGGATATGACCACCTATTTACAGGCTACAACCCAAGGGAATCTCCAACTCCCCAATTCTCTGGCTATAACCACCTATGTTCTCCAATTACAACCAGAAGGTGGCTATAACCACCTATCCTTGCCCTGTCCAATTGCCCTAAAATATAAGTGGCAAATGTAGAAAATGAATATGTCACTATCACAACCTGTTATGTCAAATCTATCACTGTATACTCATCAACCAATCTAATCTGATCACATATAACTCAAAAACTATACCACAATTTTGTACCTCAAACCATGTGCTCCAACCTTACTATTTTTTTTTAAATAAAAAAGAGGTAGATCCTATTATATTATTGGCAAATATAAACATATGTTCTTAGTCTGCTAGTTGTTCCTCCAAATTAGCAGAAACCGGAACAATTGGAAGCCTTTGATATCCCTGTCAAAAATAGGTGTTCTGCCATCTGTCATGCTTGTAGTTCTCGAACTTCACTATTATACAACCTCTATCTGTACCAATAAATTCAGCAACATACCTCAACCAAAATCCCTCAAACATGAACCAATACTATGTTGATACTGAGAAGGGGGTGAATCAGTATCAAGTACAATTTAAAACCTTTTTCAACTTATACTTAAACCATTCAATTATATCCAATGAGAAATGAACAATAGTATAAGAG
>JZKD02S2067563.1:420720-433173 GCA_000966675.3 Picea glauca | reverse complement strand
CCCTGCAGAGGGGGTACCCCCCCCTCTGCACTCCCTCGCATAGAAGAGTGTACATACTTCTATGGTGTAAATACTTCATGGGGTATAAACACGGCTGAAAGCAAGGACCTCTGAATTAGGAAGATAATCAGGCTCCACAACCAACAATTACTGGTACTGAAACATCAATAAATGTAACATTCAAATAAAGGAGGAAAATTGTAAATGAAGAAGAACACACATATCTAATCAGATTCCACACAAAACCACAACAAAGCTATATCATAGGCCGACAACACTTGACCAAAAGAGCAGGCCCAACTCCCCAATCAGGGCTGTGGTGAATTAACTATCACAAAAACTTAGAAACTTAGAAGAAACACAACTTTCATTAAATAAAATGGGATTACATAAGTTGCAGTCTTGATACAGGATAACACTTAGCTAGCTGACTGACTGCCTCATCCTTCTCTATCTTTGTTTGGAATTTTATATAATTTTTGGAGCACAGAGCGTCCCAAGATTAGGGTAACAACTCTTCCCAAAAATACACAAAGGCTGAACCGATTAATGAAACCTAATGTTGGATCATGGAATAGGTCCTCTCTTGCGTCTTCAACCTGTGGACTGCGCTGCATCCTTGATTTCATAATCTTGCCAGACTGCATTTTCTTTGTTCCCGTGAGATTTCAGAGATTAGTGATTCTCTTTTGTAAACCCCAAACCAATGTCTAACACTTTTGAACTAATACACACAATGACATAATAGAGGTGCATTCTTACCCTTGTGGTTACACACAATAGCTCAAAAAATATAGAAATTGAGGTAAATAAGGATATAAAAAGGTGGTAGAAAACGAGCAATTTCATGGGCCAACACCTTACTCATGCCTTTATGCTAGTGAAATTTAGCTACGAGACGTCTCCAATGGTTTCATCAATCACTAAGGGTTGACATGAATCTACAATATCACTCTCCAATGGTTGAAATCAGTGATAATCAACCCAATTAATCAACAGATTTCATGTAGTTCATCCATGCTTATTGAGTCTAGATATGTTATTTCTTCTAATGCGAAGATCTTAGAATCAAATCTCATTGGAGGAGATCTTAGTACCTTTTGAACAATTATAGATTCATCTACTTCTTCTCCCAATCCCATGATTTCATTCACTACTTCATCAACTTGTAAGAAGTAACTTGCAATATTCTCATCTTCCTTCATCTTTAGTTGTTCAAATTGACCTCTGTAAGTTTGAAGCTTTGTTGCCTTGACTTTTTCATCTCCTTCATAAATATTCTAAAGGTTTTCCCAAATCTATTTAAGAAAGATACAATGCATAAATTTGACATATATCGAATCACAAAGACCATTCAAAAGTGAATTTGTGGATTTTGAATTATTTAGATTGAGTTTCCTTCCACTGTCATTTGTTGGAGGAGCGGATGGTTCTTTATATCCATCTACAAATGATTGTCAAACCTCAAATCCTTATTCCTGTACATATCTTTTCATCAGTATGCTCCAGAATGCATGGTTTTGTCCATCAAACTCTGGTATTCCATTTTTATACATATTGTTTCTCTCCATGATATACCTTTCAGTTGTTAAACTGATTTCTAAAGGAACCTGCTCTGATACCAATGTTGAATTAATGAGAGGGGGGGTGAATCATTAATAGATATTTTTTCCTTTATTCTTTTAACCACAGTATGTAAGTGTTATTTATCTTTTATGATCAATAAAAAATTATCATCCAATAAGTGTAGAGTAAATAAACCATAAATAATGAAAAATCACACACATGCAGAGTACATGAGTATTTTTACATGGAAACCCAATGTGGGAGAAAAGCATCAAATTATTTTTCTTATATGTATTTAGGAATTGCATTCATTGGAAGCACCAACTTCCTTTGTTCTCTAGTTGCAACTGGAAGGACGCTCTGACCCCCTATATTTTCAGGCTACAACCTGAGGGAAGCTCCAACTCCCTAATTCTTTGGCTACAACCAGAAGGAGGCTCCAACCCCCTATGTTATTTGTCTACAACCGGAAGGAGGCTATAACCACCTATCATTGCCCCATCCTTTCACCCTGAAATATAAATGAAATGATGAAACCACTGCCACATTGTCATTGTGAGATATACCATTGTAAACTTGTACCAATCTATACCAACAACCTATAGCCAACCTGTGCCACTAAAATGTAACCAACCTGTAGCCAACCTGTGCCACTAAAATCTAACCAACCTGTCCCTAAACTATGCCTATAAAAATAAAACACAATAGTTACACCACCATTTTGTGCTACAACATGTGTATGTACGTGCCCCTTCTCCACTGCAGCCTGCATATGTACATGACCTTTCTATACTACATCATGTGTACGCCTTCTGAGAACTAAGGTTTTCTCTTTCCTAAAAAACTTTGACCCTTTCTTACCTCTGTCACATCAACCTGCAATATTTCATTGTGTCTAGACTATAGTTGTTCCCTATGCATACATCCTCATACAAATCCCTTAACCAAGTGCATCTATATCTCTCTATTCATGTACCATCCAAGTGTGTATAATTATGAACCAGTATAATAACCCTCACATGGATTGGAAATCAAGCCCTAACTAATATACAACCTCTCAATACATCAACCACTTCACAAATACAAGCTCTCAACCATGTACCGCAAAAAACCTTAACCACATGCCAAGAAATACAAGATATACCTCAACACTAACAATATGTACCAATGATAAATTATACCAGCACTGTATTTCTGTAGATATGAATTATATAGTAATTCCCATGCAGCCAATAGCCTCTCTAGGGAAAATCCTCAAATGCAACCATTTCTCATGTAGACAACAAAATCCAACTACTTATAGAAATAAGACATACATTTTGAACATGTAGATAGATATGTTGTACTTGATCATTGTAGAACTTCTTGGGAGCTTGCTTTCAAACTCTAGAGACCTTGCATCTTCATCTTCTCAAGTTTTTGTGGATTTTCTCACATGTGAGTGCCATTTTATACTGAAATCCCACGTACATGCGTGCCCTTATCCACTAAAGATTGCGTACACCTCAAGATATAGGGTTTTATTTAGTATTTTATGTAATTCTAAAAATTTCACCATCAACCCTTCGTGCTACCTCAGAATTGTGCAAATTCAGATGTATCAATGAATACTTTCAATAAAACTTACACAATAATAGATATTCAATGTGCTCAGTAGGTTCTAATAGGAGAGCCTTGGTATCTTATTCATACTTTCATGTAGCTTACTCAAGGGGTTACCTTCTAACAAATTTAACCCAATTTCCTTATTTTAGGGATAACCCACTTCTAACCCACTTGACTAGTCAACTTCTTCTTAGAGCTTCTAGAATAATTTGACTTTTTTGACCTTCTAGATAGCTCATGAGGGTTCTCCAACTTCACAAGGCCATAAATCTCTAACCATAAGGAGTTATGTGACATTCAACATATCACCGGAAATGGAATGACATGTAATATCCATATAGAATAGTCTTACCTACAAATACATTAATATTCTTACCATTATACATAAATAAAACTGAATTCCCTTAACCATACTGTTGGGGCTACTGAAATTTGTTACCAAAATTTCTTCAAGGGTTGATATCAATGACAACCAACCTAATTATTCAACAATCTCCCCCTTTGGCATTTATGGAAACACTCTAATCCAAAACTAAATTCATATCGCTCATGCTCCCCATATGGTCATCGCTTTGTCTGGAAACATGCCTCTTTTATCTCTCTCCAAGAATTTAACTCTCATTTTTTCATTGGATGAATCTCTCCCCATATAACATCAATGGAAAAGGTAACTTCCCTTCTAGGTTGCTACCCCTAACTGAGATTTTCTTGGGGATTATTCCTCTAATTGAAATCTTCCTGGAATTGTTCCCCTAACCTTAATTTTCCTCTTTATGTTGCTTCCTCGTGTAAATATAAGACATATAATATAAGCATTCAAAATCATTCATTTTGGCATAGAAATTACTCTAAGTCTCTAGCAAAGATACTCAAAAGAGAAAATGATAATGATAGTGATAGTGAAATTCATAGGTTGATTCTTTTATATAGATATTTGAGGGTGGAGGGAAGGGAAAAGGAAAGGGGGTTGGAGCCTCCTTCCAGTTGGACATAGAGAATCTAGGGAGTTGTAGATTCCTTCAAGTTGGAGCCTATAAACTAGGGGGTTGAAGACTCCTTCTAGTTGGATCTAGAGAATCTTGGAAGTTGTATCTTCCTATGAATGTAATCTTGTTATTATATAAGAATATTTTTTTGTCGATTTCCACGTAAATCAATTGTGCACTGTGTATTTATTCTTATTCTCTTTATTGTATATTGGAATTCATTTATTTGATGGAAAAGTTAAAGTTTAAAAGGTTCTAAATTTTACTTGATATTGATTCACCCCCCTCCCTCTCAATATCAAGACAATGATTCTACTCATAAGCGCCATATAGTTTTAAAACTTCTTCAGAGGAATGTGGTCTTTGACCACACTCCTAGGAGCCTCATCAACATCCCCCAATGTTTATTCTAGACACCTGGGTATCCTGAAAGGACTGAAAGGGTATAAATTCTCCTCCCCACCTGAATTCTAAAATCTTGATTGTTTCTCATCCTTCAGAGCTTTTTTCTCCTCATCCTTTGTCATTTTTTATGATGCTTGAGTACTCCTAGATGTTAATTTCTCCTCGAAATTAAAATATCTTCTCACAATTCTCTTCCTCTATGATGGAATGTAAATCCTATAATCCTTTGAGTTCTTGTTGCATCAAAAAAATATACCCTTATTTCCTAAAGGTTCCATCTTCATCCTCTTCTCCATAGGAACATGGATGTAAATCAGACAACCAAATATCCTCAAATGTCTTATCTCTAGATTCACCCCTAAGAATGCCTCCTCCAGATTCTTATCCCCTAATATCCTATGAGGACTCCTATTTTTCACATACACCATCATATTACATGTCTCTACCCACAAAAACATGGGAAAATATTGATCATGTATCATAGACTTGGAAGAACCGATGATGGATCGATTCTTTGTCTACACAACCCCATTCTACTAAGGGTTGTATGAGACATTCAACTCCCTCTTGATCCCCACCTTCTTGTATAAATAATTGAATTCATTGAAGGTGTAATCTAATCCATTATCCGACCTCAAGTCCTTGATCTTATTACCTGTTTGATTCTCTACTTGAGCCCTAAACTCTTGAAACCGACTGAAGACTTCATCCTTGGTCTGCACAAAGAAGAACCAAGTTTTCTTGGAAAAATAATCCATAAAAATCATATAGTATGACAATCCCTATAATTATGTTAATGACATTGACTCACTCACATCTAGGTGAATAAGATCTAATATCCCCTTGGACCAACTCTCACTGCTAGGAAAATCATCCTTGGCATTATTTCCAAGTGCACACCCTCTGCACACTCCCTATTGCACAATCCTAAAATCGGGAAGACCTATAATAATCCCCCTCAAAATTGTCAATGCCCTATAGTGTAGGTGTCCCAACCTCCTATGTCAAAACTTACATAGGTTATAACTATCATGTAGAAAATACTGAACAATATTTCCCTGCAACCTATATAAAGTGTCGTCTCTCACCCCAACGACCACTGTTCTCTCCAAGATATCCTTCTCTGGACGTATGAGTACCTTCCTTCTCTGAAAATTATTTTTAAAACCCTTATCCTCCATAGTTGAGGTTGAAAGCAAATTTTTCTTCAAAACTGGTATGTAAAGCACATCATGGGCAGAAAAGGAACCTATTGACTAGAGCTGGAATGTAATTTTCCCCTCTCGCTTTACTTCAACCCTAGAATCATCACCAAGATCCACATGAACCTTTGATTATCTCTCTGTCAGATTTTCTAACTACCTCACATTATTTTTTCATATGATGAGATGCACCACTATTCAAGAACCAAGAACTCATCATTGTTGTGCTAGTAGAAGGGCAACAAACCATTGAGTAATCCTTCTCAAATTTCACTGTAAACTCATAAAGTTGCATCTTTGTTTATGTTGTTGTATGCATCTTTCCACTACCCTTCCTCTTCTTCTCCGGACATTGAGATGCATATTTTCCATTCTTATGACATGAGAAGCACTTGATTTTACTCAATTCCTTCTTATTCTCTAGTTGTGATGATCCTCCATCATTGTTATCCTTCTTGATAGAACCCTTTCCTTTTCCCCTCCTTGTCTTACTAACAAGAGACAAGTTATCTTCACTACCTCTCTGTTTGCTACCCCTTTAATCCTCTTGAGCCTCTTCCTAGATGAAATCATCCCGAAGTCTTTGCCAATCTAGTATATTTTCTCGAGTGAAAAATCCTTTGAAAAATGGATCCCATGACTTGGGAATACCATTCACTACCACATTCATGAGCTATGTGTCCTCAATTTTCTCCCCTATGGATGCAAGTTTATCATGCACCTATGTGATCTGAATCGATCTGAGTTTAGTCCTTAAGATGATATTCCTATTCATGTTTTTTTCTCTAGAATAAACTTACCAAGGAATCAAACATATCTTTGGTCATCTTATTCTTGTTTAGATGAGGGATTAGATGATCCTTCACTAATATAGAAGGACCATTTTTTCTTTGATCTCCTTCTTGTTGTGATCATTTAAAGTTTTCAGATCTATTAGTGGAGTAACTATTGTATCCACTAACTCCCAAAGGTCATACTCCTTCAAATCCAAATTCACTCTTTCTTTCCAAGATAGGAAGTTGGATGCTCCATCCAATGTGTCTTAAAATATCAATGGTGTTACTATTGCTGGCTATTATGGGTTGAACCAGGTTATAACTACAAGATTACCAACTTCCCTTCTTCCATCGTCCCTTTTGGTTACAAAAAGGCAACACATCGCACAAAGTGTTTCTATGGGTGGTCACAAAACTTATATGTCTTCAACCATGGGATGGGATGTGTTTCTCTCTTAGATCCATTATATTTAATCAATGGTTAACCCTCAGATATCCCTTCATGATGATACCCTAACATAATTCTAGTGTTAATCAGTGACACACTACTCCAATAGGATTCCATTAACCATTATACCATCATATACAAAATGACATCTATTCTTTTACTGTAACATAATATTTAGATATTCATACTAACTATGACATTCATCCATTAGTGTTGTTCTACATAGTTCATTAGTTTATCTTTAGTGCAAAGTATTCATTATTTTATCATTAAACCTGTTCAACATAAACTCATTAAAGAAAATATAATAAAAAAGGCTACACACATGCATAACCTATATATACAATGGTTCACCCCCTCCCAGGACTACATCCACAAAGATGAGTTGCTTCAAGTCTTTATTATTATTCATGCAAAATCTAGTGTCACACACTGTACATTTCTTCCTGCATTACAATCAATATCCACATATCGCAATAGTCCTCACAAAACTGAGAAATTCTAACCAATATACCATCCAATTGCTTAACTAAATTACTCACTAACTCCTTCCACAGTCATAATACATTCTAATTATAAAAAAACATGGGACAAGCCCTTACAAAAACCCTAACCATAAGTGGATTAGGTTTGTCCACTTTCTACTGACTCAATCTCAGCTGGTCCATGGTCCAACAATTCTCCAAGTCAATGCTTGTCTACTTTCTAACTTCTCTGCAACCGTTTGTCCACTTTGTAACTGATTTTCCTCAGCATTGGTCTTCCTCTATTTTCGGTGCTACTTTTCCTCTATTTTCGGTGCACTCCCCATTTTTTAGCATTGTCTTGATTTCTTCAAACTTCATTGATTTTATTCCAAAATTGGCCTACTCCAACAGGCCCCAACAATGACATCGTGACTCATCCTGATTCACAAACTAACTCCTGCATATTTCACTTCCTGTTCTAGTGCTTCATACATCTATGCTGCTTGCTGGCATTGCTCTTGAGTCTGGTTGCTCTTCTCCACCATGGTTTCCACCATTTGTGTGGTTACTGGAGGTTTCAATATTTATCCTCCCTCTAAACCTATCTAATCTACCCTTGATTTTGTTGTGTCAATCTCCATGACCATTTGTTTAGCCTTTTCTTGCAGAGGATCCAATTGAGCTTGCCTTGCAATCTTTTCTGCCATCACTACCTTTTCTTCTAACTACA
The DNA here is from genome assembly GCA_000966675.3 of Picea glauca. Taxonomy (NCBI): domain Eukaryota; kingdom Viridiplantae; phylum Streptophyta; class Pinopsida; order Pinales; family Pinaceae; genus Picea; species Picea glauca. The sequence goes on along the minus strand of JZKD02S2067563.1, from coordinate 424,988 downwards.
AAATCTTCATTTCTGCAATTGTATTAATACTTTATGGTAGTGAAATTGTCTTTTGTATCTGTTTCAAGTCTTCCATTGATGCGTGGATCCTATCATCCTTTACTTGTAGCTCCTACAAGCTTCCATCTTCTTGTAACTGTGTCTACAGTTGGCCATTTTTTTCCAACAACTCTGTCATCTTATGTATAGTTTTCTCTATATTCTCTGCAGATTTTATTGTGTCTTGATATCATTGTGCTCTTACTTCTAGAGGACTAGTGGGTACTACGTGCTCCTCTATCTCCTTTATTTGATCCTTGTACTCTCAAATCCCTTCGTTATTTTCATCATATTCTCCTTAAAATATACTTCCTCTATTTCTACACTGTCTGAGATGGTTTGGAATATTACGCTACCCCTTTATCATGCAATAATTGCTTGTTCAAAGTGTACAATGACCTGATGTATCTTCCCCTTCGGCCCTTAAGAAAATCCTACTCTGATACACTGTAAGAATTCAATGTATCTACTGAAAACTCAATGATATACCCCACTACAAGGCTATCTAGCCAAAAATCTATTGCGTGAGTGAATTTTTTATTCACCCTCTTAAACCGCAAGATATTCTCTTCTATCCACTCCATTGATCTAATTCTATTTGTCGAATGGGAATATTTCAAATGTTCTATCCACTCCTGCAATAGTGTGGGAAACTCACTAAATAAACTCTCATGTATTTCAATGAATGTGTATCTCTCCAAGTACTATCTTGGCTTAAACCTATGGATTCTATTATCTTTGTGGGAAAAATCTAGTTCATGAACTATCAACCATCTTTCAATAACCACTTTCACGAGGTTCCAACCTAAAAACATCCCCTTTCTTAAATCCTCATGCTATATCGTGTCATACATCGCTCTCAATCTAATCTTTTGCATTCCAATTGGCAACAGAACCATTGTTGGATATTATGGGTTGACCCAGGTTCTAACTACAAGATTACCAAGTTCCCTTATGGATACCAGAAGCCATCACAATGTGCAAAGTGCACTGTGCAGTCCTCACCCGAGATGGCTTCAATGGGTGGTTGTAGGACTTAGATGTATGCAACCATGGGATGGGATGTGTTTCTCTCTTAGTTCAATTATATTTACTCAACTGTTATCCCCCGGATATCCCTTCATGATGCTACCCTAGTACAATCCTAGTGTTGATCAATGACACACTACTTCAACAGGATTCCATGAACCATTATACCAAATGACATCTATTCTTTTACTGTAACATAATATTTAGATATGCATACTAACTATGAAATTCATCCATTAGTGTTGTTCTATAGATTTCATTAGTTTATCCTTAGTGCAAAATATTCATTCTTTTATCATTAAACATGTACAACATAAACTCACTAAAGAAAATATAATAAAAAATACTACACACATACACACATAACATATATATACCATGTTTCAACTCCTCCTAGGGCTATGTCCACAAATATGAGTCACTTCATCTCTTTATTATTCTTTATGAAAATTTTAGTGCCTCTCACTATACATTTCTTCCTCCATTACAATCGATCTCCATAGATCACAATAGTCCTCACAAAATTGAGAAATTCGAACCAATCTACCATCCAACTATTTAATTGACTAACTCACTAACTCCTTCCATAGTCCTATTGCATTCTACTTATACAAAACTTGGGACTATGCCCTTACAAAATCCCTAACTCTAAGCAGACTAGGTTTTTCCACTTTCTACTGACTCAATCTCTGCTAGTCCACTATCCAACCATTCTCCAAGTCGACGCTTGTCCACTTTCCAACTGCTCCACAATAGTTTGTCCACTTTGTAACTGCTTTTCCTCGGCATTGGTTTTACTCTATTTTTAGTGTTGCTTTTCCTCTATTTCTAATTCTCTCCCCATTTTCCGACGCTTCCTTGATTTCTTCAAACTTACTTGATTTTCTTCCAAAATTGTCCCGCACCAACAACTACCATCCCTAAGACCTGATAGACTACCCTGGAAATAACTTGTTGCTTAAAAGTTTCCCTTGTAATGATTCATATGGGATATACATGATTGTCTACATTGTAAATCACGTGTATACATGATTCAACAAACTTGAAATCATGTATGTATTCTACTGTGTCTTCTATGAATCGTGTATGCCTCTGTACACCTACAAAATCTTATCTCTGCCTTAATAAGAATGTTTCCCTAAATGATTTTTCCTTTGATTTCCTTCTATTGTTTATGAATGTATTGTAGATCTAAGATATGGCATCCCTTCAAAGCACATGCTATGATACCCTATTCAAATTTCTCCTACTCAACACCTGACAATTATCTCAAAAAAAAATTACTTTATCTACTAAAAGCACAAGCAAGTAATCAACTAAATGTGTAGTGAAAGCATAAACAAGGAAACCAAATCAATCACATATAAACACCAATATTTTTGGTAATAATCCCCTGCAAAATCCCCTGAGGGAAAACTAGTGCTGAGAATGATTTTATTATGCTAAAATCAAGGATCTTGTAACAGGGATAATGGCCCACTAAGAGAAATACAACTGCATACAAACTTAGCGAGGTTTGACCTACTATAAAACTAGTTCTAGCATGATTTTCAAGGCATAAGTAATTCTCCTTCTTATGAATCACATATATATGTGATTGTATACATTATGAACCACGTATCCATGTGGAAAACTTGTATGGAAAGCTCTATATGATCTGACACTCTCTTGTGTCTTCCTCAGACTGAAACCCACATATGTAAGCCTATATTCTCTCTTCTCCTTGACCTGATATCTAGATGGAAGTCCTTCTCCTTCCTTATCCAAGATCTCCTCGAATCCATCAAGTTTCTTTCTCCTTCGCCCTAGCCTTTCTTTTATAATCGTGATTTGTAATCTATTTCTAATCTCACTTGAGATTTAGAATTACATGCTAAGATTGCATGCATGCTAACTTTTAACATTTTCTAAAATAACTTAATTAAGTAATTACATAATTAATTAATAAAATAAATTTACTATAATAATTCCTTTAATTAAAGTAAATTCAAGAGTAAAAATATTTGGACGATTTCCACACATCTAGACACATAGACATGTCCGTAAATACATGTCTGATGCTACTAGTAACATCAACAATTGGGAAACTGAGAGCTTGAATAATTATTTCAAAAAATTGTTGGTAAAAGTTAGATCATAGTCTGAAACAATAGAATGAGTGACGCAAATGCACCCTTTGCCTCGACAAAGGCCTCTGCACTGACCTCTCAGTCTTAAGGATTGTTCTAATTCCACCTTCGAGTCGAAGCGGCTCTTTGATCCCTCCTCAAAATATCTAATAAAATCAACCCACGAGGCTTTTATTCTCCTTACATCCTTTAGGCCCGATCGCTTTTCCATTCACAATAGAAAATGAAATTTCAGGCTCCGGGGTTTCTCAATCCCTGATGTCGCAAACTTTTTCCTTCCCGATTTCCCAATCTCCGATATCCCAATCTCCGATATCCCAAGATGCTTCAACTTGTTGACGGGCAAAATTGACCATCCGTCAACTGGAAGAGCAAGTCCGGTCCGGGGTTGTCTAAATAACCCAAGTTGTTTGGGGTAACTCGTTCTGACAGGTTTAATGGCTCCATTGGCCAATCTAAGAATCCTAAAAGAAACGAATAAAAGAGAAAAATAACTAACTAATTACTAAACGCACTATATATATGTACATATATTGAAATGTAACTATAGTAGTTGTATTTAAGCAGAAGATATACAAGTCTTGTTTATTTACATGATTTACAAGATTCAATTTTTAATCAAAACTTATGGAAATCAATGGAAAAATGATTACTTCTAGGAAGCAGATAAAGAAAGCACATAAAAATATTTATTGTTTTTCTTTTATAAATTTAAAGAATCTTGCAAAAACAATTAATGAAACATGAACATGTGGATAGTCAAAGTTGAACCATACATTCTAGTTTCAATGATATGTAAATGAAAGAAAAATACAAAGAAGCTATCTTGTCAGTGAATTAGTGAAGTGTATCCAAGCATCTACATGAGTGGTGAACATCCAACTTCCATGTTCAAGAGAGAAATCTGCAATGAACCTTATTACTGTTCTAAATAAATTTAGAACATGTATTGGCATCTTAGGTTTTAATGACAGAAAAGGAAACACAAACATAAACCTGTGATCTCATAATTATACATGATTACAACAAGATAAATCTGGAAGCAATCTATGCATTTTATCATTCAATTTA
>JZKD02S2067563.1:399576-416372 GCA_000966675.3 Picea glauca | reverse complement strand
AGATTGTTTAATTTCAGTAATTTTTTCCTTTTCATAAAACATAAAATATAAAAAAGAGATTCTTGGCTGTCTTAGGGCAGCGATCACATGAGTTTTGCAGGTTTTAATCAAATCTATAGTTTGTCCATAGTGTACATTTGTGAATAAGGAATAACATAGCTAATAATTAGGTAGTTGATTTGAGTTATTATAATCATAGTTAGTATCTTGTAAATATATAATAGTTAGTAGTTTATGATTAGATTAGTATAGTTAGCTTGAGTTTGCTTTATTAGTTTCTAGTTTCCTCTAACGTAGTTTGAGTTCTTTTATTTATTTAGTTAGTTTGTTTTAGTGTGTTTTATTAGTTTTAGTTTCCTTATTTTAGATTATTTAGCTCAGATCACTTTCTCTTTGGTTTCCTTACGAGACCTTAGAGCGGCCAACGGAGCCGTTAAACTCGTCAGGGTGGTCCATACCAAACGGCTTGGGTTATTTAGACAACCTCGGACCGGTTCCACTCTCCCAGTTGACGGATGGACTGTTTCGCCCGTCAACAAACTGTCATTTGCTTTTTCCACTGAACCTCTAATTATTCATCACTTGTTCCTGCTTCCCCAATTTTGTATGGGTACAAATCTGAGACATTGAATACCGGAGAAATTCCAATCCCATTGGGTAATTGAATCTCATAAGCATTTGCCCCAAATTTCTTCAAGACCTTACATGGTCCGATCTTCTTCATCTTCAGTTTGTTATATGTCCCCTTTGGGAACCTTTCCTTTCTCAGTTGTGCTAGAATAAAATCACCAACTTCAAATTGAAGTTGTCTCCTATGTTGATCTGCTCTTCGTTTATATTCCTGGCTCGAGTTCTGTAAACACTCCTTAACCTGGCTGTGAAGCTCTTTCATCGCCTCTGTGAAATCTTCTGCACTAGCACTCCTAGTCACAATCTGTTCTGAATCCCTCAGCTCAAAAATTCCTCTCGGCTGCATGCCATAACCAATTTGAAATGAACTTCGTCCTGTGCTTCTGTTGATTGAATCATTATAAGCAAACTCCACCTGTGGTAATATGTTGGCCCACTAGCTGTGTTGTTCTGTCACCAAGCTCCTCAACAAGTCTCCTAAACTCCTGTTTACGACTTATGTCTGTCCATCCATCTGAGGATGATAAGATGAACTGAACGACAAGTTAATTGCCAGCTTCTTCCATAAGGTCCTCCAGAAGTGTCCCACGAACTCAGTGTCTCGATCCAAAACTATGCTCCTTGGTAAGCCATGAAGTCAAATGACTTCTTTGAAAAACAGATTCGCAATATGAGTTGCGTCACTGGTTTTTTGACATGGAATAAAGTGTGCCATTTTGGAAAATCTATCCACCACCACAAAGATTGAATCAAACCCTCTTTGTGTTCTTGGAAACCCCAATATGAAATCCATGATGACTACATCCCACGACCTCTCAGGTATTGGCAATGGTTGATAAAATCCTGCATTTTGTTTCTTTACTTTCGAATGCTGGTAAATTCTAAATTTGTCCAAGAATCTCTTGACATCTGCTCGCATTCTCGGCCAAAAATATGACTCATTCAACTTTGCAAATGTCTTGTCATGACCAAAGTGGCTGGCCAATCCTCCACTGTGTTTCTCCTTCAGTAAATTCTCCCTCATGGAGCATTTTGGAATACAAAGTTGATTACCTTTAAACAACAATCCTTCTTGGATTATGTATTCTGTCCATTGGCTTCTATCTCTGAGAATTGGATTCTCATTTTCTTCATATGCCTCCTTAAAATATGGATCATCTATGTACATGTCCTTGAGGTCATCTCCAACTCCATCTTTTCTACCATCTCCATTGAAACAAGATTATTTGTGCTACCACTATCCACAATGACCTTGCATACCATGTCCTTGTTTTTGCAAGCAGGTCGAAAAAGTCTATTTCTCTGTACTGGACTCTCCACCTCCTTCTCTGGTGTCAAAAGAACTTTTCGCATCATCAACAATCTTTCGCCTTCAACATCTTCTACCTCAACATTTTTCCTTTGTGCTTTGGTGATGTGAGTCTCTCTACTCTCTTTATTTTTATCTGGACATTCATAAGATTTGTATCCATTCCTTCCACACGTGAAGCATTTTATTACTCCACCTCTTCCTCTTCCTCTACCTCTAGTACGAGGAAAAATATTATTATGAGCATAATCTCCTCTTTGTTCGGTATGCTTCCCTCTCTATTCAGCATATTGCCCTCACTATGAGGTTCAACCTCTTTCAGTTCGAGCCTGAGGTTTCTTCTAGTCCTCCTTAGGTTTCTGATTTTTATCTTGGACAATTGATTTTCCCTTGGCTTGACTTCTACCTCAGCCTCTTTGACCCTTCTTTCGGCTCAGCTTCTTTTCATCCTTTAGAGCCATATGATAAGCATCTTCCACTGTTTGGATGGTTACCATGCTCATCTCATCTTGAATGTCATATCTCAGGCCATTCATGTACCTGACAACCTTTTCATCATCGCTTTCCCAATGACCTTCCCTTATGTTCAGCTTGTAGAATTCTTCAGTATATTCTTTCACTATCATTAAATTTTTCCCCAAATTTTGTATTCTTCGAAACAGAGTAATCTGGTAATCCATGGGGATGAATTTTTCCTTCATCTTCGCAATCATCCTATCCCAGCTCTTGATTTTCTGCTTGCCTTTGTAGTGCCTGTCAGCTTGTAGTTCATCCCTCCACAATGCTGCATGTCCTTTTAATCTCGTGACAACATGTTTGACCTTCTTGTCTTCCTCGACATCTTCATAGTTGAAATAAGTGTCCAGAGCTCTAATCCAGTCTAGAAGCTCTTCAAGATCCAGGTTTCCTTCATAAACTGGGATGTCCATTTTTTCCCAGGCCTTCATCCTTGCGACAGCTCTAATCAAGCGTTCATTTGCAACATCTTCGGCTGCAACTTCTTCTTCTTCATGTTCAACTTCCATTTCTCTTTCAGAATCACTAAGATCCCCAATACCGACTGTGCGTCTCTGTGTTGTCTCCATGTCCTCAAGTCTGACACGTAAATCATGCATTTCTCTTGCCATGGCTGGGTCAAGCACCTGCCTACCTCTTCTTCTTGGTATTTCCCTTTCCTTTGGTGGATCGGGTGTTTGCATGTCCCTTCTTCTTGGTGGCATGGTGAATTTTCCTTTTCCTTGCTACAGAAAGAAAAGAACCCTTTCTGGGCTTTGATACCAAACCTAACGCAAACACATCCTCTGCCTCAGCAAAGGCCTCTGCGTTGACCTCCCGGTATTAAGGATCGTTCTAATTCCACCTTCGAGATGAAGTGGTTCCTTGATCCCTCCTCGAAATCTCTAATAAAATCAACCCACAGGGATTTTCTGCTCCTTATAGCCTTTAGGCCCGATCACTTTTCCATTCACAATAGAAAATGAAATTTTGGGCTTCAGGGTTTCCCAATCCTCAATGTCGCAAACTTTTTCCTTCTCGATTTCCTAATCTCCGATATCCCGATATGCTTCAACTTCAGTTAGTCCCCTGGGCTAGACTTTTGGTTCACACAACCTCCCCTTATGTGACCACAGACCTATCTCCTTTTGGGATTTTGGGTCTTCGGATGTCAAAATGTATTGGACCTCTTATCTTTAGGATCCCCGATCCTCCGAATTCCGATCTCCCGATATGATTTCCTTTTCAAGACTTTCCCTAGAAGTCAAGATTGTTGCCACATGTCCTCAAAGATGGACGATCCTTTTCACTTCACAATTTTGGGAAAACAAATTCCTTTGGGATCTTTCCCACGGGACTCCCAAAGTTTTGATTCCCGACCTCCCGTTATGACGAGATGACATCAGCTAGACCCCATAACGAAGCTTTCCTCCTTATTGAGATTTCAAACTTCGCAGTTATGAAATGTAAGTGTTTCCTGTCTTCAGGATTCGTGAAACGTTGAACCCCGACTTCAAGGATTTCCACCACGCGTCCCAAATGGATGGACGATTCAGATCAAGTCTCAGACTTTACCAAATGCAAATTCAAAAACACTTACTTATGTGAGTCCCAGTGTCCGAATTCCCAAATTGGATGATCGCACAACATGCATCGTTCCTTAGATGAATGGATGTGATTCTTTCACTGGTTCGAGACTTATAAAGTCTTGAACTCTTGGTATCTAGACTTTCGAGATGTCGATGACTCCCGATCTCTGCCATGTGTCTCAACTGATGGGTGGTTCTCATCTGTTTTGGGGGTCTCTCCGTAGATTTACCCGATCTCTTGTCCACAGGGCTTCCGATATTCTGAACTCCAATATCCCGATGCCTTTTGGGACCTTCACTCTGCCTGTGAGAGTCAAACCCTCGTGCAACTCTAGTCAGATCCTACAACTGACGGATAACTGGGTGAAGACTCAACGACTCACAATCTCCTAAGATCAAAACTCTGGAAGCATCTGTAAACTCTGTTGGAGCCACCGTTGTTTTTTAGCCTATCACAATTTTCATTTTGATGCTTGAAATCTAAAGATGGTTTTCTTTTTCCCTCCGAGATATTGAGACCTCTGAAACTTTGTCACCTGAGCAGTGACGATTTTTCTACTCTCGAAGCAAGTCCTACCTTTCGTAAGAATGTTCCCTCTTTTTGTTTTACTTAGGGATCTTGCAGGTCGGATACTATAACTCAGGAATTCACACATCCCGAGTCACGAAACGGTGAAGTCATTTTAAATTTTCACTCAAGGCAGTAACCAGGGTAAAAATTTTTAACTCATGATTAGACGTCGTTGGGGTTTCGTGCCTCAGCATTTGCCAAAACCAAATTTTTATTTTTATAGCCCCGAGATTCGAGAACAAGAGGTCCTTTCGGGATAACCCAAGTCAAGGATTAAAGGAAAAAATTTAACCATGGTAAAAGTTGTTCTCGGCATTTCGCCACTCGGCACTATCTTTTTCGAAAGTTACAGCTTCTAAACCCTGACTCATGAAGTTACGATGTAATTATAACATGATTAACTAATCACTTAATCCAATATTATCTTCCCCTTAATTAAGTCTTGTTATCGCAATCTTGCGATTTCGCAACTCGGTATATAAATCTCCCAAAAACTTATCTTCGAAGCTCCGAGTCGCAATTTGGCGAAAGTGATAATTATAAACTTAATCGAGCCTCAGATGGCGATTACCTTTTTATCAACCAAAATCGCTCTTCGCAGTCTTGGGTGTTAAAGACTCAAGATGTTAAAGAAAAATCCCCAATATAGCGAGTGGCGAGATATTGATTAATGTTGGCGAGATTGGATTAATTAAACTAAAACAAGACAGATCCCGCGTTTCGATGCATGCACAATTCATGAGGAAACCTTTTCACTCCATATGCCAACTAACTTGAAACCACCAAAAATTTATGACATTAATGAATAAATAGGGGAAATCTATGAATATAAGATCGGCTTTTATGGCGACAATTTATTTCTAAATATGATTGGACAGGCTTGTTTTGAAAGGTATCGATTTTTCAAATATATGTAAGAGTTGCGTTTCATTATAACAAATGCATTTTCATAGCACACAAAGCTCATCACTTCTAAGTAAACTAACTTCTGTATGTATACGCAGTTCTATCGTAGAAGAGCTAAAACGCAATCTTCAGCCATGGCTCCGCAGAAAGAAACAAAGGCGAATGTTGAGGTTGCAGGACAAGGCTCAGACAATGTCTCCGATACTTCACCCCGAAGTATCGACTCGGTCCCTAACTGGTCATTTGTTTCAGACATTCTGCAATTAGAATTGGTGGATTATTCCGATGACTCTGACGGCAACAAAAGAGATGATCTAAACACCAAGTACAAAATAGTCGTCCAAACCGGAATGCATAGAGTAGCAGCCAGGCCACGGTTTCCTCCATATTATGACATGGTCTGATGGGCGTTGGATCATGTGGACATACCGACCAGGACTATCATGGATGAGAAGAGAGTTACCGTAGGGACTTTTAGGCCTGAGCATATGCAAACCATGTATAATCTACCCACGAAGTTCGAATACACATATGGCGCTGAGTTCTTGGAGGAATTCAAGGAGAAGGAGTGCACACAGTATGATAAAACCATGCCCAGTTTGATAAAGGATTGGGTTTCATGCACCGCAAAGTTCAGAGCTGATAACCATGACATTTATTCAATCGCTTTGTTGGAACAGCAGTATAAATATGTGGCATGATGACATGCCGTTTATATGGGAGAGAGGACACATCTCATTTTTTCCTTGCGTGGGTGACTCTAATGTTTCGGGTCACAGAATTTTGTTCTTTTAATTGGGCAAAGATGCTTTCGGATAGCTTGGCTAATCGGATCACAGAGTATCGAGAGCAGAAGGAAAATGGGAGGCCATCCTCATTCTTCATGTCCGCATATATTATGGACGCAATTTGTTTTGTGACACCTTTTCCATTAATGAGTTGGGGTTGGACTCCGGCCGAAGAAAAACCCATACATGTATATCATGAAAAACTATGGGAAAACAAAGAAAAAAATTTCGTGTATGAAATTTTAAACTGGGTGATGGTACCCATGCATATCGCCATTTTTGGTCACCCACCACCTCGTATCTCAGACAACATTGCGACAAATCTGAGCAACATAGCAGACTTGTACGTGGAGGTAGAATTTTCATACCTCAGAGTTTTCGAGGTTTCTATTCCCCTGCATGCACTGCCATTGTTCATTCCTGACAAGCTAGCTTGTCACGAGGTTGCCCCACAGATGGTAATTGGTGGTGTAAGTAAATATCTCAAAGGGTACTCAAAGAAGGTATGACTGTCTTTTCCCATTCGTTTGAATTCTTATTCTTTATTAGATTTCGGGCATGCCAAAGCCGAGGCTGCAGCCCTGGAAGACCTTAATTTGGTCTCCATCGAATACAAGAAGCACAATCCACAGAGGGTCGTGAGAAATCATTTGGCTAATTGTGGGCTCAAAATATTTGAGCATGATAATTCACCCTCAGATGACATTTTCCGAGGAGCAAGGTCATATGAAGAAATTCTAGCCTGAATTCAATCCTTGGCACCCGAGGATAGAGCCGAGGTTTTGAAATTCTAGGAACACCGACATAGTTTTCTCCCCGCCGTATTGCGAGGTGAGGGTCCAAGCATTTCAGAGATCAAACAGAAGGATGTTGAAGGTTCTAAAGATGCAACTCCCGACCTATGAAAGCATAAGGATGAGGAGGAACAAACGAAAAATCCAGAGGAAGAGGAAAAGACTTCGGACCCGCCAAAGAAATAGAATCCGGAGACAGAGATAAAGACCCCAGAACCTCCAAAGAAGAAGAACTGGGTCGACACCCCAGGAAAATCGGTGAAACAGATCAGAGAAACCATCACATCTGTCACCCCCTTGTAGTCGACGCAGGGAAATATAGAAGGAGGATGGATTTTCAATGAGGAGATGAGGCCCATAATAGTAGAAGAACTCCCTCCGAATGAGTTTTTCTTTGATAAAAAGAGAAAAACAGTAGTAAAAAGGGAATTCTTCCAGGAAGGAGAGTCAACTTCCAAAAAGTATAAAGTTATGAATGATGGAAAAGATAAAAAGAACGAGCAATTCACCATTGAAATCGCAGGGATGCTAGGAGCATATGCCTCGGCGAATCAATTCTTAGTCGAACTTTTAAAGAACCAACTAAAAAGAAAAAATTGCCTAATCAGGACTCTTGAATCCAGATTGGCCACATCCACAGAGAATGCTAAAGGTCAGGCGAGCATGGAAATAGAGCATGCCAGATTGGTCGATGAAAGTGAAATAGAGGTGCTCAGAACTAAGCTTGAGCAAGTGCAGCTGGTGATCAAGGATGGCTGGATGCAGGCGATCCAATAGAGGAATTTGATTGAACAGCTATGGGCTTGGGTAGAGATCACCGAGAGTAGAATGATAAACATTATGATGTTCAAATCCCAGGCAATCAAAATTCAGAGCAGAGTCTCTTTAGCACAACAAAATTTGCTTGCCAAGGTCGGAGCGATCTGAGAAAACTGTTTGTTGGTCCATCAGGTTTTTGAGAACCTATCTACCAGAGAAAGGGATGCCGTAGTGGCTTGGGTATCCTTCCAGGAAGTGGTGATAGCCACGAATAACAAAGTTTCGGAAGGTTCTCCCAGGCTCACCATTTCATAACAAACTAGAGGAAATATTCTATTGAAGGAATGGGAGCATAACATCGCTGAAGGAAAACAACAAGCCCAAAAAATAACAAACTCCTTGGAGGAAGCCTTTAACTCTATAGACGACGAACTATTGGGCATTGACAATGGGTACGATGCCAAGACACTAATGCAAATGAATGTGGAACAGATCTCGCTTGATCTGAAGGATAAGGAAGAAAGATATTCTACCAATATCTCTCATATGACTATGGTGGACATAGTCAAAGTGGATGAATGCATGATCAAACCCAGTGCGCAATTATGTGCCATTGACATCATCAACGGCCAGATGGAGGACAGGTTGTAGTAGTTAGCCCAATAATGTTACTTCTTCGACGCTAGCTGTCAACCTGAACCGTCGCGACTAATATCTCAGCTGGTGGAAAGATGTATCGCCTGTACCGAGCTCTCGCAACGAAAAACATATAGCACCAAGTGAGGACAGAGCAGGAGAAATGGAGCGATTGCACTCCTTCTTGTTGTAACTAAAATGTTGTGACTATTGAGATTCTATTGTATTTGTAAAATTGTATAAATATCTCTCAAAAATAAATAAACAGGGATGAAACTTTTTGTGTTGATTGTAACAGAGTTTTTTACATTTGAGAAGTTGATACAAGCAAATCTGAATATTCTCGATTCCGTCAAGACTGTGTTACAAGTTTGTTTCTTTGTATTTCATATTTCATTTCATTTCATATTCATAATTGATGTGCTTCGTTATACTTTAGTACGACCACTACTATAGCGAATGAATTTTGGTTTTCTGTAATTGTTTATTGTCTTTCCTCTGCACCAGCTATCAGCGGGTGTAAGACCAATCTGCATTTTCAGAATTCTACATATATTCTCTGCTACATTGGTTATTTCCTTACCTTTTCCTCTTCTCTTTATTTGTGGGATACTACCCTGGTAGAAACCTTACACTATGGACAGCTAAATTTTTTTCTCCCACCCCGTACCTTTGATTAAAATATAATACAGTTACGGGAAAGAGCATTTGATTTGCATCGCTATTTTATTTCTGAAATCGTAAATTCTCTTTTATTCAACCAAATCGAGACAACACTTAATCTCTCTTTGAATTCTTTCCTACTTTTACTATTCCCCCATGACTGTCCCTGCACCAACACAGCCTAATATCAAACCTGGACTATTGGACCAAATGCACATTTCTTTAAACCTTTTTGATACAATACTCAAAACTGCTACTAACCAGGTCGAACTTGAATGTTCATGGGCAGCCATTGAACAAGACATAACTATCCAGGAACAGTTGGAAGCTAGACAACGCCAATGTAGAAATCTTCCCTAGTTTCCTTTACTGAAGGTTAACATTACCCTCTTCTCCATATTTTACCCACTTACGAATGCCTTGACACTATACTTTTAAGCCTTAAGTACAGACTCAGGAACAACATCTTTCTGGTGCCATTGCCGGGGACCGAAGTTACAGAATCTTTTTCCTTGGGAAAACGACAATTGTTTTTCGTTGAAAGTTTTACCCTTTTATAATGAACAAAGAGTACACACCTTTTAAGGATTTTTATCTTTCACTTGGTGACTCCATGAGAAATAAACTGTCATCTGGTCGAAGGAATACCAGACAAAAACTGGATGGTAAGCAGATTATGCCCGTTACCGATCCCGAAAAAATTCTAAAGGAGAGAATCTATTTTAAGCCAGTCGTTGTAGTTTACAAACTTAAAACCCCATCACTGAAGACTAAGAGTCCTTCCGAACCCTCAACTTCACTCAGTCCTCTCTTTGATGCTAAAGATTCAATGCCAATCTACTCTGAAATTAGGAGCGAGATTCATCCAACCCTCTGCTTAGTACACAAAGGAAAGGGCCTTCTTGAAGATTCGTCGGCTTTTGAAATACCATATTTTCTTCACTTGAATTTCCCAACTTCACCAAATTCTGAGGAGTGTGTTACACACTCGGTTCCCACACCCGTCGGTTCTCTCGATTTTGTCTCTTGCAAATTTGAGGAACCGAGTCCTCACATTCCTTATCTTTCCCCATCGGATTTTCCTCTTCGTGAAGAAAATAAAGATTCCCTTTTAATTTTTCAAAACCCCCTTTACAACTTTCCACAAACAATGATGGAAGCCGCCGGAGGAGGAGGTGGAGGGTTTATAGGAGGAGGCAGAGGTTTTATCGGAGGAGGAGGGGGAGGAGTCCCTCTAGGAGGAGGTGGAGGTCAAGGGCTTGCACCCCCTCCCAGATTTTTCATGAAAGTCGTAGCCAGATATGATCCATTAGTATTTCACTTCCCCCTACATGATCTTCTATAAAATTACATAAAAAATTTACTGAAATTCACCGGAGAGGGGGATCTGACCGCGGCCAAACATATTAATTTTTTCGACCAATTTGCAGATATATTTGGTATCGAGCACGAGGATGTATATTCGAGACTCCTTGTTCAAACTTTTGAAGGTTAGTTCTGAACTTGGTTTCGGAGCCTACCCGCATCTTCTATCATGTCATATGATTCTTCGGAAGATGCTTTCCTTAGACAATGGGGTGAGCGAAAATACCATCTCTATTATCTAACTGAATTTGGGTCTTTGAAGAAAAAGAACTCATAAACAGTCATGGAATTCATTCAAAGATTCGACAAACTGTACAATAAAATCCTAGCCGATCTTAAACCATCCCAACCTACGGCCAAAGTGCCTTTGCTGGAGCTTTTGAGCCAGACTTCGCACTAATTTTGCGAGAGAGAAGGGGAGCCACCTTAAACCATATGTAGGACGATGCGGTAGAAATAGAGTCTAATATGATGGCTTCTGGTAAACTCAAGGCTAGATTAGAGACTGGAAACCAAGAGACCAAGTGATTTAGAGAACAAGTAGGTCCTTCAGGGTCCAATAGATCCTCAGACGATAGGGTGGACGATATGGCTAGAGTGATCAAAGAACTGTCAAAGAAAATATCCAGAATGGAACTCGAACAGGCCAAGGCTAAATCTTACCCCAAAAAAGATTTCAAGAGGAATCAAAACCCTCCTAATCAACAAAGACAAATAAAAAATGAAGATCAAAAGATACAAGCTCCTTTAAAGACTGAAAATTTAATAGGAGCGAACAATTTTCAAGATTATGGAGATTCGGATAATGACGTCACGAACTTCAGTGATGACTGTACTCAACCATATCTGACTCAATAAGACTATGAAAAATATTTAAGCATGCCACAATCTTCAAATGAAAGTGAAGAAAGTGATCACACTGACCTCTGTGAATCTCAACCAGAAACCAAGATAATGATGGTCGAGTTTCAACCAAAGTACAACCTAAGATCTAAGAGTAAGCCCACCCCGACGACTCAACCCAAGAAAATCCTTCAAAGAGGCCAAGATTATGAGCTTCCTTTGGATGAGACCTCATTACCCAACAAAAAAACTAAAGTAGTAAGCAATCAGGAGTCTGAGGTGAAAAAAGTTGAAACTCAAACACCAGAAACTGAACCAGAAAATAAAGTTACGTCTTCAACTAGGACCATGAGGGATAGAGCGGTCCAGACAAATAAGTCTGAAAGGAAAAATGAGGAAGTCTCAACCAAATAAGTATACAAGGTGAGCGGAGATTTCATCTTTGAAAATGAGTTAAACAAAATTAAGATACCAATCCCTTTGGTAGAATTAGCGAAAAACCCCATTTATCGAAATCAAATTACCAAAGAAATCGGTGTCTCTGAGCTAGAAAGCCATTTTGATGTTATAAACTTGGAAGATGACAGACCTAACATCACCTTTGGTCCCCATTTTGAAGGTTCCAAAGACAACATCGCTCCCTTTTATATCACTCTGAATGTATATGATCAATTGCTGCATAATTGTATGTTAGACTCCGGGGATTCCCATAATGTTATGCCCAAGATTATAATGGACAAGTTGGGTCTCTAGATCACAAGACCTTATGGAAACCTGTACTCTTTTGACTCGAGAAAATTTAAATGTATGGGGATGATAAAATATCTGGTAGTTACTCTAGCGCAGGTCCTGGTTAAGAGTATCCTGATGGATATGGTTATCGCAGATATTCCCCCTAAGTATGGCATGCTGTTATCTAGGTCATGGGGAGCCAAGTTGGGTGGTTCTCTACATTTGGACATGAAATATGCCACAATCCCTGTGTTCGGTGTTCAGTTCACTCGGTTGTACAAAGAAACAAGATTAGCATATACAGTCAGTGACCCTCAAAACCCAAATATCTTCCCTATTTACATTGCGGATCAAGATCTGGGAAATTGCATCTTGTATTTTGATGATGGTTTGATTGTTGTCCATAGGAAATTGATATATAGAAAGAAGATTCAGGTCACTTGACAGAGGATCTATGTAACACCGGAGTTTGGAAAATGTATTTTTATGGTGCTTTAAGTTCTGAAGGGGCAGGTGCGAGAGTTCTCTTAGTGGCTCCTGAAGGTAAATTCATTGTTCCTTTCTCCTACTGACTGTAGTGGGACATAGATTACACTAACAACGTATGCAAATATGAAGCATTGATCTTAGGATTAGAGGCTGCCAAAAAGATAAATATAGTTAACTTGGAGGTTTATGGTGATGCAGAGCTAATAGTCAAACAAATAAACCGACAGTACCTAGCCAAGCATCCCAGACTAAGAATGTATAGAAATTGTGCTTGGGATCTCATAGAAAACTTTTTCTCATATGTAAAGGTCCATTTTATCCCTCGCATAGAGAATCTACACACTGATGCATTGGAAAAGGCAGCTTCAACCTTTTCTCCTCCCACGACCTTCAAACTGAAATATCACATTGAAATCAGATACAAACCATCTATACTAGACAATATCTGACACTGGCAGGTCTTTGAAGATGACGAACAAATTAATAAGTTTCTTGAAGCAGTGGGTGAGTTCTCTGAAACTCATGTATACCAAGAGAATCAAAATGACTCGATGTGGATCATCCAAGAGGGGGAAGATCCTAAAACCTTCCGAGAAAAAAATTGTGGATCATCGTATGTTGGTCCTTAAAAGAAACCAGATTCTGAAAGGATTAATCCCTTTAGAAAGAATTTTTGATCAGAATGACATACCTGTGAAATCCACTTTCCAACCCCAACCAGAAGAAGTGGAGGACTGTGATATAGGAACTGAAAAAGAATCCAAGGTAGTAAAGATATCCAAGTTCCTCCCTCCCAAAGTAAAGGTCAAGTACAGAGACCTACTTAGATAGTACAAAGATGTTTTCGCATGGTCTTATGATGAGCTAAGAACGTATGGCACTTCCATAATTGATCACAATATACCTTTGAAGCCTGGGGTCAAGCCGTTTAGGCAAAAGATTAGGAAAATTAACCCCATTTTGTTACCAGTTATTGAAAAGGAAGTTAAGAAGTTTTTAGATGCGAAAATAATCGTACCTCTGAGATACTCGGAATGGGTGACAAACCTGGTCCCGGTCAGGAAAAATAATGGAGAAATCAGACTGTGTGTGGATTTCCGAAATTTAAATAAGTCTTCTCTCAAGGATAATTACCCGTTGCCCAAAATGGACCATGTGCTAGAAAAATTAGTAGGAGCAAATCGAATGTCGATGATAGATGGATTCTCCGGTTATAATCAAATCGCCATGAACGAACAAGACAGAGAAAAAATTGCTTTCACCACACCATGGGGTACATTCATGTATGACAAAATGTCGTTTGGTTTGATGAATGCAACGGCTACATTCCAGCGCGCTATGGACATCGCTTCCGTAGGAGAAAGAGACAAGTTCATAGTCATTTACCTCGACGATTTGACGGTTTTCTCCAAAACCGACGAAGAACACTTGATCCATCTGAGACAGACTTTCAAAAAATGTTGTAGGTTTGGTCTATCTTTGAACCCAAAGAAATCACATTTCGCTATGCGGGAAGGTAAGATTATGGGCCATATTGTATCTAGAGATGGGATCGGGATTGATCCTAAGAGGATTGAAGCAATAGAAACTATAAATATTCCCAGGAATGTAAAAGAGATTCAATATTTCTTAGGAACAATAAATTTTTTACGAAGTTTTATCCCCAATTTCGTTGAGATTGTCAAATTGATCACAGGAATGTTGAAGAAGGACAACAGAGTAAATTGGACAAGCGAGGCTAGAGCATCATTCGTGCATATTAAAAAATTCATAAGCGAGGCACCTGTGTTAGCAAGCCCAGATTATCTGAAAGATTTTCTTATCTTCTCATTTTCCTCTGAACATACTATCACTGTGGTGCTCCTACAAAAGGATGAAGAAGGATTCAAATGGCTGATCTCGTTTTTTAGCAAGAGCCTTAAAGACGCAGAACTGAAGTATGACATAATAGAAAAACAGGCGTACGCAATGGTAAAAGCGCTAAAGGCATTTAGGACTTATGTACTGCATTCAAAAATTATCGCATACGTGTCAGCCAGTTCTGTGAAAGATATATTGGTACAACCAGACAGTGACAAAAAAAGAGGGCGATGGCTTGCTAAAATCCAAGAGTTCGATCTGGAAGTTAAACTGACCAAATTGATAAAAGGGCAAGGCCTGGCCAAACTCTTAGAGGAGTCAAATTTCAGAGCCCTGTTGGCAGCCAACCCAATTTTTTTTTGATTACTCTCAAAAGCTGCCTACACCCCTTGCGGTATCATGACAAATCATTGTCGCATTGTGCTAATTGGCATGTGTCTCGTCTTTGCAACCATTACAATTCAATTTCGACTCAGTTTTCACAATTGCAAATGTGAAAACACCTATTTCGTTGATTGTACTGTCGTCGTCTTTTGATTTGTTGGTTGATGCTTGATCACTGGTTTATCATGTGATTGATAAAGGTTTTATCAGACTTATGTTCTTGATCATTATCTTACCTTGATTGCACATTGGGATATATTCCACTATTAAACCTTTGGGCATGAAAGTTATTGGTCTTATTTATGAAAATTATAACGTATCTGCTCATATTGTTTTATCCTTGTTATGGTTTTCATTTGATTATCATATGAAAAAATTGTATTGTGTGGCTCTAAGGCTTTGGAGTACAAACATATGTGGTATACACCAAATACATTGGCAAGTTCGTAAAGGTATGGTAGCAATGGTTTTAAAGGCGCATAAGTTAATCTTATCCGATTTTGGAAAATCGATTCTTGGCATACTATGCTTGCAAAGCAGATTATACGATGATTGATAGAACCCCGAGCTATCAGTTAACACTAAAACCTGTGATTAAGCGGATGATCAAACAGTGGAATTGGCACGTTAAATCGGTAATTAATGCAGGTACTGTGTTGGTTTTGAACTTAACACTTGGCGCTTGGATGTCATATGATGTGTTGGTTCTGACTTGGATGTTGGCACATAGAAGTGGTGAATCACCCACTCGCTGGTCGATGCATTTGTTTTTATGATTATGGTTTTGAACAGCTCGGAACAGGCTCATTAATGTAGTACGTGGTGATGTTAATCCCACCACCTTCGCACGCCTGAGTTGTTTTCGGTCTCGTCAAGCATTCAAGCTTTGAAACCCTATCGTGATTCACTCTGTGTATTGTGTATTCGGTGTGAAACCTACCATGGTCAGAGGATATGGCTCCTGTTGTGAGAGCTGAACCTAATGGCAGCCAGGCACTGTTAACGTTCGATGGTGCATACGCCGACCTCGAGGAATTCGGGTGGATTTCATTTATACAGAATTTCGATGGTTTCAATATTATTGTTGCTAGGCAATTCGCACTGTCGTTTGACAGTGGCAGAGCCAAAGTCGGAGACCTCCAGTTGGAAATCACCGAGAAGTCTATCAGTCTAGCAACCGGTTTGCCTGTTAACGGAGAAAAATGGTCCAAGAACTACAGGTTAAAGGATGTCCCATGGACATTTTTGTTTCGGTCTCGCACTGTAAATTCATGCAACAGAGGACTACCAGCGAAAATGCTGAAACCCCACTGGTATGATCTATTGATGATCCTCAAGCAATTCATAACGTGCGAAGGTAGGTATGGATTCGTTTTTCTGTTTCATCTACGTTTGCTTATGGTGTTTATGGGTTTTGAGCTCAACATGCTGCACTATTTGCACCGAAGTATATTTAAAATGGCTAAGAGGTATAAACGAAATCAGGCTGACACTAGCCTATTTCATGTTGATTTGATTAAGATGCTGGTTGTTAGTGAATTGGGGCTGCGTCGAGATTCCTGGAAAAATTTTCTTAACCGGAATGGTTTCGAGGAATCAAACCCTCCTCCTGTCGATAAGCCTATGGTTTCCGAGGATAAAACTACCCCTATACCCTACAGTGTTCTGCTACCTGCACCCAAACCTGACTCACCTATGGCCATGACTAAAGCTGCTAAGCCCATAACCACTAAGGCAAGGGCAAAGAATGTTGTTAGAAACAAAAATAATGCAAGGATGATCTCTCGTATGGAGAGAAACAAGTCCAAACCCCCCGTCAAAACCGAGCCCATCACGATAGGTGATGACTCTGATTCGAGTATTGAGCTTTTTCTCGCCCAAGAGGGTTTCTGTGATGATGAACCTCCCTACGATTTGGTTGATAATTTGCCTTCGTGTCTTCGAGACAATCCAGACTATCCTGGTATCAAGTCACCTTTTGAG
>JZKD02S2067563.1:385958-396496 GCA_000966675.3 Picea glauca | reverse complement strand
TATATATATATATATATATATATATATATATTGTGTACATATATGTATTTTCGTTTAAATATTTCTTTTGATTTTCTTTTTCATTCATGGACTTTCGACACATTTCAAATAAGATTCGTATCTATTTTTTATAGGATTCCAGCTGCATACGAAACTAGCAGGAAAGGTAATTTGCGAGTCGGTGTCAGAAATAATTCGGCATAAAACAGGTGATACCTAAAGTAGTTTCATATTGCGCAAAGAAAGTGAAAGGAAAAGGTAAAAATGAGCTTTCTAAAAAACATATGTTATAAAAGATTGTTAAAGAAAACCGAGGTAACGCCATTCAAACTGCAACATCGGCTAAAATGATAGATAACATAATTGTTTCTTGGATTGATAATCTTTGAAAAAATTTAAAATAATCTAAACAATTCACTCAATCTAAAAATAATCAGTCAAAGTAAACTATCCTCAAAAATACCTACAAGAGCAGTTTTGATTTGTTTGACCTTTGTATTTCCAGTCAGTAAATCACTACCTGGCATCCTATCTATCTTTGAATTTAACTTTTAACAAGTCACCACCTTTTCGTTTCATTACGAAGGGATAAAAGTTTTCGTTTAAACCTCGTAAGTTTCAAAACAGATTGTGGAATGAAAGCGGGTCTTCATAACTATCCGATCCCCTGTTAAGCGAAGGAATGTTTAGAGAGATCCTAACTTTCCTAGGCTTTTCAACGGTATCGGAGGATTAAAGCTTTCTCAAATGGGATGCCCCTAAAAAAATTATTTTCCTTTTTCTCCCTAAGAACGAAGATGTTGTGAAGGTCGAGGGAAGGTTGGTACCGAGTAATGAAAGTAAGTTGACTGACCTATAATGAAAAATATTACACAGATATCAGCCCTGATACAAATTGATTGCCCCCATATTTGCGCTGTAAAAAGTAAATTATAAGACAGGTGGTGAAAGGAAATTCAGAAATGATTTCCCCCACCTAGTGCAAGAGATGATGAAAGGAAATTCAGAAATGATTTCCCTCATCTCAGCATTTAAATGCATAAATATATTCCGAAGTGGTAAAAGGAAATTCAGTAAGGATGTTATACATGAATATCACTCTACTCTTGTAACCAATGCTTTCTAAAACCTTATCCACATCCCAAATTCAGACAGGACTCCCTGATTAAAAACATATAATCTCATTCTGTTGATGCAAGCTAAGAGCCACAAGATCTGTTGGGTCTCCTAGGGTCATTTTGATTGTCTTAAAACATACTTAAATTTAGCAGCGAGAAAGAGAAAATTGTGAAAGGGACTACAACTATGTTTGGAAAGAGTATCTGATTTTGAAAAAACTTTTCAAGGTAAAGAACAGAGTCTTTTTCCCCCTTCGATCCTCTTTTCTCGACAACCTTTCTACCTGATTGAGTTTTTGACTCCATTTACCCAATATTGGCACGTGTTCTACTATTCTTCCTGCCTCACAGGAAGGCAGGATCCCTAGTTGGAGCCTATGTTGGAGCCGCCCTTGTTTTTTAGCCTATCACAATTTTCATTTTGATGCTTGAAATCTAAATATGGTTTTATTTTTCCCTCCGAGATATTAAGACCTCTGAAACTTTGTCATGTGAGCAGCGACGATTTTTCTACTCTTGAAGCAAGTCCTACCTTTCGTAAGAATGTTCCCTCTTTTTTTTTTACTTCGGGATCTCGCAGGTCGGGTACTATAACTCAGGAATTCAAACGTCCTGAGTCACGAAACGACGAAGTCATTTTAAATTTTCACTCAAGGCAGTAACCAGGGTAAAAAATTTTAACTCATGATTAGACGTCGTCGGGGTTTCGCGCCTCGGCGTTCGCCAAACTCAAATTTTTATTTTTACAACCCCGAGAGTCGAGAACATGAGGTCCTTTCGGGATAACCCATGTCAAGGATTAAAGGCAAAAATCTAACCATGGCAAAAGTTGTTCTTGGCATTTCGCCACTTGGCACTATCTTTTTCGAAAGTTACAGCTTCTAAACCCCGACTCATGAAGTTACAATGTAATTATAACATGATTAATTAATCACTTAATACAAGATTATCTTCCCCTTAATTAATTCTTGTTATCGCAATCTCGCGGTTTCGCAACTCGGCATATAAATCTCCCAGAAACTTATCTTCGAAGCTTCGAGTCGCAATATGGCAAAAGTGATAATTATAAAATTAATCAAGCCTCAGATGGCGATTACCTTTTTATTAACCAAAATCGCTCTTCGCAGTCTCGGGTGTTAAAGAATCAAGATGTTAAAGAAAAATCCCTGAAATAACGAGTGGTGAGATATTGATTAACGTTGGCGAGATTGGATTAATTAAACTAAAACAAGACAGATCCCACGTTTCGATGCATGCACAATTCACGAGGAAACCTTTTCACTCCATATGCCAACTAACTTGAATCCGCCAAAAATTTATGACAATAATGAAGAAATAGGGGAAATCTATGAATATAAGATCGGTTTTTACGGCGACAATTTATTTCTAAATATGATTGGACAGGCTTGTTTTGAAAGGTACAGATTTTTCAAATATATGTAAGAGTTGTGTTTCATTATAACAAATGCATTTTCATAGCACGCAGAGATCATCACTTCTGAGTAAACTAACTTCTGTATGTATACGCAGTTCTATTGCAGAAGAGCTAAAACACAAGCTTCATCCATGGCTCCACGGAAAGCAGCAAAGGTGAATGTTGAGGTTGTAGGACAAGGCTCAGAAAATGTCTCCAATACTTCACCCCGAAGTATCGACTCGGTCCCTAACTGGTCATTTGTTTTAGACATTCTGCAATCAGAATTGGTGGATTATTCTGACGACTTCGACGAAAATGAAAGAGATGATCTAAACACCAAGTACAAAATAGTCGTCCAATCTAGAATACACAGAGTAGCAGCCAGGCCATGGTTGCTTCCATATTATGACATGGTTCGATGGGCGTTGGATCATGTGGACATACCGACCAGGACTATCATGGACGAGAAGAGAGTTACCATAGGTACTTTTAGGCTTGAGCATCTGCAAACCATGTATAAGCTACCCATGACATTTGACTACACATATGGCGCTAAGTTCTTGGAGGAATTCAAGGAGAAGGAGTGCACACAGTATGATAAAACCATTCCCAGTTTAATAAAGGATTGGGTTTCATGCACCGCAAAGTTCAGAGCTGATAACCACAGTGTTTATTCAATCGCTTCATTGGAACCGTAGTATAAATATGTGGCCATGATGACATGCCAGTTATATGGGAGAGAGGACACATCACATTTTTTCCTTGCGTGGGTGCCTCTAATGTTTCGGGTCGCAGAAGGTTGTTCTTTTAATTGGGAAAAGATGATTTCGGATAGCTTGGCTAATCGGGTCACAGAGTATCAGGAGCAGAAGGAAAATGGGAGGTCATCCTCATTCTTCATGTCCGCATATATTATGGATGCAATTTGTTCTACGACACCTTTTCCATTAATGAGATGGGGTTGGACTTCGGCCGAAGACAAACCCATACATGCATATCATAAAAAACTATGGGAAAACAAAGCAAAAACTTTCGCATATGAAATATTTAACTGGGTGATGGTGCCCATGCATATCGCCATTTTTGGTCACCCACCACCCTGTATCTCAGACAACATTGTAACAAATCTGAGCAACATAGTGGACTGGTACATGGAGGTATAATTTTCACACCTCGGAGTTTTCGGGGCTTCCATTCCCCCGCATGCGCTACTTTTGTTCATTCCTGACAAGCTGGTTTGTCACGAGGTCGCCCGACAGACGGTAATTGTCGGTTTAAGTAAAGAGCTCAAAGGGTACTCAAAGAAGGTATGGCCGTCTTTTCCCATTCGTTTGAATTCTTATTCTTTATTAGATTTCGGGCATGCCAAAGCTGAGGCTGCAACCTTGGAAGACCTTAATTTGGTCTCCATCGAATACAAGAAGCACGATCCACAGAGGGTCGTGAGAAATAATTTGGCTAATTGCGGGCTCAAAATATTTGAGCATGAGAATTCACCCTCGGATGACATTTTCTGAGGAGCGAGGTCATATGAAGAAATTCTAGCCCGGATTCAATCCTTGGCACTCGAGGATAGAGCCAAGGTTTTGAAATTCCAGGAACACCGATGTAGTTGTCTCCCCACTGTATTGCGAGGTGAGGGTCCAAGCATTTTGGAGACGAAACAGAAGGATGCTGAAGGTTTCAAAGATGCAACTCCCGAACCAGGAAAACATCAGGACAAGGAGGAACAAACAAAAAATCCAGAAGCAGAGGAAAAGACTCCGGACCTGCCAAAGAAACAGAATCTGAAGATAGAGATAAAGACCCCAGAATCGTCAAAGAAGAAGAACTCGGTCGACACCCCAGGAAAATTGGCGAAACAGATCATAGAACCCATCACATTTGTCACCCCCTTGTAGTCGACGTAGGGAAATATAGAAGGAAAATGGATTTTTAATGAGGAGATGAGGCCCATAAGAGCAGAAGAACTCCCTCTGAATGAGTTTTTCTTTGATAAAAAGAGAAAAGCAATAGTAAAAAGGGAATTCTACCAGGAAGGAGAGTTGACTGCCAAAAAGTATAAAGTTATGACCAATGGAAAAGATAAAAAGAATGAGCAATTCTCCACTGAAATCACAGGGATGCTAGGAGCGTCTGCCTCAGTGAATCAATTCTCAGTCGGACTTTTAAATAACCAACCAAAAAGAAAAATTCACCTAATCAGGACTCTTGAAGCTAGATTGGCCACAGCCACGGAGAATGCTAAAGGTTAGGCGAGTGTTGAAATAGAGCAGGCCAGATTCACCGATAAAAGTGAAATAGAGGTGCTCAGAACTAAGCTTGAGCAAGCACAACTGGTGATCCGGGATGGTTGGATGCAGGCGAGCTAGCAAAGGAATTTGATTGAACAACTGCAGGCTCAGGTAGAGATCGCCGAGAGCAGAATGATAAACATTGGGATGTTCAAATCCCAGTCAATTGAAATTTGGAGCAGAGTCTCTTCATCACAACAAAATTTTCTCACCAAGGTGGGAGCGATCCGTGAAAACTGTTTGTTGGTCCATCAAGTTTCTGAGAACTTATCTACCAGAGAAAGGGATGCCGGAGCAGCTCGAGTCGCCTTCCAGGTAGCGGTGATAGCCATGAATAACACAGTTTCTGTAGGTTCTCCCAGGCTCACCATTTCAGAACAAACCAGAGGAAATATTTTGTTGAAGGAATGGGAGCATAACATCACCGAAGGCAAACAACAAGCCCAAAAAATAACCAACTCCTTGGAGGAAGCCTTTAACTCTATAGATGGAGAACTCTTAGGCATTGACAATGGGTGTGATGTTGGGACACTAATGCAAATTAATGTGGAACAGATCTCTCTTGATCTGAAGGATAAGGAAGAAAGAGATTCTGCCAATATCTCTCGGATGACTATGGTGGACATAGTCAAAGAGGATGAATGCATGATCAAACCCAACACACAATTATGCACCATCGACATCATCAACTTCCAGATGGAGGACAAGTTGCAACATTTATCTCGAGAATTTTTCTTCTTCGAAGCCAGCTGTCAAGCTGAACCGTCGCGGCTAATATCTCAGTAGGTGGAAATATGTATCGCCTGTACTAAGCTCTCGCAACGACAAACATTTAGCACCAAGTGAGGACAGAGTAGGAGAAATGGAGCGATTGCACTCCTTGCTATAACCAAAATGTTGTGACTACTGATATTCTACTATATTTGTAAAATTGTATAAATATCTCTCAGAAAGAAATAAACAGAGCTGGAACTTTTTGTGTCGATTGTAACAGATTTTTTTACATTTGAGAAGTTAATACAAGCAAATATGAAGATTCTCGATTCCGTCAAGACTGTGTTACAAGTTTGTTTCGTTGTATTTCATATTTCATTTCATTTCATATTCATAATTGATGTGCTTTGTTATACTTTATTATGACCACTACTATAGCGAATGAATTTTGGTTTTCTGTAATTGTTTATTGTCTTTCCTCTGCACCAGCTATCAGCAGGTGTAAAACCAATATGGATTTTCAGAATTCTACATATATTCTCTGCTACATAGGTTATTTCCTTACCTTTTCCTCTTCTTTTTATTTGTGGGATACTACCCTGGTAGAAACCTTACACTATGGACAGCTAAATGTTTTTCTCCCACCCCGCACCTTTGATTAAAATATAATATAGTTATGGGAAAGAGCCTTTGATTTGCATCCCTATTTTATTCCTAAAACCGTAAATTCTCTTTTATTCGACCAAATCGAGATGACACTTAATATCTCTTTGAATTCTTTCCTACTTTTACTATTCCCCCATGATTTTCCCTGCACCAACATAGCCTAACATCGAACCTAGACTATTGGACCAAACACACATTGCTTTAAACCTTTTTGATACAATACTCAAAACTACTACTAACCGGGTCGAACTTGAACGTTCATGGGAAGCCATTGAACAAGACATAACTATCCAGGAACAGTTGGAAGCTAGACAATGCCAATGTAGAAATATTCCCTAGTTTCCTTTACTGATTGTTGGCATTACCCTCTTCTCCATCTTTTACCCACTTTCGGATGCCTTGACACTGTACTTTTAAGCCTTAAGTACAGACTCAGGAACAACAACCTCCTTGCTTCTCTATCATATCGAATGGCTGGCGAGATTTTGCTAATCCTCTACACAAGATTTTGATCGTCTGTTTCTTCCCTCCGACAACTTAGCAGGTTCGAATCCTTTAGAAGATTTCCTCCGACTTTGAATCTTGTAAGAACCTCATGCACGCACTCCTTGCGGAAAGCCTTCAATCACTTCTCAGGTTTCAAACTCTAGATTCAATCTTGGTCTATGCATGCCTTGCACGACACCTGTGTCAAATCTTCCCTTCATAAGAAATGAGAACAAAAGCTATCTTGTTTAAGAATTCCAGATACAAATCTCTGAATCCTTTGTCAACGCATGCCTTGCGGACTATTCAACTGCACCCCTTGCAAGAATCCTTACTCAGACAAAGAAACAATTGAAACTCATTTCCAATTACCCTTTCCTCTCAGATTTCAAACATTTAACAAGAAATCACTCATACATAGCATAAAAGCAATTTCATGATAGGAAGAGTGAAACCATGGACATACCATTCAGCATACGCATACAAGAAACAAACACAATGCCATGAATCTGAATTAAAGACTTCTTCTATTAACTCAAACCTCTATACATGGGTGTTTTCTCAAACACAGTTTATTTGTTTCAACTATGTGTCCTCTCTTCTTTTTCTTGGAAATGATCTTCACTACTCTACTCTCAATTAGCCTCCTCCTTCTATGTTACAATTACATAATGAGGGTGTCTATATCCATTTTCCCTCCACTCCTAAAACTGTCAACTCTGAGAATTCAAAGCTAATACTAACATAAATGCTTTCTACCTACTATGGACGAGAGCGGATCGCTCAAGGTCCTTTACAATATATAAGTACGCCTCTACTTAACTATCACATTTAAGTTTGGTGCATCCAATATTTAGAATTTTTTAAATAATTTATCATGTGCTTAAAATGTGTTGGTGCTTGCCCCACGCTCGGTTGGCATTGACGATGCTCCTGCATCAATGAGGCATGCCATGGAGTTTGAATATATTATCCATAAAAAAAATCCATTATGGAGGTTGTGAATAGGTGTTGAAGAGCATAGAAATGAACATATTTGGAAAGATGATCCACAACCACCATGATGAATGACCTATTGTCTGATTCAGGTAAGCCAACAATGAAATACATAAAAATATGATCCTAATTGGATTTTTGCAAATGTTTGTAAAAGATGTAAATAATTTTTATTTTTTTTATTTCATTTTATTTGTTCTTCTAGAACAATGGGAAGGTGAAACGAATAGGTGTTACAGATGGACTTCCAACAACAACCCATTAAAAATAATGAGAGTTGCAGTAAAGAGACACAAAAGGGATATGAAAGGAGAAATGGGGAAGGACAACATGATAATTTGAAGCTAGAAGAGGGAATCATGCTTGAGGTTGAGTGGACGAAGAAGTTAATGTGCATGTTCACTGTAAGTGAAGGTGTCTCTGAGCCATGGAATTTGTAATTTTTTTATTTAACATGATTAACAATACATAGATTTGGTGTATAGATCACCCATTTGTAATTTTCTCCCTAGCATAATAAAATAATCCTATTTAAATTCTAATATTTGTGAATTAATACATTTTGTTCTTTGGTTACTTTTATAATTATTTGCAGTGCTCTATGCACACTTTGTTAAAGTTAATTTTTAGGTTGTAGCACTTGTGCATATAGTTTATTATTGTTGGGAACATTTTTGACTTTTCGGGGCATTTTCCTTTTCCCACAAGTCATAGAAGAACTATATATCAAAGTCTGGGATTGTTGGGGTGTTTATTATCTTCCCATAGACCATATACACATTTTTTCCCATTCACCAAGTATAATTTTCTCCCCAAAACATTTTTCCTCTATCATCGAATGCTAAACCAACTTATGAAAAGTTTTCTCTATCCAAGAATGACACAATCAACTTCCATACATTGTTTGTGCACCTTGGATCACCAAAACTAATCCCAAAATGTTTTCTTACATGGTTGGTGATTAAATTATCTATAAGAATTTCTTCTCCACCTGCTAGGTCGCCAATTCCAATTTGCATAACGTTTCCTTTCACTGTTGGCCACCAAATCCACCCTTTAATTGATTTCTTTGATCATAAGTAAGCTTTCATCTGATTGAGATTTTTCTTGGATGATTCACCTTCACTATTTGATAAAAAACAATCCATGATCGAATAAATTAGTCCATGACTCGAATGGGTCCACATCTAGATGAATTGTCTTCTTCGTACTCAACCCAACTTTTTTCTAATTCAACTAGGTTGACCCAACTCTTGGACAAATTGACTTTGGTCGATTTGTTTCTCCTCTGACCCAACTTGCATATTTTTGAATCATTTTTTTTCGACTCCACAGATTGATTGGTCGATAATTTCTCATCATCTAAAGAGATAAGGTTATAATTGTTTTATTCTACAGAAGTATCCATGTTAGTGATATAGAAAGGACATAGGCCTACCATTTATGTGTTAAGCCCTAGTATTGGCTCATTACCCATTAACTAGGGCATACTATATTAGTAATGTTATTTTATTTATGTTGGCTTTAGGCCATTAGTTGTAATTATACCTCCTAGTCTCCTATATATACCAAGGAGACATTTTCATTTTGAATTGTCTTGTACTTGAACATTTAATTGGGGTAAAAGGAGGTGTACTCCTCAAAGAGGCTTATTATATGAAATTATCTCTTTTTCAAGGCATTGAGTACTTTTTCTGAGGTTTTTCTATGCTATATTGATATTTGGTTCTTAACATATGGTATCAGAGCTCAAGGTCTTGGGGTTTTGCTGCTACATCTGAGCCACCTTGGAATTTTTGTTATAACTTTTTTTATACATCATTTCAAAAGGAATGGATTTGAGGATATTTAGTAGATGGACGAAGGTATGTTGGGTTCAAAATTTAGCTCCTAAGGCCTTATAATTTCAGAGATATAGCCTGTAAAAGATAGGGTTTTGGAATCATCCTGAACTGATCCATTGCGAAATTGTTGATATAAATTGTTTTATGTAATGTTTCAAACCCTAAAATCCATAGGCTATTCACATAAATTAGTAAGGTATCTGTGGTAAAAATTTCAGCTTCTGGGTAATCTTAAATTTGTATATACACCCTGTGTAAGATAGGGTATCTAACTAGTCCTATTGACTAGTCTCAAGAAGGTGTTCTAGGTAAAACAATCATAAATTCTTCCTAGAGTATCCAAATTGAGTGGGACTAGTTTCATTGGATCGTGGACAATTTGTAGTATTTCTGGTGCAATTTTCATAATTTTATATCAAATATTTTGTGCGGGGAACGCTATACAAGTGAGATCTCCAGGAAAGGCCAAAAATCGGCAAGTTGTGGGGAAGTTACTGTAAATTCCACTTGGCACATCCAATTTTGATCAGACCTATGGAATTGCAGAGAATAAATATCAGAGAACTACATAAAAGAAATTTTCATACCCAGAGGGGCTGAAACTTGGGAGATACAACAAAAGAAAGATTGTCTAGCAGAACCACCGCAAAATCAAGCTTCAAAAGTGATACTTGGCCACATGCCACCCAAAAAGGGAACTTCTACACCAAATAAGCCTCCAGACAATCCTACTTGGACTCTTGATGAAGGTGGAGAAATGTGTAGGGACATAAATGATTTACAAAAGAAGATAGTAACAAAATATGAACTACAAGAGATGATGGAGGGTTTAAAAGGGGAGATCATGGAAGTATTGAAAATTTCCGTAACAGAGAAGACACCTGAAAATGAAAATGCATCCCATGAAATTCATGATGAGGACACAAGAAAGGTGAATCAAGAATGGAGAAACTCCAACTTTGGTTTGAATACCAACCACGTTCCTAAGATTGATATGAGGAAG
>JZKD02S2067563.1:366688-377000 GCA_000966675.3 Picea glauca | reverse complement strand
ATACCAAGGAGACATTTTCATTTTGAATCATCTTGTACTTGAACATTTAAGTGGGGTAAAAGGAAGTTTCCCCCTCGAAGAGGCTTATTATCTGAAATTATCTATTTTTCAAGGCCTTGAGTACTTTTTCTGAGGTTTTTCTATGTGATATTGATATTTGGTTCTGAACATTATGGATAATATGGCATCAGAGAAGAATTTGAATGATTGGAAAATATATGCATGGTAACAACCCACATCCATTACTAATATAGTGGACAAGCATTGCTTCAAGCCTACGCAAACTCAGAGCACCATCAATGGTAGGGAATCATCATGAAGAATATGATAGGGAAGACCCAGAGGTTATATTGTTTCATCTATAGAAAAGCATTGCTATATTAATAGAGTTGGTGACATAGTTACTAGTAATGGAAGATAAGGAAGCACGCTCAATGGAGATTGAGCATGCATAACACAATTCTGGTCCAAAACTTTTCATAGGAAAGATGCTTGGAAACTAAGGTAATCACAAAATGTTTTCTTCATCTTCCAGTGTTCCTTTAAAATTTTAATAAAATATTGAAATACCCATGCTTAATGGACAAACTAATGCGGAAGCCTTGGATAGCTATTTAAAACAATCATAATTTTACTTTGATCTTTATCAAATCCAATAAACACAAAAGATCTCCTTTACCCATTTGAAGATGACCACAAATGCTCTGTTGTGGTGTGAGAGTTATGTAGATGCACTGAGGATAGGCAAGAAGCCCATGGTGATGAAATGGAAGGAATTTAAGGAATTACTCAAGCCACAATTGTATCCCATAGGCTACAAAGAGGAACAAATCATGAATTGGCAGTACCTTCGGTAAGAATAGAGACAAGGAGTGCATGAATACACTTTTGAGTTCAGAAGGCATGTCATAAGGTTGGGTATCTCTTTGGAAGAGATAGGGGTTGTAATGAAGTACCTTGGAGGAATTTTCAACCATATTCGAAGAAAATTTTATATTCATGGTGTAAAAATCATAGATGAACGAGGAAGAAGACTCTCTACAATGAGTTCAACTCCAGGAAAAGATACTAGTGCATGGGACAAGAAGAAAATGGAAATAAAAGAGACAAGAAGATAGCATCCACGGTTGATAAAAGGAAGGATCCTAATAGAATTTGCAAACAATGTGTTGTAGATGTACACATGGAAGAGAAGTGTTGGAAACTTTATTCGAAATTGCATCCAAAGTGGATAAATTCCAACGGGAAATCAAAGGTATCTACTAGGAAAAAACAAGAATTAATAGAAAGAACCTCTGATCTAGATGAAGCTATAGTTTCACCACATTGCAATAGCCAAGGGTGAGTGGTGATAAATATTCGCTATTCCAAATCAAATTTCAAGTGAAGAAACAAAAGGTAAATACCTTATTCAATAGTGGTTCTCAATGTAACATGGTTTATGAAACACTAGTATATGAGCTTAGTATAGAAATATACGATCTAGTGCATCCAAGTTCACTCGTATGGTTGCAAGGGAAATTTTTTATGAGAATCACTCGAAGATGTAAAATCAAGTTGTCCATTAGTGTCAGCTATATTGATGAGGTAGAATGTGAAGTTGAACCATTAGACACTTTTGGAGTGATGTTGGGTAGCTCCTATTTGTGGGATAGGGATGCTACCTTTTACAGGAGAAAAAACAAGTACCACTTGGTCAAGGGTGGAAAGGAATACCTCATTAAAGAACATCAAGAGAGATATATCACAACTCATTTAGCAATGAAACAAGTCATACAAGTAGGAAACAAGCCACCTTCATCAGCAATGGAATGATGGATATGCAAAGGTAAATGGAAGCCTTGTGCTTTTGTCTTCTTAATGGTCCAACTTTTGGGGAAAAAAATCCTTCAAATGGGGAGGTGTGATACAAATTGGATCTTGGAAAATGTTTGTAAGTGTTGTAAATAAACATGTTTTATTTTATTTCATTTAAATTGGTCTTCAAGAAAAATGGGAAGGCGAAACGAACAACTATGACAGTTGGCCTTCCAACAACAACCCATTAAAAATAATGAGAGATGGAGTGAAGAGGAATAGAACATATATGCAAGGAGAAAGGGGGAAGGATAGTAACAAAAATTGAATCTCATAGAGGGAAACCTTCTTAAGGTTGAGTGGAAGATGGTGTTAATGTTCCTATTCACTTTAAATGAAGGTGTCTCTGATCCATGGCATCTATAATTTTGTTCTTTATCGTGAGTAACAATACACATATTTGATGTATATCTCATTGTTATAACCCTAATTTGCACCAGACATGCTTACCTGGCATCAAGCCATCTCATATTCCTTCTTTCCCAAGCCAGTACTGAACAACTCTTCTTAAAAACACCCTTTTTAAAGGCCCACGTGCCCTGCTCCACTACAGCCCACATGTACACACTAGCTGGACCATTACAGACCACGTGTACCTACAAAAGAATGAAAAATGGAAAGTTGTTGACAGAACACACAGTTTTGCGTAAGTTAACTAAACCTTTTGAACATACATGACCAGTCACTCAACTAAATACCTAGCTCCTTCTAGCCTATAAAAGAAGGGTTAGGGGTCCCATTTGAGAAGAGGAAAATCATAGTAAAGAAACTCTACTTGAATTAGCATTCCCCGTGCCCAAGATTTTGCAACTATTTTGTGATTTCAAAGAAGAAGAGAAGCAAGTGTGTTAGCAGTTGGTGCATAGTAAAAGAGGATCCCAGAACCATATTTGTGGAGCAGTGGTCATCTTCATCATTGTAAGTTTCTTTAGTGAAGTTAATAATAGAGAAGTATTGTTCCCATCCCACCATATGATGTTTTCATTGTTTATTGTGTAAATTTTGATTAAATATATAACCCATTAATACATAGATCAAATTCATGTGGAGTTATCTGTTTGTATTTTGTGAATGGAGGTCAACATTGGGAGGAGAATTGTAGTCAAAGAGTGACCAAGCATGAAGAGGGATCAATACCAAACACCGGGAATAAGGTATGTTCACTCAATATTCTTAATTGTGTATTTTCTTAATAATAATGGGGATTAGGTCTGGAATGATGGTAAAAAGTAAAAATCTTTAGGTCTTTTCCGCATGCATGATAAAACCCTAAGTGTTAGTCTATAGGGGGACTTCCCACTCACAACAGAATTGGTGACTATAGTGGGGATCTCTCGGGTTTTCTGGAGATAATTTTTGGTAGTTTTAATTCGGTTTCATCACCTCTTTTTTGAGTTTCTACAAGAGTCTGAGCTTGTAAGGATTCTGGTCTTCCATACTAGTATTCCCTTCCTTCTTTGCTTGGCTGCATTTTCTTTTCAGGAACTCACATAGGTACATATGGCCTATATAAGGCTTGCATGCGTGTACACATGCCTAACCTTCACACAACCCGCGTGGACATGCTAGATGATGAAGTGACAATAGTGTGGCTAAGTTCAGAATTTTTTTATTAAAGAGGTAGTCATTCTCTTCCCTGTTAGGAGTGATCCTTCTCAGGGGTTTTCTGAAACTCATTCTGGTTTCTATTTTGCAGTTTGTAGCTTAGGTACCACCTCAGTTTGGTTTTTTTCTATGAAATTTTCCTTGAATTTTTTTTATTTTCTGACAAAGAAAGTTTCTGAGTTTTCAAGAGATTCTGGTTCTCAATACTAGTAGTCTCTTCCATTGTTTGATTGCTTTTTTTTTCATTTTTGAAGAGTTGAAGAGGTACACGCAGCCTGCATAGGGTCTGCATGAGTGTACACACACCCTGACCTTTTACATCTCACGTGCACACACTAGTTGTTGAACTGTCAGTTGCGTGCTTGTTGAGAATTTTTTTTTTTTGAGAGAGAGTCATCCTTTTTATTTTCAAGAGTTATACCTCTCATGGTTCTTGGTCTCTGTCATTGCAGTCGACAACTTAGGTATCATCACACCAATAGCTTTCTTTTTCATTAAAAATCTTTCCTCAATTTTTTTTCTTTCATAGGGTTTTTAGACAAGTCTGAGATTTTGCTTTCAATAGCTTGTGTGTTATTGTTAGTAACCCTTTGCGATCTGCACTTAGGCCAGAAATTTTCTTGGTCTTTACTTGTCATCATTTTTCCTTTTTGCTTTGCAAGCATTAAATAAAATAAAAAAACTTTTATCTCTTGGTTTGGTTAAGTAGTTGTTGGTTTGCATAAATAACCAAGAATTTTTTTTCTTTCATAAGTTCTTGGTTGTTTACTTAGGACAATAAGTAGCTCGTAGTCGAGAGAAATCCTATTTTGAGTTTTCTATTCAAATATCTTAGAAAAAAATTTGTTTGAAAAGTTGATTAAATTTGTTTTCAAGAAGAAGTTATATTGTTTCCAACTTTGTGTTTATCTTTTCTTTCGTCTCTCAAAAAATCACTAGTTTCACTTTCATAACCTTTGACTTTAGACAAGCCATAAAAAATTAACGATTAATTAAAATCAACTAGACTTTATGTTTGTAGGGTCCATCAACTAGTCTAGGCTAGAGCCTTGATTTAGATTGGAGAGGAAACTCTTCAAGGCTGCAAAACATACATAAGAGTCTATGCTAGAAAGTGTTAAAAGTCCAGTATCGTGAAAGTTATCCGGGACCCCCCTCTAACACAAGTGATAAACATGAGGTTTCATGTGAAAATATAGTGGAGATAACCCCTCCAAAGTCGGACCAAGCGTAGTGGAGAGTGCATATAGAGGGCTTGTTTTGGGATTCCGTCGATTACATTTTCCACAGAGCTTTGTGGGTCTCAAATCTATTCGAGGTCCTCAGTTTTCTTTCAGACCACTTGCTTTCAATACCCTTGAAAAGTTTTAGGCTTGATACCCTTCTCATTGTAGTCCACTCGACTGTTGATTGTACCTGCCTGGTGACTTTTCATGCACTAGCAACCTAGTTGCCATTATTTTAGGGACTTACATAGGTGACTGCAGGGGTAGACCATGGTACCTAGGACAGACATCTGACCACACTTTGCAAAGTATACCTAGAGGGTGCTTCCATGTTCGAGTTGCACTAACACTGGTAAGTTGCTCTAGTGTTGGTTGTTGTAACTATTCTTCCAAATAGTTTAGTCATTGCTTGTTTTATCTCGTAGGGACTTTTTCTAGTGTGTGTTGTTTTTGAATGAAAAGAAATCCCTAGTGTGTATTTGATATTATCACACATTGGAGGATCATGATATCCATTGGTCACGAAGAATTCTTGGCCTGCAACTGGTTACACTGGAGCCACCCCTACCACTGCTAAGGAGAAAGCTAGACCAACAAGGATCTTTTGAAGAGACCGAGTCATAGGAAACTGTGCCCGACCAACATCTGGAGAAAACAACCATTTCATACCTTAGAGAAGAATCCCTTGGTCCATCCAAAACTCTAACCACTAATATTTCGGTGCCCATCATCATACAAATTTATCCTTACTAGTGCCAGATAGTGTCACACGCATCAATGGAAACAAATGTTGCCACTTCTTCTGGGAATTCTTCTATTCCCACTATGATTGTCACCACAGGGGGTGTTCCACCTCCTAACCCACCTTCATCGGTCCAAACCACCATGGTCTTGAATTCCTCTACCTTGAGCAGTGGTCTGATCCTGTCTTTGGCGACGACCACTTCTCCTTCCACACAGAGTGCGACAGGCCCTTCATTCTCATACGGGATGCCTAGCTCAGGTACAAGCCCTATAATATCCTACTCCACTTTACAGACTTTAGGTCTGGGGGCAGGGAGCTCTAGCACTCCTTTTCAAGGACCCATGGAGGGCACTTCTACTCCCTTTAATGCTTTCCCTTACAGAGGAGGTCATATACCTCCTTCATCCCCTTCGCTCGGCAGTGCCCACCAACAATCTGCCAGGCCGAACGCACACCATAGTTCATTTGGAGAAGGGAGTCAAGAACCACCTTCTCATAATATGCTGATAGGTTTGACACCATTTTCTTTGTTCGGTGAGTTTGGTAACAATGATTTCTCATCAACTTATTTCCCGACTGGGGGTAACCCTGGTTACGAACAACCTAATCCTATGCAGGGTACTATTCCTTCACAGGGTGCAAACCCAGGAACTTCTTTCACATCAGGACCTTGGAATTCTTGGTAGGTATCAGTTCCCTCGTCAGGAATGTTGATCTGGGGCAATTATTTTCACAACCAATGGAACCCCGAGCAAGGTGTAGTACATATGCCCCTGGAATTGACATGGGGAAACCCTTCTGAAAGTCCTTCGAATGTAATGCATGCCCAACCATCTATGTCCTATTTCAGGAATCAGTCAATGATGTCTCCTCAAATGAAAAATGCATACGTTGGTCATGGCCATGGTTTTTACCAAAACCTAGGCCAGTAACCCAAGTTTTCCTGGCAACTTAGTTCCAGTCAAACTCCAGGCCCCTTTTTCTATGGTTATCACCAACAACCCAAACTACCTTTCCTGGAAACCTTGCATTTTCCAGACTTAACAAGGTTGTTGAATGACCCTATCTGTCACAATCCGTGTTGGCCCCCTATGCCGACGAAGTTTCCTTCAGAGATACCAAAGTTCGAAGCCAAGCCTAATGAAGATCTAGGAGATCATGTGACTACTTTTCACCTTTTGTGCTCATCTAATTCGTATAAATATGACTCCGTACAATTGTGATTGTTTAAATGTACTCTCATTAGGAGTGCTGCAAAATGGTACATTGAGCTCAACTACTCAAGATACTCTTCCTTCGGTGAATTGGCAATGGATTTTCCAAACCATTTCCAATTACCTGTGAGATACGATGTTGGCACAGAATTGCTGGCCAATTTCGAATAGACAAAAGTGGACCATATCTCTGATCACATCCGAGAATGGAGACGTCAGAAGAGTTTGATTAAAGTTCCAGTCCCACCAACATTCCTACATGAGTGGTTCCTTAAGTCTTTGGTCCCATATTTATCCAAAGACGTCGCAACATCGAGAGTGTTTTCCGAAAAAGATGCAATCATGAGATCTCAACAGCTTGAGATAATCTATTCTCGGGATAGTCTACTGTACGAGATCTTGCCAGATGTGCCATGATCAATACTTGATAAAACTAGACAGAGAGTTGGACCACATGCCACGGTATTGTTGGTTCACCACAAACAAAGCCTGCTGAACAACTGATGAAATAATTGCAGCAATTGTCTATCCAGCATACAACGGCTAGCCCGACTACTGTTTTGGATGCTCCCCCTACCCAAACATCGGATGTACACAGTGTGCAATTGAAAAATTGGAAGGACACCCAACAGCCTGAAGGAAAGAAGAAACAACGTAAGAAGGGTAAGGGGGATAAGAAACCCACTAATAATGTTGGCGGGGGAAACACCAAAAAAAGGAAGTCAAATTATCTATGTAATCTGTGCGTGGAAGACCACCTGACTCACCAGTTCCCTTGGCTTGTAGAGGCCCAAAATTTATTGTCACAACATGATCAAAATCTGAACGAGGGGTCTAAAATTTGATCAATTTTCAAAGTGCTCGGATTGCGACGAAAACAGTTCCATTGCGTCAGTCTTGTTCTCCTGATTCCGACAATATATTTATTTTCGCAAACGGAGTCCGTATGGAGAAGTTATTGAGGTCTGTTCGCCGAGCCAAACAGGAAAAAAAAAATGATGCTGAATGTACCTGTCTGTACAGTCCGTACAGTACACATGGCAGGCTGTACAGCCTATGTGGCCTGTCCATACAGGACACGTGGCGTCTTCTGGGCGTGACACGTGTCATGCATTTTTGGCATTTTCGACATTTGATTTGACCAATTCTCAGGTGACACGTGTCACCACTGGATGGGTGACACGTGGCACCAGGGTGACATCAGCATCCTGCGTGGCAGGATGATGTGGCACATGCTGACGTCAGCAGTACGTGTGGCATTGACTGGTCAGTTGATGATGTGGCAGGCATTCATAGGCAGACAGCTGGACAGATAAGATTGTGACACGTGGCATTATTGTGGACGAATGGAAGGGTGCCACATGGCCCAATCATGGGCTGCCACGTGGCACCCCGAATTAGCATTGGTTTGGTTTATTAAAAGTTTTATGGAGGTCGCGGGGTTCGACCCTCGGACCTCCCCTCCGGTGAACGCCTTACAAAGGACAACCAACCATTACACCCGCGCTATATTCCTTGACTGTAATGTGTTCAAGGTATTATTTAATGTGGTGTTGTTTTCATTTGGCGGGGGTGTCAGGCCAGGGCTAAGCCCTGGCCCGAGGTTTCGTTACAGACCATATGCCCAGGCCTTTCAAAATACGCGTGGGATATCAATTGTGGAACGCCGTGGTTCTATTTTTAACACATACGACCATTATATGTATGGTTTGGGTGCGTTGTTATGTGGGGGTCCCGCCCATGGTTTTGGGCGCCACTATTATGTGACCATTCCATATTAAATCGCGCGGGATTCTATTTATTGGAGCCCGGTTTTATGTTAAAACAAAACTTATGACCAATCCACATGTCATTTGGCGCGCATTTTGGGTTGTGACTTGTGTTAAACACACGGTCATATATATATATACAATTTGCATATAACCCAGTGCTTTGATATAGTGTGCACGTTTGGTTTATATTTTATTGTATTGTGGTTTTAAAAAATGGTCAAACAAACTACACGCCCGCCACTTGTCCAAACCCGGTTTCACGGTGGCACTTAGCCCTCAACTTGTGCGGGACGTGGCCACATGGCCCCATGCACCCAGAATCTCCAACTTGGGGGGCATTAGTTCCGTTAACTAATCGACAATTTGCACCCTTTTCGGGCACGCGCATGAGTGCTGGGTTTTGTGAGCGAAAACGCTCAGAGCTAGGTTTCATTCTGTATAGGTGCAGAATGGCGCACATGTAATAGAGCTTGGAGAAAGGAAAAATGGCAGAGGCCATAACTTGATGCATTTTTGGCCAAATCAGGAGCTGTAAAAGCCCAGCTAGGGGTTTTTGGGCA
Source organism: Picea glauca (assembly GCA_000966675.3). Lineage (NCBI taxonomy): Eukaryota > Viridiplantae > Streptophyta > Pinopsida > Pinales > Pinaceae > Picea > Picea glauca. The sequence continues at coordinate 368,021 of JZKD02S2067563.1, read as the reverse complement.
TTCTGAGTCCATTGGTGATACTTTCACAGGCATTTGAAGAGCCCATTTGCAGGTTTTTCCCATTTTAAGTTTGAGGAAGCTTCAGGAGCCTTAAAGCCCTCATTTTTGGAGGCATTGCTCAGATGAGAACTTAACCATTTTCTGAGACTAAATAGTCATTTATGACTGTTTATTATGATGTGAACACATTGGGATAGGTTTCAGAACCATTGGAGGACTTCTACAAGTATTTTTACCTCATTCTTGCTCAAGGAAGCTTGGAGGCCACTTGTAGAAGAGGTCATTGTTGGATGAGCCATTGTACATTTCTAGAGTTTTAACAGTCATTTTTGGGGTTTTTATGTATTCTGAACTCAATGGTATAGTCTGTAAAACCATTGGAGTTGAGAAGCAGCTTGTAATGATCATTTGAAAAACTAATCCCAAAGAGCCAAGACCATTGAAGGAGGCTCAAGGAGACGTAGCCCAGAGAGGGGTGAACTCCTTTATCATCTTGTTGTTGTTGTGAGTTTGATGTGTTATTTGCTGCACTTTACATTGCTGTGTATTGATTTATAAAACATATTTAATCTCTTAAAAGATCAATTTCTCAGACATATACATTGACAAGAAGACACCATGAACTTAACACATAAACATTCTTGCACATTTTAACACATGAAGCAAGGTCCTGTTAAGTTTATTTTATGAGGTAGAGGGTTCTTGCATAGCATAACAAGTTAGCCTTCTATTTTCAGATCAGGTTGGTATCAGAGCATAGTTTATTTTTGCTCATGTATTTGCCAATGATAGCTTGAGTGGTAGCTGTTGGTATTTGTGCAAGTTTTGGTTGAAGCTTGTTTTCTTGCAAATATGGAGGAATCTTTAAGCATTGACAGTTCTCCTACATCCTCCAAATCTAATTTCTTTGATAAAGAAATGTTTACTTCATTGCTAACCATGAAGGATATGGTACAAGAGTTGTGGAAAGACAGGGAAGAGAGCATTGTCCTTCAAGAGCAGTTGATGGCCATGAAGGAGGAGAATGGACAACTTCTTGAAAAGTTGCAGGAGATGGAGAATCAACTCCAAGAAGCAAAAGAAACCCTTACCAAGTACATGCATGACCATGAGGTATGTAATGTTAGTTTGTCTTCAAATTCCTCTAAAGAAGAATGCTTTGGTGTTTTTGAAAATCACACTAGGGGAATAGGGTCCAAGTTAATGTTAAAAATGGGTTATGAAGGTAAAGGGTTAGGCAAGCATGCACAAGGCATTGTTGAGCCTATTGTGGTTGAAGAGAGACCTAAATATTGTGGTCTTGGTTATGAACGAATTAATGGAACAAATTCAA
>JZKD02S2067563.1:333564-361501 GCA_000966675.3 Picea glauca | reverse complement strand
AGTGAAAAAGGGGGAAACCAAGGACCCCCTTCATCTTCAAACAATCCTGCATCCGCGAATGTGTATATGATGAAAGGTGATGCCTATATATCGACTAGAGCAATTGATTATAGAAATCCAAACACCTCTAAGAAAGGTAAAGAAGATGACACCCCATCTCTTCCTCTTCAGATCGAGAAGACGCTGGGCAGAACCATGACACGCATCCCAAAAGGTGTGTTTAATAAAGCTTCTCACAACCCAAATGCAAGGGCTGCCCAGAGCTACTCTATGGTGGAGGATTTGTCTCAAACCCCTTGTGCGATGTCTGCCTTGGAAGTCCTCCAAAGCTACCCTTCCCAGAGAAAGGCTATGTTAGTTGCTTTAGGATCCGCCAAGACTTGTAATCCGGGTATGATCATTCTTGATACAACCGACTTGAAGCCTCGTCTACCTTACCACATAGAATTCCAAATAGTCGTGGCTTACACCACGAAAACATTTACTCGGAACAATTTTCACATGGTGGTTGATGAGGGTGCCTCAACATGCATAATGTCTTTGGCATGTTGGAAGGCCATTGACTAGCCTATTTTGTCTCCATCACCTACTCTTCTCACCACTTTCGATGGTAATTTGTTCTGACCACATGGCATTATCCCCTCTTTTCCCATGCAGTGAGGAGGTAAAACTATGTTTGTAGAGGTTGAAGTGGTCGATGCATATCTTGACTACAATATCTTCTTAGGGAGGAGTTGGACTGATGCTATGCAAGTAGTAGTCGCTACAGTTTTCTGAGTCTTGTTTTTTCCACACGAGGGTCAGATCGTGACCATTGATCAGTTGTCCTTCTCTCGTCCTAACCCTTCATTGCGGGCATCTGTGGTCCTAATGATTGATAACCATCAACTCGACATCGTCAAAATAGGGGTTGGTTTGTGCCCACCTTTGATGGGTACTTTTGATTACCCACCTCCTCAAGGTGATGTTAAGTTCATATCTGACCACCATAAGGTTGAGATTTTCCAAGTTTCCTCATTTTGCATGACTTACTTTAACAATCAATGGATTCTTCCTTCCCCATCAGCCATGATGGAAGGGATAGGGCACCATGGCATGTCCATGCCCTTGTCTGTGACAGAAATGGCATACTCTTTAGTCCAGCAAGCTTCTGCCAACCCCGATCCAACTCCCGCACAAGATTCAGATCTGATTCTAGAGCCTACTTGGGCTCAAGTTTCCTTCGCTGATACAGATTCTTTAGACTTAGTCTTTCCCTCAGATGAAACAATCATTGAAGAAATGAATAGTCTGGACAAACCCTGGCACAATCTCCATCACATATCTTACTTCCTCCCAGAGTTAAGTAGAATTGAAGCAGGAGAATTCACCTCGACTATGACTGGAGATAGGTCTTGTCCTATCAATCCTTTGCCTACACATGTTGTTTATGATGAGGGTAATATGGAAACCATAATCGAAACTATACCTATAAACATCTCCATAACCCTTGGTGTTGTGGAGAATGTTTACATTGGATCTAACTGCTCCCCAAAGAGATTCAAATCTACATGGATTTATTTAAGGAATTCCACGATGTTTTTGCTTGATCTTACGAGGAAATGGCAGACATTGATCCAAAAATTGTTGAACATGAAATCATAACTTATCTTGATGCTAAGTCGTTTCACAAAAGCTTTGCCTAGTTAATCTTAAGAAAGAAGCAACTATTAAGGTTGAAGTAGAGAAACTGCTCAAGGCAGGTTTTATTTACCCCATCCATTTGACCCAATCGGTGTCAAACCCCATTCCAGTTAACAAAAAACAGGGTACGATTCGTGTATGTACAGACTTTCGTAATTTGAACAAATCCTATCCAAAAGATAATTTCCCCACACCATTTATTGACCACATAGTCAATGAATGTGCAGGTTGCGAGGCCTTTTCTTTCATGGATGGTTTTTTGGGATATAATCAGATACAAATCAAACCTAAAGACCAACACAAACTAGCATTCATTTGTCCATGGGGTACATTCGTGTATCGTAAGATGCCTTTTGGTCTGAAAAATGTTGGAGCTACCTTTCAATGGGCTATGTCTTTTTATTTTCATGATCTCAAACATATCATCGAGGAATACTTAGATAATTTATCATCATGATCTCATAAAAGAACTGATCATCCTACGCACCTTCAACTTATCTTTGAGCGATGTCACTACTTCCATATTCGCTTGAATCCCAACAAATGCAGTTTTTGCATGAGGTCAAGTCATCTGATAGGTTTCATAGTTTCAACAACATGGATCATGGTTGAGACAATAGTTCATTTTCCTCCCCCATGTACAATCCTTCAACTTCAGAGTCTACAGGGAAAAGAGAACTTTTTGCGGTGTTTCATTGCAAAATATGTCGAGATCACAAAGGGATTTATGCACTTACTGAAGAAAGATGTTCCTTTTCATTGCGATGATGTTTCTCAATGCACCTTCAAAGCATTGAAACATTCCCTCACAACTGCCCCTCTGCTTCGACCACCAAATTATAACAAATATTTCTTATTATACTTGGCTGCAGCAGAGTCAACCATCGATATGGTATTAGTTTAGGAGGATGATTTTCTCTAAAAATATGTGATTTATTACCTTAGCCAAGGCTTGGTTGGACTGTGTTATCACACTATGTTTCCTTGGGTCTTTAGTTTGATTAATATTTTTTAAAACCTTAGATTTAAATTTTTGAGTCTCATCCTCTTAAAGTTTGATGTTAAGTTCACCTTAGTAGATTAGAGTTTTGAATCATAGTCCTTGTTGGTCCTCAATTTGGTTTGTGGTTCTAGAACCTGTTTAGCTCATGACTCATTTTCAGTCCCCTTCATGAATTTTCCTTAAATCTATCCCTCCCATTTCTAAGCTGATATGACACCTCTTCACCTTCACTCATGACCTAGTAAGCATGACTCATTGTACCCACTTACTTGTCTAATCAATTTTTTTTATTTGAAAGAGCTGCCTACTCATCAGGAAGTTTTGTAGTGCCTGTCATGTTTATTATCCATCCACTCCAAGTCATTATTTCCATGATTGGGACCGTGTCCTTTGTTTTCAGTTCCAGAAGTCGGTTAAGAGCCTTCAAAATATATTTCATTTATGATCCTTGGTAACGGTTTCTAAAGTTTGAAAAGTTCAACAATGTTTCACTTCGTAAGTTTACCAGTTTTGATTAGGTGACCACATGTCAACTAAATCCGATGTTGTGAGAGATTTTAGGGCCGAATTTTCCTCAATTTCATCATAAGATCATGTTGAGGATATCAACAGGTGTCAACTTTATAGGTATCCTGTGCAGCCTCCTTTGCATATTTATTTTCACAGGAAACTTGTGCTCGGGTTTTCAGTTTCTTAAGCTTGCAGGGTAGTAAAGGAGCCATATTTTCATTCCTGTAAATTTCCTCCCCTGTGTCCAAGGTATAATTATTGTTGATTGTTTTAGCCTTTGAATTCGTTTGTAATAACCTATCTTCTGTGTATGTGTTGTGCTACCAAGAGGCGCTTCTCAAACCCTCTCTATTTTCCATGATCCCCTTTCATCCTATACAAAGAGACATTTAAGATCACCCCTTCATAGTATATGCTCTAAAAATCCTATACATTTCTAAAGGTCTATTTTCCATAGTCAATCTTGGATTTGTAAGAACTGTCAGTTTTAAAGGGCCATCCTTGTGCATTTGAAACCTGAATTGAAGATTTTTGTTCATTAGCATCCCTTAAGCCTCTTAAGAAACCTCATTTTGAGTCATGGATACCCCTTAGTCGAAGAAAGAACACAAAGGTGGCAAGATAATTAGGACAGAACTTGTGGACATGCACCTTTTTGACACAAAGCCCATGGCAAGAGAGATGTTTCAAAGAGAAGGATGCCTCTCTTTTTTCCAGAACATGCAGAGAGGCCATCCAGAAGTAGAAAAGTAACTCGCACTAAATTTTTATGTCAAGAAAACTAGAGTTGGGGATTTGGAATTTGAGGTAACTGAAGCCTCCACCTCAACTACAACAGGAATCCCCATTTCAGGTGAAAATTGGTTCAATGCCATGGTTTTGAGTTCACCCTTTGTTAAATATCTCTTCAATATTGAATACTGAATCAATCAGTTATCTAAGGGTATGTCGAGGAATCAGTTGATCGATCAGCTTGATAGAATGTTGAAAATCATACAGAGATATTTTACTTGTGAAGGGAGATCTAACAACTTGTACCATTACCACATAAGGCTATTGTTACATTTTACTGGTAAGGTTAAGATGAATTTTCCTTATTACCTATTGAGAAGTATAGGTAAAATGTTAGATAGTGTGCAAGCCAAATCTAACGATGTAGATTCTAGCCTTTTTCACTCTGGATTGATCAGAATGTTAGTCTTTGAAGAGTTGGGAAAGAAAGAGATTTCATGGGAGAATTTTTTGGTTACTTCTCACTTCAAGCTGGACCTAACACCTACTCCCCAATCATAGATAGTAGGTCCTCCATCACTCACCATTACTAAAGTAGGGATCAACAAGAAGAGAAAGGGATGAGGCCCTATTTCAGAGATCAACAAGCAAGTCAGGGAAGTTGAGGAGGAATTTTTTCCTTCTCCACACAAAGATTTCTCATCACCACCTCCACAAGGTTTAGAAGAAGTGCCTTCTTCTACCAAGGTGACATCTATAAAGGGGAAGAAGCTTCTCTTTCCCCCTCCTCCTCCAATAGTTGAAATCAAGGGTAAAAGACCTTTCACTAGGCCATCAATCCATAAGGAGGTTTTCCAAGAGTTTCCTCTGCCAGAAACCCTTGTTCTAAAGAAGAAAGGGAAAAGCCTTAAAAGGCTTGTGGAGGAGAAATATGAAACCCTTAATCAAAGGAAGAGGAGAAAAGATAGTTTTCATTCTACTAAAGACAAGCAGGAAACCCCTGTACAGAAGGGAAAGGGGAAAGATTCTAAAATACCATTGGGGACAAAAGATGAAACCTTTCAGAAAAGCATTGAGAAGCTTGTGGTAAGAATGGATGAAACCCCTGTGCAGAGAAAGAAGAATAAAGGTAGATCCAACAAGGAACCTGATGAGACAAACAAGACACTTCCCATGCAGGAGGAAGAGGGATCTGAGGAGAAGCCCATTGAGACTGAGCATGCCACTGTCCCTCCTGATAGGCATACCTACAAAAGACTTATCAAGTAGCTTACTGATGCAAGGAGAGAAATAGCTCATCTCAAAGAAGAAGACAAGGTCCACTTGTCTCAGATGGATGAGCTCATGGTTGGCTACAACCATACCTTGGAATTGGTAAGGTTTGCAGCGAGAAGGGCTCTGCCTCTTCGTAAACAACTAAAGAATATTTAGAGAAATAACAGAGGCTTTCAGTCTTAGAATAGGAAGTTAAAGGCAGAGCGAAGACACTTTCAAGATGAGGTAGCTCAAAGAAATTTACAGGTGTTAGTAGAAGCTGCCATTGAAGATGATAAACCAGCAGCTAAGGAGATCTCAACTACACCGAAGAAGCCTTCTAGCACTAGGAAGAAGAATTATGCTAAGCCAATTGAAGATACTCTTTCTACTAGAAAGAGTGTGAGGCTAAGTGTTAAGATGAAAAAATATTTGGTAAGAGGTAAGCTACATTTTGGGGAATTGTTCCTTTTTGGTAGGGTTAACTGATATACAGATACTATGTTTTCCATCTATACAAGCTCCTAGGAATTTATCTATATGGATTTTAATTTTTTCTAAGTGATAGCTTCAGTCAATAGTAAATCGCACTACCTATGGTATAGTCAAGGAACCTAAGTAAAATTGTTTCTACCATCATGGAAGGACACAAACTTCTCTGCACATGTTGTAGATTCAAAGACACTGCATTTTGACAATGATACCCAAAATTGTATGCAAACACAACGTAAGTAACCCTACATATAGGAACTGCGTAATATCTTACAGAAAACAGAAGATGCACACAGTGGTGCTACGTAAAGCACTGCGTAATATTACACAGAGGGAAGAATTGGTATATGGGTGCAACACAATGGCGCTACCTACAGGCGCTGCATAATATTTGACAGGGAGACGGTTTACACACATGCACAACATAACGATGCTACCTACAGGCACTACCTTCTCTCCTTGTTCTGTTTTAGGGTGTGCTACCCATAGTTTCTACACAAAGAAGTTTTCCAGCAAACACCATGGATCTAGGAGGACCAGGCCAAATGATTTGGACAAGTTAATGATGGAGAAAGTGACAAAAGTAGTAGTTTGCATTCTGAGGACAGATACAGGCTCCAAAGGGACACATGGAAAAACAGGAGTTGAGCAACAAAATAGGATCAAAGTAGCTAGAAGCATGATTGGATTAGTCACCATCATTTTCATGTTTTATAACATAGGAAATTCTCTGAGTTGTTAGAACAAATAAATTAATAGATATTTTCAAGGGAAAGAGGCCAGCTCATACCTACAACTGTTGCCTCCCTTTCTTGTTATAAATAGATAGATCTATTTCTTTACTAGGTTCATATGGTTGAGAAAGGCTCCCTAAACGATAATATTTTTTGAAGTGACTGTGATCTAGCTGTGTATTGGACTTAAGACTTTTTGACTAATAGAAATCATCTTCTATTTTAGCCTATATGCTTCGAATGCTAAATCTTCATGTTGTGAATGCTTCACATGGATAATTGTGGTAATGTTATGGTGGATGTTTGATCATTGTTTTATCATAGTGTTTATTTAGCTTCTTAGTTACTAATTTCAACAAGATCTTGTCTTAATAAACTTTCTTCCTTAGGCCCTTGTATACCTGATGTTTGCAGTAGCCATTACACCCCTCTCATTCAAGTTTTCCCTCTATCCCATTTACTCTCGAACTATTGGTTGAAGTTAGTCAAAACCTTATTTATTGGTACATGTTAGCCCTGTTTTTTAGTTAGGATATTATCATTTCGAGTCTTTTCCATCTAACCCTTTAAAAAAACTCATACATTCACATATAATCTGATGGGTACTGGGCTTACCTTCTATGCAATTAGAAGATGACTCCTAGTGCTAACATTTCTGGCATCATTTCCGAGGAACAATTTGTAGACTTTTCCCTAGGATAGAACGACAATCCTTACTAGCTCTCAGGGTGCATTGGGACTTAGTATTTTTAAGATTGCATCTTTCACCTGGAAACTCCATTGATTCAGCTCTGGCACCTAAAGGAAAACATACAAGATCAAATCCACAGTTACCTTTGGTTCCACCTGAGGTGGAACCAGAGAAGATAATCAAGAAGGGAAAAGCTTCTCAAAAAAGTTTTTCTGCTACTGCCACAAGTGCTTCTGGTCAGTTACCTGATTCCACTCTTGATACTCTAGTTGTTTTATCAAGTAAGATCCTTTTATCTTCTACTAAAGTATCTAAAAATCTTGATTTGAAGAGTTTTCTATTGAAAACTTTCCCTTTGAAACTAGATTGAAAGAAGAAAATATTGATATATTCTCCTGCCCTGATATTGAGAAGTGTTTCAGTCTTGATAGTTTTAAAGATTTCCCTACGTTAGGTTTTTCTACACCTTTTTGTGTTATAACTTTTTCTGCCAAAGAAGTAGGAACTTCATCTCCCTCTCAGATTTTACCATCCTCTTCAAAGACTACACTTGTTGTTGTGAATACTAAAAAATCCCCTTTATCCTTTTCTCCTTCTCCTGCTTGCTCACCTAGAATCCAAAATCAAATGACTATTGTTAACCTTCCCGCAAATAGGGTGGATTCCATAGTGGTTGTAAGATATTCTCCTCTAGTCTTGCCTCAGCCAATGAGTGCTCTTCCCCCTGGAGATTATTTGAAATACATGCCCAAGTTTACTAGAGAAGAAGATATAACAACTAAGGAACATCTTGTTTCTTTTTATAGCTATTCAGATAACCAAAATATTGAAAATGAAGATGTTTGGATGAGGATTTTCATCCAAAGCCTTTTTGGTGAAGCTAGGAAGTGGTTTAGGGGTTTGGCCCCTAGATCCATCATGGGTATTAAGGCATTGGATGAAGCCTTCTTGAGGCACTGGGGTGACAAAAAGGATTTTCTATACTACATCACTGAATTTGGATCTTTGAAAAGGAAAGAAGGAGAGTCTGTCTCAGACTTTTCTAAAATATTTAACAAAATGTACAGGAAGATCCCTGATGAGAGCAAACCCACTTAAACCATGGAAAAAATCACTTATTCCAGTTCTTTTGACTCTGAGTTCTGCCCTCTATTGAGAGAGAGAAGGTCACCTTCCTTAGTTCATATGCAATATGCTTCCTTAGAGGTAGAATCAAACATAATTGCTTTAGAGAAGCTCAGGGGAAAATCCAACAGAGATAGGAGGAAAAATAGAGCTGAAGATTCCACTTTTGACTCTCTTATTGTTCATTCATAGGTAGATGAGTTGACCAAATTAGTAAAATCCATTTCTATTGAGATCGAGAAGTTAAAATTAGAAGGAAGACAACCATATAGAAATGTTCAGAATACTGAAAATAGAGGTAATTTCAGAAGACCCAACAATGCTCCCCAAATCCTTCCTAGAGAGTCTAGAAACAAAGCGACAGATGATCAGAGGATTCAAGCTCCTTTTCAAAATAATCTGGTTGTTGATGATGAAGAAGAAGAGGTAGAGGTTGAGCCTAAGATTCACTTATTAGGTGATACATCCCCATCCCCACACTTGACTCAATCCTCTTATGAGAAATCTATAATGGATATTCAAATTAATGAGTTAAGCAAGGGAGAAAAAGCAAAGTAAAATGCTAGTAGATATAATCTGAGATCTAAGAAGAATGAAGAAAAAAGTATTTCCCCTAATCAGCTTGTTCAAAAAGAATTTTCTACCAAGGATATGATAGTGAGAAGAAAGGAAAAAGACTCTCAAAACCCACAGGTTCTGATCAGAAATCCTTCTCCTAAAACCAAAGAGATTTTGAAGCCTTCCCCTTCCTTCAATTTTGAGAATGAAATCCAGAAAATTAAGATTCCTATACCATTTTTGGAATTGATAAAAAATGAAGAATTTAAAAAGTATCTGACCAAAATGTTATAGCTCATTGCCTCTCCTAATGCCACTGATTCAATAAATGTGCAAGATAAAAAAAACAACTGTGATTTTAGGCCCTTTGATAGAAGACAGAGATGACTCATCCCCTCCCTTCTACACTTCTCTAAATATTCATGAAAAAGTGATGCATAACTATCTTTTGGATTTAGGGGCCTCCCATAATCTTATGCCAAAGTCTGTTATGGATGAACTTGGATTGGAAATAAAAAAAACCTATCATGGCCTATATTCTTTTGACTCTAGGAAAGTAAAATGCTTGGGGGTCATTAAGGATATGGTTGTAACTCTATTTGCGATGCTCATGAAAAGTATACGTATGGATGTTGTGGTGGTTGATGTTCCTCCCAAGTTTGGCATGCTCTTGTCAAGGTCTTGTATTTAAAGACTTGGAGGGACCTTTTATATGGATCTCTTGTATGTAACTATCCCTATGTTTGGGAGGGGGAACATAGAATACTTTACAGGGAAGTCCAGTTGGCTTACATTATTAGTGATGAAGCTAACCCCACCAATCATCCTGTTTTCACTCTTGATACCAATTTCGGGTCTAGCATTTTGCAGTTCATTGATGCACCTGAGACTCCTCTTGAAATCAGAAAGAAACCTATTACCTTATCTGAAGAGCCTCCTCTAGCCACTTCCATTTGGAAGATGTTCTTTGATGAAGCATCTTCTAAGGAAGGTGTTGGTACGGGACTGTTCTTTGTCTCACCAACTCAAGAGACTATATCTTTGTCATATAAACTAGAATTCGAAACTACCAATAATGTGGCAGAGTATGAAGCTCTCATCTTGGGATTGAGAGCTACAAAGGATGTGGGAATTAAAAATATGTCAGTATTTGGAGATGCTGAATTGATAGTTCATCTGACCAAAAAGATTTGTCAAACTAAACACCCTAGGCTTAGATCTTATAGAAATGAAGTATGGGACCTAGTGGAAATTTTTTTCTCTGAGTTTGACATCTCTTTTATTCCATGAGAAGAGAATTATGTGGCTGATTATTTGGTTGTATTAGCAAGCAAATTCAGGATACCTACACCCCTTAAACTCAAGTATGATGTAGAAGTCAAGTACATGCCTTCTATACCAGACAATGTCAAATATTGGAAGGTGTTTGAGGATGATCTGGAGCTTACAAAATTTCTTGAGTCTACTCATGAATTTGTTGCATTACACATTGATCAGGATCATGGTTCTAAAATTACTCCACATGCTAATGTTTTCCTTAATAAAATTGCTAATCATCATATTGTGCAGCTACCTAGCAATCACATTCCAAAAGGACTAGTTCCTTTGGAAAAACTATTTGATGAAAATGATGTGGTAGTAAAGGGGAAGGTGTCTACTAATGATGTTGATATAACTGAGTGCAATTTGGTTACATAAAACGATCCAAAATATGTCAAGATGTCAAGTATCTTATCAGGAGAGCATAGGGAAAAATATGTCAAATTGTTAAAGGAGTTTGCTGATGTATTTGCATGGACTTATGAATATCTCAGAACTTATGACACAAACATTATAGAGCACAAGATTCCATTAAAAGAAGAGACCAATCCCTTCAGGAAAAAGTTGAGGCAAATCAATCCTATGTTACTTCCTATCATGGAGAAAGACGTAAAAAAGATTTTAGATGAAAATTTTTTTATTCCTTTGAGATATTCTGAATGGGAGGCTAACTTTGTCCCCGTGAGGAAAAAGAATGGAGAAATCAGACTTTGTGTCGATTTCCAGAATCTGAACAGAAGCTCCAAAAAGGATAATTACCCTTTGCCCAAGATGGATCATATATTATAGAGGGTGACAAGTGCAGCTCAGATGTCTATAGTTGATGGATTTTCTGGCTACGACCAGATTTCTATTTTTCCAGAGGATAGAGAGAAGATGGATTTTACCACTCCTTGGGGTACATTCATGTATGCCAAGATGCCCTTTGGTTTGATGAATGCGGGGGTGACCTTTCAGTGAGTTGTGGACAGAGCATTTATTGGAGAAAAAGACAAGTTTGTTGTTATCTACTTATATTACATAACTGTGTTCTCTCAATCTGATGAAGAGCACTGTGATCATTTAAGAAAGGTTTTCTTAAATTGCATAAACTTTGTCCTCTCTTTGAATCCAAAAAAGTCATTGTTCACCATGAAAGAAGGAAGCTTATTGGGGCATATCTTGTCAGTTGAAGGGGTGAGGATTGATTACAGCAGGGTTGAAGCCATACTAACCTTAGCACTGCCTAGATCTAAAAAATAATTTCAATCTTTTATGGGAAAGGTTAATTTCTTAAGAAGGTTTGTGTCAAATTTTGTTGACTTTCTTAAGCATATCACAACCATGTTGAGGAAATATAATGAAATCAAGTGGACTATTGAGGCACATAGTTCTTTTGATTAAATAAAGAAATCTTTGACAGAATCCCTAGTCTTGGTCAGCCTAGACTACTCCAAGGACTTTCTTATTTTTTCTTTTGCCTCTTTTGATACAGTAGCAACAGTTTTGTTGCAGAAGAACTTTGAAGGCTTAGAGAAGCCCATTGCCTTTTTCAGCCGGGCTTTGAGAGATGAAGAATTAAAATATGACATTATGGATAAGCAAGCCTATGCACTAGTTAAATCTCTTAAGTCCTTCAGAGTTTATGTGTCGCATTCAAAATTTATTGCTTATGTTCTATCGGCTACTGTAAAAGAAATTCTTATTCAGTCTGATATTGACAGAAAACACAACAAATGGATTGCTAAAATACTTGAATTTGATTTAGAAATCATGCCTACCAAATTGTTCAAAGGCCAGGGTTTAGCCAAGCTGTTGGCTGAATCAAATTGCTTAGCATTGGGAGTAAATTTCATTGGTTCATGTTCAGGAAAGAAGATGAATGAATTAAACAACAAAGGTACTCAAGTAATCCATGCATTGGCAGATTGCAATTGGTACACGGACATTATATTTTTCTTGCAGAATTTACAACCTCCAAGTGGTATGGAAAGGAACAAGGTGAGAGTGTTAAAACTCAAATCAATAAAGTATTTCTTGGTTGATCAAATTTTTTATTGGAAGGATCCATTGGGAGTGTTGTTGAGATGCCTAGATCTGCAAGAAGCCCAAAGGATTATGTCTAATTTTCATGACAATTTGTTTGGGGGGCATCATTTTTGGAGGACCACCACCTACAAGATTCTCAAGGCTAGGTATTTTTGTCCTATTATATTTACAGATGTCTATGCTAAGATCAGAGCATGTGATAAATGTCAGAAATTTTCTGGAAAACAACAACTTAAGCCTTTGTCATTAAATCTCGTAGCAGCTTTAGGGCCTTTTCAATAGTGGGGCCTAGATTTTATTAGCGAAATTCATCCCGCTTCAAGTGGCCAACATAGATGGATTTTGACTACCATAGATTACTTCACTAAGTGGATAGAGGCTATCCCTACCAGGAATGCTTTCCACAAAGTGATCATTGGTTTTGTTGAATATATTATAGCAAGGTTTGGCTACCCAAACATAATTGTCACTAACAATGCTACATATTTCAAGGCTGAACCTTTGATTCAGTTTTGTCAATAGTTTGGAATCACATTGATTCACTCTACCCCTTACTACCCCTAATGGAATGGGCTTGCAGAATCCTCCAACAAAATCCTTCTAAATATCATTAAAAAGTTGGAGGACAATAAAAAGGCATGAGATTCAAAACTCAAGTTTTCTTTGTGGGATGAAAAAGTGACAACGAAGAAGGCCTTGGGTCTCTCTCCTTTCCATCTTCTGTATGGAGTTGAGGCCATTTTCCCTGCTCAACTTGCCTTGTCTATGGAAATTTTTTTCCAAGATTATCAAGGGGAGTCGGATGATATGATCAAGAGGATTCAGCAACTGGTTGAAATGCAGCAGACTTGGGAGCATCTAGTAGATAAAGAATATGATCATCAACTGGAGATCAAGCAGGCGTTCGACAAGAAAGTGAAAAAGGAGGATTTTCAATTGGGCGATCTGGTGCTCAAGTGGGATGCACTGAGGCAAGATAAGGGAAAGCATGTTAAATTTGAAGCTTCATGGACCTATCCTTTTAAAATCTCTAAGGTATTCTCTAATAACACCTTCAAGTTTCAGAATATGGAGAATGAAGAGGTGTTTGGTGGCCCTGCTAATGACCATTTCTTGAAAGAGTACTTTGTTTGAGCCATGAGTGGCTCTTCATGAAATTGTAAATATCATTTTATTTTTATTTTTTTGTTTCAATAACTGACCCCATAGCCCTAGGATAAGGCACTAAATCTACTCATTCTTGGCAGCCCATAGGGGGGATGCCATCCCCTATGGAGCCAATGTTATCAAACTATGTTGCCTTGGGTCTTTAGTTTGATTAATATTTTTTAAAACCTTAGATTTAAATTTTTGAGTTTCATCCTCAATTTGAGTTTGACCAATGTTATCATCTTAAAGTTTGATGTTAAGATCACCTTAGAAGATTAGAGTTTTGAATCATAGTCCTTGTTGGTCCTCAATTCGGTTTGTGGTTCTAGAACCTCTTTAGCTCATGACTCATTTTTGGTCCCCTTCATGACTTGTCCTTAAATCGATCCCTCCCATTGCTAAGATGATATGACACCTCTTCACATTCACTCGTGACCCAATAAGGATGACTCATTGTACCTTCTTACCTGTCTAATCATTTTGTTTTGATTTGAAAGCATTGCTTACTCATCAGGCAGCTCTGTAGCACCTGTCACATTTATTATCCATCCACTCCAAGTCATGATTTCCATGATTGAGACCATGTACCTTGTTTTTAGTGCCATAATTTAGTTAAGAGCCTTCAAAATATCTTGCATTTATGATCCTTGGTAACGGTTTCTAAATTTTGAAAAGTTCAACAATGTTGCGCTGCATAAGTTTACCAGTTCTAATCAAGCGACCACATGTCAACTAAATCCGACGCTATGAGAGATTTTAGGGCCGATATTTCCTCAATTTCATCCTAAGATCTCACTGAGGATCTCAACAGGTGTCATCTTTATAGGTATCCTGTGCAGCCTCCTTTGCATATTTATTTTCACATGAAATTTGTGCTCGAGTTTTCAGTTTGTTGAGCTTGCAAGGTAGTAAAGGAGCCATATTTGCATTCCTGTAAATGTCCTCATCCATGTCCATGGTCTAATTACTGTTCATTTCTTTAGCCTTTGAATTCGCAGGTCTGTAATAGCCTATCCCTTATGTATGCGTTGCGCTACCCAGAGGCACTGCTCAAACCCTTTATGTTTTCCATGCTCCGCTTTCATCCTATACAAAGAACCATTTTAGATCACCCCTTCACAGTCTATGCTCTAAAAATCCTGTACATGTCTAAAGGTCTATTTTCCATAGTCAAGCTCGGCTTTCTAAGAACTGTCAGTTTTAAAGGGCCATCCTTGTGCATTTGAAACCTGAATTGAAGCTTTATGGTCATTAGCATCCCTTAAGAAAGCACAGAAAGGTGGCAAGATAGTTAGGACAGAACCTGTGGACATGTGCCTTTTTGACACAAAGCCTATGGTAAAGGAGATGTTTCAAAGAGAAGGATTCCTCTCTTTTTTCCAGAACATGCAGAGAGGCCATCCAAAAGTAACAAAAGAATTTGCATTAAATTTTTATGGCAAGAAAAATAGAGTTGGGGATTTGGAATTTGAGGTAACCGAAACCTCCATCTCAGCTGCAACATGAATCCCCATTTCAGGTGAAAATTGGTTCAAGGCCATGGTTTTGAGTTCACCCTTTGTTAAATATCTATTCAAGCATGAATATCGAATCAATGAGTTATCTAAGAGTATGCCGAGGAATCAGTTGATTGATCAGTTTGATAGAATGTTGAAAATCATATAGAGATATTTTACTTGTGAAGGGAGATTTAACACCTTGTACCATTACCACATAAGTTTGTTGTTACGTTTTACTGGTAAGGTTAAGATGAATGTTCCTTATTACCTATTGAGAAGTATAGGTAAAATGTTAGATAGGGTCCAAGCCAAATCTAAGGATGTAGATTCTAGCCTTTTTCACTCTAGATTGATCAAAATGTTAATCTCTGAAGAGTTGGGAATGAAAGAGATTTCAAGGTAGCATTTTGTGGTTACTTCTCACTTCAAACTGGACCCAACACCTACTCCCCAATCACAGATCGCAGGTCCTTCATCACTCACTAGTACTAAAGTAGGGATCAACAAGAAGAGAAAGGGTAGAGCCCCTATTTCAGAGATCAACAAGCAAGTCAGGGAAGCTGAGGAGGAAGTTTGTCCTTCTCCACACAGAGATTTCTCATCACCACCTCCACCAGGGTTAGAAAAAGTGCCATATTCTACCAAGGTGACATCTAAAAAGGGGAATAAGATTCCCTTTCCTTATCCTCCTCCAGTATTTGAAATCAAGGGTAAAAGACCTTTCACTAGGTCATCAATCCATAAGGAGGTTTTCCAAGAGCATCCTTTGCCTGAAACCCCTGTTCTAAAGAAGAAAGGAAAAATCCTTAAAAGGCATGTGGAGGAGAAATCTGAAACCCTTACTTAGAGGAAGAGGAGAAAAGATATTTTGCAGTCTACTGAAGACAAGCAGGAAACCCCTGTACAAAAGAGAAAGGAGAAAGGTTCTAAAAGACTCTTAGAGACAAAAGATGAAACCTTTGAGAAAAGCATTGAGAATCATGTGGTAAGAAAGGATGAAACCCCTGTGAAGATAAAGAAGAATAAAGGTAGAGACAACAAGGAACCTGATGAGAAAGAAAAGACACTTCCCATCTAGGAGGAAGAGAAGTCTAAGGAGAATCCCATTGAGACTAAGCATGCCACTATTCCTCCTGATAGTCAGACCTACAAAATACTTATCAAGCATCTTAGGTATGCAAGGAGAGAAATAGCTTGTATCAAAGCAGAAGACAATTTCTACTTGGCTCACATGGATGAGCTCATGGTTGGCTACAACCATACCCTATACTTGTTAAGGTTTGCAGTGAGAAAGGCTCTGCCTCTTTGTAAACAAATGAAGAATCTTTACAGACAGAATAGAGGCTTTTAGTATCAGAATAGGAAGTTAAAGGTAGAGCTAAGACACTTTCAAGATGAGGTAGATCAAAGAAATTTGCAGGTGTTGGTAGAAGCTACCATTGAAGATGATAAACCGACAGCTAAGGAGAGCTCATCTACACCGAAGAAGCCTGCCAACGCTAGGAAGAAGAAGTCTACTAAGCCAATTGAAGATACTCTTTCTACTAGAAAGAGTGTGAGGCTAAGTGTTAAGATGACAAAATAGTTGGTAAGGGGTAAGCTCCATTTTTGGGAATTGTTCCTTTTTGGGAGGGTTAACTAATATGTAGATACTATGTTTCCCATCTATACAGGCTCTTAGGCATTTAGCTATATGGATTTTGATTTTTTGCTAAGTGTTAGTTTCACTTAGTAGTAAAGGGAACTACCTATGGTATAGTCAAGGCACCTAAGTAAAATGGCTTCTATCATCATGGAAGGACACAAACTACTCTACACATGTTCTAGATTCAAAGATGCTATGTTTTGGCAATGATACCCAAAATTGTATGCAAACGTAGCGTAAGTAGCTCTACGTATAGGCGTTCTGTAATATCTTATAGAGAGCAGAAGCTCCAAACTGTGGCGCTATGTAATATTACATAGAGAGAAGAATTGGTATATGGGTGAAACACAATGGCACTACCTATAGGCACTCCTTAATATTTGACAGGGAGCTGGTTTACACACATGCATAGCACAGGGGCACTTCCTTCTTTCCGTGTTCTGTTTTAGGGTGCGCTACCCAGAGTTTCTACACAAGGAAGTTTGCCAGCAAACACCAGGGATCTAGGAGGACTAGGCCAATAACTTTGGACAAGTTAATGATGGAGAAAGCGTCAAAAGTAGCAGTTGGCATTCGTAGGACAACTACATGCTCCAAAGGGACACATGGAAAAATAGGAGTTCAACAGCAAAAGAGGATCAAAGTAGTTAGAAACATGATTGGATTAGTTGCCAACATTTTATTGTTTTATAGCATAGGTAGTTATCTGAGTTGTTAGAACAAATAAATGTCTAGAGATTTTCAAGGGAAAGAGGCCATCTCGTACCTCCAGTTGTTGCCTCCCTTTATTGTTATAAATAGATATATCTATTTCTTTAGTAGGTTCAGATGGTTGAGCAAGGCTCCCTAGACTATAATATTTTTTGAATTGACTATGATCTAGCTATGTACTAGACTTAAGACTTTTTGACTAATAGAAATAAACTTCTATTTTAGCCTATATGCTTCTAATTCTAAATGTTAATGTTGTGAATTCTTCACATGGATAATTTTGGTAATGTTATGGTAGATGTTTGATCATTGTATTATCATGGTGTTTATTTAGATTCTTAGTTTCTAATTTCAAGAAGATCTTGTCTTAATAAACTTTCTTCCTTAGGCTCTTATAGACCTGATGTTTTCAGAAGCCATTACACCCCTCTCATTCAAGTCTTCCCTCTATCCCATTTACTCTCAAACTACTACTTGAAGTTAGTCAAAACCTTATTTGCTAGTACATGTTAGCCCTGTTTCTGAGTTAGGATATTATCATTTTGAGTCTTTTCCATCTAACCCTTTAAAAACAATCATACATTCACATATAACCTGATGGGTACTAGGCTTTACTTCTATGCAATCAGAAGGTGTCTCCTAGTGCTAACAGAGCGAAACTCAATTATTCTAATATTGAAAAACTTGCATTGGCAGCAGTCCATGTTGTCCAACGGTTCCATCATTATGTTTTGTTTCGCAAGACCATCGTCATTGCCATTGTGAATCTGTTTCAATACGTGTTGACACGATGGGTAATCGGTGGAAATATCAGTATATGGATAGTTGTCCTCTAGGAATTTGACTTATATTTCATTTCGACGACACACAAAAAGTCACTGGTATTTGTAAAACTCATCTCAAAACTTTCGATCGAGTGAGGTGATGTTATGCTCGAAGAATCGCCTATTCAAGGAGACATGTTTTTGATAGCATCTTTAGACCACTAGTATGGATATATACTTGCTTATCTCCAGACTTTGAAGTGCCCCACCTCTTCTTCTCGTGATGAGCGTCACCATATATTCCATCAGGCGAAGAACTATCTCATACTTGAAGATTCTCTGTATCATCATGGTGTAGATTGCATCCTTCGTCGGTGCCTCTCTCTTGAAGAAGAGGAAATTGTGCTTAACAATTTTCATACTGGAGCATGTGGCGGTCATTTGTCTGGGTTGGAATAAACCCAAAATATTTTATGAGCTGGTTACTTTTGGCCGACACTAATCAAAGATTGTATCGCATCAGTCAAGAAGTGCCACCCGTGTCAAATCTTCTCACGGTAGATAAGGGCACATCCCGCTCCCATGTTTCCTATCATCACTGTTGGCCCCTTCACCAAGTGGGGGATCGATTACACTACTTTCAACCCTCCTTCGGCAAGGGGGAACCATTATATAATCATAGTAGCAGACTACTTCACCAAGTGGGTCGAATCTATGCCAACGTTCAAAGATGATGGCGAGACTGTCGCCCTCTTTTTCTTTAACCAGATTATAGCACCATTCGACATCCTGAGAGAGATTTTCATTGACCATGGTAGTCACTTTCAGAACACAATGATGAATGAGTTAACATCAATTCTTGGGTTGAGGAAAGAACATTCGTCACCCTACTACCCTCAAGCAAATGGTTAGGTGGAAGCTACCAATAAATCTCTTAAGACCATCCTACAACGAACAAACATTTCGGCCAAGTCAAATTCACATCTGATGTTATACTTGGCATTATGGGCCTACCGAATGTGTGTTAAGACTGCCACCAGTTTCTCACCTTTTCAACTCATTTATGGGTTGGAAGCAGGCTTTCCCATCAAATTCCAGATCCCATCTTTAAAGTTGGCAGTACATTTATTGCCAGACACTTCACCACTTGAAGAGCATTTATTATATCTAGAGCAACTCAATGAGCAGCATCGTGATGCGGCCTTAGCTAATGAATCTCACAAACAAAAATTCAAGTGTCAATATGATCAGTCCATTCATGCTCATATTTTCTCAGAAGGTGACCTTGTCCTAGTCTATGACCAATATAAGGATGCCCCGGGGAAAGGCAAGTTCAAACCCATGTGGTTCAGACCTTTCATCATAAAAGAGGTTCTTAAAAAGGGTGCTTATCATCTGGTAGATTTTGAGGGAAATGCTTTGGCAGAACTCAGAAATGGGCTCTACCTCAAGAAGTATTACTCATAGGTAGGTCACCTTCGGTAACTTTTTGTAACATATGTATAGTCTTTGTACTATTACTTTTTGGTTTCTTTTGGTTTTATGAAAGTGTCATTTTTTATATTATATTTTGTCACTGTGGCAGATGTCAAGTGAATCAAAGGTGTTTGTTGGATTCGCAGACGGTGCTAGCTGGCACACTCAGAGGCTTGCCTCCGTAGCTTGGGTAATTTTTACACCTCAGGGCTAGTTTCTATCTTTAGGAGGTATATGTTTAGACGACACCACAAACAATGTCACCGAATACAACACAGTAATTGAGTTGTTTCATGATGCTTTGACACTTAGTATCTCTCACCTCCGGGTCTATTTAGATGCTCAGTTGGTTGTGTCTCAGTTAAATAGAGTCTACCGTGTTCATGATCCTACTTTACACTGGTAATTTCTTAGGGTACGTATCTTCGAACGAAGCTTCGATTATATTACATATTTGCATGTTCCTAGGAGATTAAATCAAGTCATAGATACTCTAGCTAATCAAATTTTAGATTGGAATATCATAGACATACGAGGAAGACACACACATGCACATGTAAATGCATTTTTAGAGCAAATGTAATCCATAAGACATAAAAAGACATAAAAATCCATATATAATATCAAAAATATCAGAGTACATGAGTGGGCACAAGTGCCTCAAAAATACGTCCAATAATGAGTCATGGGGCTTATGCCCTCAAAAATATACAATTAGTGCCCTCAACATGTAAAAAGTCCAGCCTAACTAAGGACGGGGCTTGTTGGCCCTGTTGTAATGGTCAACAACATTTTCCAAATGTCGAAAAAGTCAGACCCACATTCATGGTGCCCCCACTACATGAGGTTGCATAGATGGTGGCAGATCCTCGATCTCTGCCATGGAGACTATGCGAGTAAGTGAGATAAATTTTCTCTCTACTCATCTCAAAAATCTCTCAGCCTCACCGACTGGAGGTACTCTTGCTGCTGTTGGTCCGCCGACTGCAGTTGGGGAGGCCTCTGGCCGAGAACATCTCAAGTTCCTCACATATTCCACTGGTCACATTGGCCCCACATCTGCACATAGCAGACATAGATATGTCAGATACTCTGGTGTATAAAAAAAATGATATATATAAAAAAAAACATAAAAATTACATATATTTAACAAAAAAAATATGAAGAAAAATTACCCATCTCTCCTCACTGCTCCCCGGGAGGTATCGGTATCTCAGGGTCTCTAGAGAAGTCAATCTCGACATAGGGGTAGTCCTCTATGACCAGAATATTTTACGCCCACTAAGAAAATAACTTCTCATCGAAGGTCTCAATGGTCCTCCCTCCCCCCTGTCACGACAACAATGCCACCCATCTTCATAATGCGGGGAGAGAGGCCTCGTGCCCTCGTATAGTCTCTCTAGGAATGAAATTGGGCACTCTCTCAAAGAAGAAAGAAAAAAGAATCATCCCAAATCTTAAATTCCTCTGATTTCGCATTTGACACTCTGTTAATTGCCTCTTCATACAATCCAGTAAAGTAGTGCTCCAGTCAAATATTTGTGCATTCAAGCACTGGACTACACAATTCATGTGTGCACGAGAATCCTGATGCAAATACGTGGACCCAGTAATCTGCCTAATGAGAAACACTATAACTTTTAGTGATAAGTTAGAGATCTTTCTTATCGTCACTTGCGAGCTCGTTCTATCAGCATTTGCTTCACAATGGAGTCCAATAAACTCCGATATGTTATGAGGCCTAGAAGGAAAGGTACAAAATTTGACTGGTTCCCCTCTCCTCGAGAGGCCAGTCAGGAAGTATATATCCTCTATCATTGGAGCCAACGACTTCCCCTCTAGCATAAAGGCCTCTGCATCAAGATGCCAATAATCCACCAAGGCGTTCAGTAGCCTAGGTTGTGCTTGCATGAAAGGAAAATGGAAAAAATTTAACAAACCACATTGCAATAGTGCAACAAGAGCATCAGGGTCCTCATTGACCCACACATCGATATCCTCATTCTCTCTTTCCCTTCAGTGAACATACATCATGCAAATAGACAAAGTTTAGGAGGGTTAACTCTTGCTTTTAATTTTTTTTTTTACACTAAATGGAAGGTCCACACGGGCTGTAGTGATCACAGTAGCGTGTACACTCGGGTTGTCATAAGGCAGCCCATGTGTACACGTGGGCTATCATAAGACAATCCATGTGGACGTAGGGCCGACCTTTTAAAGGACGATGCTCCCCCAAAAAATGAACTTAAATGCATAAATAAAGATTTAGAATGAAAGAGGGGGTAGTGAGTACTTGGTCCAAGAGGATGGTCATTTCATCCACTGAAGCTCCCGGAATCAACTCTTTTCACAAAGGGGTAGTTTTGATTTTTAGTCAATTTCTCAATTAACAATGGTGATAATGAGATGTTAACTTCTATTTATAGACTTTTTGGCTTCTTTTTGTCAATTTTTTTACCCTTTTGTCTTTTTTTCTAAACTGGAAATCATTTAGTATGGTTTGGGAGTTTTCTTTGGAATGTCACGAGAAGTGTTCTTTAGGTATTTGCAAAATTTTCGGAGTTTTTGGGTCATTTTGAAGGTCCTTTGGTAAAAAGACATTTTTTCCAACTCGTTGCATTTAAGATAGGATTCCACCTGCACTTCCTACATCTTGTTGTCTTTTCTTCTTTGTCATAGGATCGATCCCACCGAGTTGCGACACAGAACCATCATTGTTGCTTTAGGTGTGTCATAATTTAGTGGTAGAGCCTACCTTAACATGGATTCCCTAGGTAGGTCATGGTTTCATTTTGGTGTCCATGTTGTCATTAATGACTATAGGCCTAGGAGTCCTTACCAACTATTCCTAATTACGAGTTTGATCCTCATTTTTATAATTTTGTATCACTCTTGACCTGACCCTCGAGACTCCCAAAACTTAATGGGTCTCCTTTTAAGCTCTTTTCAGACCCTCTAAATGTGAAAAGATTGTCGAGTGATCTTGTTGACCTTCACACTCACTAAACTGAAATTTTAAGTCACGTATATCTGGTGGTAGTTTACCCCTTCTTCATTCTAGATGGTCAAATGTACGAACAAAGGTATACTCTAGGAGCCTCAATTATCTAGAAGAGTACTCTCAGGTATAATTTTAACCCTTTTTTGGGCCTGAGGAACTAAATTTATGAAAAAGGAACCCCCACGAAGTCCATACTTAATCTCTTTTCAGACTCCCTAAAATTGAAAATATCACCGAGTGACATTATTCTTTCACACTCGTTAAAATGGTCCAGAATAAAATTCTTGATGGAGTCCATAGTTAATCTTTTTTCAAACTCCTTAAAAATGAAAAAATTGTCGAGTAACCTTGTCTTTATCACACTCGTTAAAATGGTTTTGAATAGACGTCTGGTCGGTGATAGTTTACCCCTTTTTCGAGCCAACTAGACTATCTTCAAAAAAGGTACCCCAGCGGATTCTCCTTTTACGTTTTTTCATACTCTCTAAATATGAAAAATCGTCAAGCTTACCTTCTCTGGGCTTGTTAAAATTACATCGAAGGATGTTACCATTGTGTGTTTTGTTAACTGTGTTTTCATACATATGTCTTTGGCCTAATGTCGGCTCCATGTTGCTCTTAACTGAACCATCTGAAGAATGCCTTATACGCTAGCCCTGTAGCACTTTTCCTTTGCGTCTTGACACCTTTGGCCACCGAGAGGGATTTTTGTGAGTGTCCTTTCTCTGAACATTAGTCTTGTCCTTATGCCTAGAACTAGTATGTTTGTGAAACTCATTCCTCATTTGTAATGTAGCATTCTTTTATTCTTTTTAAATCTCTCCAAAATTATTGAAAAAGACCAAAAAAATTCAATATACCCCAAAAAGAGGAAGGGAAAAGTATTTTCTTTTCATTGGCAGCACAAGGAGTCGCCCTTGGACAAAGCACATCCTTCTATTTGTTCTTCAATCTCTAGGATTTAATATGACCTTAGGAAGTTATTCTCGCTACAGAGAAATGTGTCCTCCTCCATTTGGTTAATCTTCCAAACATATGGAGAGTTTGTGTTGCCTCCTACATCGTGAACTTATGTCAATGCCATGTTTCCTGAGTCTCATGCTTTGTCATGCTATTATCCAAGGGAAGTTTTTGCCAATCCTGAGTTGGCCCCTCTGTAGTTTGTTTCTTTCCCTCATGCTCGACCATCCCAAAAGTCCAATCAAGTCTTTGTTCGAAATCCATGAAGCCTCCAGTCTAATCATCAAGATCCTCTAGTCCATGACTGAAGAGCTATCGAAGACCTCTGGGTTGTGAAGTAGTACATTCATATTACACTCCTACCCAAGTTTTGAATATTTTGAAGTGGATGCTCGAGCTTTGAAGACCTCATCTCCAACCATCAGGCCTTACCAACTTCTAGAAGATGTATACTATATATGTATATATTTTTTATTTTGAGATGTAGATCTGTTGTGTATTGCTCATGGATACACTTTATATAGTTATATGACATGGATCTACAATGTATTTGATTGGTAGCCATGATTTTATTTCATTCTGAGCATGGGTATGGCCACCTCAGTGAGACAATTTTTATTTTGCAGATGGCACCTCTCGTATTCTAGTCCCTAGGCTCACTAGTTTGGTATGCTGATAAATATTGATAATGTATTTCGACCATCAGATGCTCTTCTTACGTCAAACATTAGGGGGCATCTTTTATAACCCTAATTTGCACCAGACATGCTTACCTGGCATCAAGCCATCTCATATTCCTTCTTTTCCAAGCCAGTACTGAACAACACTTCTTAAAAACACCCTTTTTAAAGGCCCACGCACCCTGCTCCACTACAGCCTGCGTGTACACGCTATCTAGCCCATTACAGCCCGCGTCTACCTACAAAAGCACGAAAAATGGAAAGTTGATGACATAACACACAGTTTTGGGTAAGTTAACTAAACCTTTCGACCATGCATGGCGATTCACTCGACTAAATACCTAGCTCCCTATAGCCTATAAAATAACGGTTAGGGGTCCAACTTGAGAAGAGGAAAATCATAGTAAAGAAACTCTACCCGAATTAGAATTCCCCTTGCCCAAGATTCTGCAACTATTTTGTGATTCCAAAGAAAAAGAGAATAAATTCTGTTAGCAGTTGGTGCATAGTAAAAGAGGAGCCTGGGACAAGATTCATGTAGTGGTCATCTTCATCATTGTAAGTTTCTTTAGTGAAGTTAATAATAAAGAAGTACTTTTCCTATCCCACCATATGAGGTTTTCATTGTTTATTTCGTAAATGTTGATTAAATATCTAACCCATTAATCCGTAGATCAAATGGATGTGGAGTTCTCTGTTTGTATTTTTTGAATGAAGGTCAGGCTTGGGAGGAGAGTTGCAGTCAAAGAGAGACCAAGCATGAAAAGGAATCGATGCCAAACATCGTAAATAAGGTATGTTCACTTGACCTTCTTAACTATGTATTTTATTAAAAATAATGGGGATTAGGTATGGGATGATGGTAAAAAGTAGGAATCTTTAGGTCTTTTATACATGCATGATAAAACCCTAAGTGCTAGTCCGTAGGGAGATTTCCCACTCACAACACTCACCCATTTGTAATTTTCACTAGAGCATAATAAAATTATCCCATTTAAATGTTGATATCTATGAATTAATGCATTTTTTTCTTTGGGTACTTTTATTATGAGTTGTAGTGCTCTATGCATAAATTATTGAAGTAAATTTTCATCTTGTAGCACCTGCGCATATACTTTATTATTGTTTTGCACATTTTCAACTTCCCAATGAGTTTTCCTTTTCCCACAAGTCATATACGGCATATATATCGAAATATGGGACTATTGGGGTGTTTATTAGCTACCCATAGACCATATAAACATTTTTTGCCATTTGTCGACTATCAAATTCACCCCAAAACGTTTTTCCTTCATCGTCAAATGCCAAACCGACTTCTGAAAACTTTTCTCCATCTGTGAGTGACACAATCAACTTCCATACATTTTTTATGCATCGTGGATCACTAAAATTCATCCCAAAATGTTTTCTTACATTGTTGGTGATTAAATTCACCCTCATATTTTCTTCTCCTCCTGTTGGTCACTAATTCCGATTTTCAAAAGGTTTCCTTTCACTGTTGGCCACCAAATCCTCCCTTTAATTGATTTCTTTCATCATAGGTTGAATTTCATATGACTAGCATATTTCTTAGTCAATTTATCTTCACTATCTAATCAACAACAATCCCTAGTCAACTAAATCAGTCCATAATTCGACTAGGTCAGTGTCTAGTCAAATTGTCTTCTTGGTCGACTTGACTTTAGTCTAATTTGACTTGGTTGACGGGACTCTTGGTCAACTCAAATTTGGTCAATTCTTTTTCTATTCCAAGCCAACTTGCATCTTTCTAACTCGTTTTGTTTCATCTCGACCTGTGGCTTGATTGGTTGAGAATTTCTCGTTGTCCAAAGAGATAAGGCTATAATTTTTTTATTCGGAAGAATTATCCATGTTAGTGAGATGAAAAGGTTATAATCCTACCATTTATAGATCAAAATATTCATCCAGATAGTAGGTGGAAGAAAACGCAGTTGCAGTGTGTCAGGAGTTTTGATAGTCTTGTCTTTATTGCATTGACAAGTATCACATTCAACTACAAAGGTGTGAATGTCCTATTTCATACTGTACCAAAAAAATAACGTTTGACCCTTTCATAAGTTTTGGAAAAACTTGAATGCTTGGTTGTAGGTGAAGCATGAAACTAAAATAACACTATGTATTTAAGGGTCGATTGTTTTCTTAAATAGAGGCAACCTTTATAGCGAATCTCTTCATTATGCCAAGAGTACCCTAGAGAAGCATGGGGATCCTATTGTTGTTTTTGGATTAGGATAGATATTTTGGGGTATTTCCACCATTCCTAGTGAACAACTTGAAGCTAATATGAAACAATGAATGAGAGGGAAAGAGGGAGCACTTTTCTTCATATTGTCAAGAAAGGGCATCAACCACCACATTTTATTTTCTCTTCTTGTAAATGATGTCATAATCATACCCAAACATCTTGGTAACCCATTATTTTTTATCCAAGAATGAAATCTTTTGTTCCAGGAAATACTTGAGGCTTTGATGATCCATTTTAATTTGGAAGTGTTTCCCTAAGAGATAAGGGTTCTAGAGATCCAATGCAAGAAAAATAGACAACATTTACTTTTCATAGATTGATTGGCCCAAATTTAGCTTCAACAACTATTTTCTGGTGAAACCCAAAGTTCTTCCTTCTTGAATGAGGACTAACCTGATGCATCACATTCTAGAACAAAGGTCTTGGTGAAGTCAAGTAGTTCTAGGACATGAGTTGTGCACATAGATTCTTTCAAGGCTTGGAAGTATTGGTCAGTTGATGGAGTCCAACCAAAAGAATTATTTTTAAGGATATTTATGAGGAGAGACACAATGTTTCCATAATTTTGAACAAACTTGTGATAATATCCCATTAAACCCAGGAAACCATGCAAAATTTTAAGAGTTTTAAGGCGAGGCCAATTCTGCATATCTTCAATTTTATTAGGATCCACCCTTACACCATTCTTGCCAACAATATGACCTAGGTACTCAACTTCATAGGTTCCAAAAGAACATTTAGATTGTTTGAGGAAGAGTTTGTACTTGGAGAGGAGATGGAGAAATTGATCCACATGAGTGAGATGGGTTTGCAAATTTTTACTATAGATGAGAATATCATCAAAGAAAACTAACACAAAGTGATGGAGGAAAGAAAAAATGATATGATTTATGAGTCTTTGAAAAGTGGAGGGGAATTACAGAGACCAAAGGGAGTGAACAAGAACGCATACTCACCCTCATGATTTTGAAATGTAATCTTGGGGCTTTCTTCCTCTTTCATATGTATCTAGTGGTAGCTAGAACATAGATCAATTTTAGTAAATCATTGAGCCCCACTGAGTGCATATAGAAGGTCATCTATGAAAGGAATGGATGATTTGTCCTTGATGGTAATTTTGTTGAGGGAACTAAAAATTAAAATACATGCACTAAGTTTCTTCCTTCTTGAGGACCATGACTATATTGGAATAATAAGGGTTGGTACTGGGATGAAATAAACCCATTGCTAGCAACTCTTGGACAATTTTTTCAAGTTCATTTTTCTGAGAAAAGAGATGAAAATAAGGGAGAACATTGGGAGAGAGTGCAAGATACCAGATATATAAAATATGCAGAACATAAATGAAATGCTAGAAATGACAGAATGACAGTAAAATATCCAGCATAATCTTCACAATACACAGAAATGATATATGAAATAGAAATAGAAATAACACTTTGATTCAGATAGAAATGTTCACAGGCCTCTTCGAGGGGGAAACCTCTAGTCGAGCAGTGCTTTGTTACAATAATCTCCAAGATAGGGTTCTCATACCCTCATCTCTTATTTATACTAAATATGTCTATTAAGAGAAGCATCTAGAGGAAGATCCTTCTAGAAGTGGAAGCTTCTATTAGGTCTTCTTACATCCACCTTATTCTATTTTATTGAAAG